>OZ002735.1:27104835-27682191 GCA_963924305.1 Polygonum maritimum
GAGTTTCAATTATATGTTTTTGCAATTGACTCGTAGCTTGATTGCTTTTGCATGTATCCTGCATATCCTTGTTTGCATTGTTGGTATTGGTTTGAGCGTCCTCTATCAGTAATAATTAAGATTTACCTGGACCGTGGACAGGCGATTAAATACGATCAGGATAGGAATTAACCATAAGAATAAAAGGAATTAGTGTATGAATCTATGATCGAATGATTATTTCAGAGTGGATCTTTTGAATAAACTTGTTTCACTAATTGATTTGTTTATTTAATTTGTTTGTTTGATTTATTTCTTAGTATAGTTTAGTTTATATCTCTCTCTTGATTTCCCCTATCGTTAGTTGGTAAAAATATTGATACTAGAAGCTGCAAGTTCTCTTGGGTACGACCCCGACTTACTCGTTGTACTAGCTTGTATTAGGGTTAATTATCTATGCTCTTGACATAACGACCTATGCCGAGTCATAAGTCCTCGGGTTGGCATGGGATAACACTTCTAGGGCCTCGCGCCTTACAAAAAAGACTATTATACCAACTCAAAGAGCCACAAAATCTCTCTATCTATAACTTGTGAAGTCATGTCTTCACAAAAGAATGAGCCACTTGACACATTCTCCAATTTACATGTGTTTTTGATTTTTTTTTATGTAAATAAGAAAAAACTACCCACTACCTCTTTTTTAAAACAATAACTACCCACCTCTTCTCCCATCATCTTTTCATTTTTTCCCTTTATATTTAATAATATTATATTAGAATAACGCTCCGGTACAATGCGCTGTTATGGTGTAACATGCAACACAATATCAACCATTAGATGAAAGTAAATCAATGGTCTATGGAAGAGATACTTAGATTGGAAGCATGCTTATATATAGGGACGAAAATTGGGGGCGGATAAATAGGTGACTATTGTGCATTACGTTTGCGATACTTATTCAAGGAATCACAAACAGTTATTAAGTAATATGTTTTTCACATACTTGTACATAGCTATTCAACCCTTTCTTGCTTACTTGCTCATACTCAAATGAGAACTTGTTCAACTCATCGAGGTTCTAGCAAACCCTCCTCCCCTCCCAAATTGGGAGCATCAAACCTTATATATATGGACGGGATTTGGTGGGGGTAGGGGGACGGAAATTAGGAGGAGGGATACATAGGTAACTATTGTTCAATCTATTTGTCATATTTGTTCAAGGAACCACACACACTTTTTCAAAAGGATGTTTTTCACCCTCCTCCCCTCCCAAATTGGAATCATCGATCCTTATATATAGAGAGGGGATTTCGGTGGGGGTGGGGAGGACAAAAATTGGGAGGGGGGATACATAGGTGATTCTTGTTCAATCCGTTTGTCATGCTTGTTCAATTAACCACGCACACTTGTTCAAAAGAATGTTTTTCACCATCCACCGCTCTCATATTGGAAGCATCGATCCTTATATATAGGGACGCGATTTTAGTGGAGGGGGGAGGGGGGCAGAATTTGGGAGGGGAGATACATAGGTGACTCTTGTTCAATCAGTTTGTCATACTTGTTCAATGAATCACAAACACTTGTTCAGATGAATATTTTTCACCCTCCTCCCTTCCCAAATTGGAAGCATCAATCCTTATATATAGGGACGGAATTTTGGTGGGGGTGGGGTGGACGGAAATTGGGAGGGGGGATACATAGGTGACTCTTGTACAATCTGTTTGTCATACTTGTTCAATGAACCACACACACTTGTTCAAAAGGATGTTTTTCATCCTCCTCCCCTCCCAAATTGGGAGCATCGATCGTTATATATAGGAACGGGATTTTGGTGAGGGTGGGGGGACGGAAATTGGGACTAGGAATACATAGGTGACTCTTGTTCAATCCGTTTGCCATACTTGTTCAAGGAACTACACAAACTTGTTCAGAATGATGTTTTCCACCCTCCTCCCCTCCCAAATTGAAAGCATCGATCCTTATATATAGGTACGGGATTTTGGTGGGTGAGGGGGGGGGGGTGTAATATCCGGTTTTATCTGGTTCCATTTCTGGACCCGTAGGTTACTCCGAATCTTGCTACTCAGCGAAGTGGGAAGTTTTTAGAGATAAAATTAGGGGAATTAGTACCAAATGCCCTTATTTGATAATCCGTTTGTAAATATGACCTTTTTTTTGCGATTTGCAAAAATGCCTAAAAATATTGCGATTATGCCTAAAAATATTACATTCATGCCCAAAATGACTAATTTTTATCAAATAAAATGAAAAACGAAATATTTTTAAAAAAAGCGAAAATTATTATTTTTATTATTATTTTATTTTAGAAATAAAATATTTTAACAAACTTTATTTTTTATCCAAATTTGAAAAAATATATAAATAAAAAGATTTATAAATATTTTAATGTTAAAAAAGATTTCGTTTTTTATCTATCCTTTTTTAAAAATTAAAGGAAAATTGAAAATCTTACCGAAATCCTCTCGGTGGGCCGAACAAAAAATCTTACCTAAAGAAGAAAATTTTACCTAAAAACAAAAAAAAAAACAAAAAATAAAATCAACCAAATTTCTCTCGCTCGCCGAAATCCTGTCGCTCGCTCGCCGGAAAAAATCTTTTTATTGTGACAGGATATTTTGTTGTGTATGACAAGATGTTTACTCAAGGTGACAGGATGAATTTTAACCTACTTTGTGATGAAACGAACATAATCACGAAGAAGCTTGGAACGAAGATAATCTTCAACAAAAAAATCTTCCACGTTTATTTCCGTTTTATACTTTCAAAAAATATCTTCAACAATATCTTCCACCATATATTCTACAATATCTCATTGTTTCCAAAAAATCTTAATGTTCTAAAACTATTTTCTTATTTTACATTTTCTTATTCTTTTTCTATTTTTAATTTTGTATTTAAAAAAGAATTTCCAGAGTTTATGGCTAAATATTTTTATTGTAATTATAATGATTTTTTAATAAACTTTTATTTAAAATAAAATACAAAATAATATAAATTTTATTGCAAAAACGCCCAAAACAGCATGCTTCGCTATTTTTTTGTTTTAAGGGGCGTTTTTGCAAACCGTTTTTCAGGGTGGGGCATTTTCGCAAATTGCCCATAAAATTAATTAATTATAATTTATGGGTAAAATCTGTAATAAAGAGAAAGTTGGGATCGGAAGTGGAATTTCTCAGCCGACTTTGGAAGTTGCCGACTTTGAGGTTGCTTCAAATGGATGATTTTGGGCAGATGAGGACAAGGGGGTCCGGACGGAAAGAGGGTGGTGAAAGGGTTGGCGAGGCGGAAGCGGTCGCGGTCGGGTTTGGCCAGAGGGACCGAGAACGAACCGGAACTGGTGTTTTGAGGCGGTATTAGGCGAAGCGGAAGTGGGCTCGGGAACCGCCGGCGTCGGGGTCCACAGATCCGGGCAGAGGAGTCGTGGTTGCGCCGTTCTCGTCGAGTCATCAGCGTCGCCATCGTTGGTAAGTCAGGCCCGTCGTTTATTATTCTATTCTGGTCGGGTCTCGGGCGAAGGCGACAGCAGTGGGTCGGGGGCGAGTCAGGTTGGGTCGGAGCGGAGTTGTGAGTTCGGCGGTTGAGATCAGGAAGTCGAGCAGGGCTGGGTTTCGTTCGGCATGGGTGGGTGGCTATTCGGGTTTCAGAGAAGAGTGATTAGTTCATGAAGAAGAAGAGTACGTGGGTTAATTAGAATTTAATGGGTCAAAGTTAATTAAGCCGGTCAAAGCAGGGGAAAGGGGCCGAAGCTGCAAAACACTAAGGGAAATTAAGAATTGGTAAAGCCTTGGTGGGAGTTTAAAGTGGTCAAAGGTTGACCTTGGGCCTTAGTTGAGTAGAATTAATTAATTTGGGGGCGGTTTCGGACCTGATTCGGGTTTGGTTCGGGGGTCAGTTCGTTTGCTATTTAATATAAATTCCCCAGTTAATCGGTCAATCGTTGAATCTTAATTTCGTTATTAAAATATCCAGGAGCTCGTAGTAATTCTCGTTGATTTATTGGGTGGAAGTTAGCGGTTCTTCGTAGTCGAGGTAAGTCGATTTTCGACTTGCTTAGTTATATTCTAGCTTGTTAGGCTGTGTGCTGTGATTGTAGGATTGGTTTTGGGAACTAGTCCCGATCAATTGTTTTTATAAATGATTTTTGCTATGGTGTGATATTGTGTGCAACGTTGTTTCTATGTTTCATGGTTGAAAATATTGTTGAGGGTACTTCAGTGCTACTGAGGCTTCAAGGAAGCTAAGATTAATATGTAAAAGAAATCCCGGGTGCAATGGAGATGAAGGGTTGCATCGACTGGGGACGTGCAATGGTGAAAGAAGGGTTGTATGTCCAATCGGGGTGCAATGGTGGAGAAGGGTTGCATTGCCGGTTAGGGGCGCAACGAAAGTTGTAGCTCCGCCCTCACTAGGACAGTGAGTGGAGGTATATGTTTGTGTGAGTATGGGCGTGTATGTGAAGAAGTGTATGTCGTTGTGTGAAAATGGTCGGATGTGAAAGCAGGATGGTGAAGGTATGCGAATGTGTGGATCAGTGAAGGTATGTGCAAGTATGGTACGTATGTGTGAATATGTGTCTCTGTGAATGTGTGCGTAAGTGAACTTGTGATTATGATTATGTTAGTAACTGGAATGTGCGTGACTGACTGGATTTAGAGTTATGCGTGTGATTGTGGACTTTTGTTTGCTGACCTTAGGCTCCGTTCGGTATCGAACTTGTTAGAGCTGAACGTAGCTTGGCAAAGCTTTTTTTTGGTTCCAGCTCCTATGAGCGTTCGGTGAACATAATGAAGGAGGAGCTGACCGTGGCTTGGCAAAGCTGAATTTTGTCAATTTTTAAAGCTCCTCCCCCCAAGCTTTTTTTAGTTTACTGAGCTTGTTTTTTTATCCCCCAATTTGCCCTCTTTTATTTGCACTGTACACGTATCTTTCTCAACATCATCCTATCAATGGCACCACCATTCTCAATGGACTATTCACCTGCTCTACTCTCTCCATCAACATCATTGACCTTCAAAGAGCTCAATCTCTTCCCAATTCCACCACCGCCGCCCCAATCAACAAACAACGCCGACGATATCTGACTTGCACAATAGCACGTTCCGACGACGGTCGACGGTGACGGCGGACAACCGGATTTGAAAATTTACGGTGGTGGTGGAGCAAAACCAGATCTGGAAATTGTGGCGGTGGTTGAGCAAAACCAGATCTAGGATACCACGGATTCACGCCAAAGGACAGTCGAAATCTGGCCAATCTAGGGTGTTGTAGAGGTTACGACAATAACGGAGAACCAGATCTGGGCAAAGGAAGTGCCGATGGCGGTCAATGTGGGCGGAGTAAGTTGAAACTATTCAACCAGAAATCACAAAGGAGCGACGGGGGCGGAAGAAAACCAAATCAATGGAATCAAGGAGGTCGGAGGACCGATCGAGGACGGACAGTGGGGAAGAAGGTCAGAGGTTGGAGGTCGGAGGTCGGAGGTCGGAGGACAATGGGGAAGGAGGTCGAGAGGAGGACTGTGAAGAATGAGCTTTGCATAAAATATAATAAAAATTAATTAATTATTCAATACCCTTTTGGTAATTTCACTCCTTTACAATTATAATCAGCTCGTTATTCCCGAACACTCAAACTAATTAATCCAGCTACTCCTAGCTCTATATTCAGCTAGTCCTAGCTCTATATCCAGTCCAGTCACGTCTCCAGTTCCAGTTCGTTCCAATTCTAGCTCCAGCTAATGTAACCGAACGGAGCCTTAGAATCAAAACTGTTTTTGAAACGTCCTGTGGTTACTGTGCTTAGTCTAGCTTGTTAGGGTAGCAGCTGACCCTTCGGGGACACTATTTTTTTTCAGTTCAGAGATCGTGGTCGAGCCTCGGCGAGATGGTGGGCAGAGCGACAACGCTTGTCACAGTAGTAGATTTTGAGGTTGTTCTTTAGCTAGTTCTTACTGCTTGTTTCTGGTGTTGTTAAGAGAGCATGAGTTGAAGAGGTTGTTGGGCTTGGAGTTGTTGTTAGTTGAGTTGTTGTTAGAAGTTGTTCTGGTATTGTTCTTGGGATTCAATTCATATCGTCTTGAGTTGTAAATTATAAATTTTAATTATTTTCTTGTACGAGTTGGATGTTTTCTTGTTTTCTCGCCGTGCCCGCGTTGCAAGATCCAGTTGTTCAGTTGTCAAACTAGCTTGGTAGTGCCTCGTGAGGTCTACTACTGAGTAACGCCTTGTCAGAAAGACGGGGCGTTACAGGGGGGTTGGGAGTGGGGATACATAGGTGACTCTTATTCAATCCCTTTGCCTTACTTGTTCAACGAACCACACTTACTTGTTCAAAAGGATTTTTTTCACCCTCTTCCCATCCCAATTTGGAAGCATCGATCCTTCTATATAGGGACGAGATTTTGGTGGGTAGGGAGGGGGGGATTGGGAGTGGGGATAAATAGGTGACTCTTGTTCAATATTTTTGCCATACTTGTTCAACGAACCACACTTACTTGTTCAAAAGGATGTTTTCCACCCTCATCCCCTCCCCATTTGGAAGCATCGATCCTTATATAAAAGGACGGAATTTTGGTGGGTTGGGGCGGGGGGGAATTGAGAGTTTGGATACATACGTGACTCTTGTTCAATCATTTTTTTTGCATACTTGTTCAACGAACTACACACACTTGTTCAAAAGGATGTTTTCCACTATCCTACCCTCCCAATTTGGAAGCATCGATCCTTATATAAAGGGATGTGATTTTGGTGGGGAGGAAATTAGGAGGGGGATACATAGGTGACTCTTGCTCAATCTTTTTGTCATACTTTTTCAACGAAGCATGCTTACTTGTTCAAAAGATTGTTTTCCACCCTCCTCCCCTCCTATTTTGGAAGCATCGAGCCTTATATATAGCTATGGGATTTTGGTGGGGGGTGATTGGGAATGGGGATACGTAAGTGACTCTTGTTCAATCCCTTTGCTATACTTGTTCAATGAACCACACACACTTGTTCGAAAATGGTGTTTTCCACCCTCCTCCCCTCCCAATTTGGAAGCATCGATCCTTATATATAGGGACGAGATTTTGATGGGTAGGGAGGGGGGAGGGGATTGAGAGTGGGGATACATAGGTGACTCTTGTTAAATTTCTTTGTCATACTTATTCAACGAACCACACACACTTGTTCAAATGGATGTTTTCCACCCTCCCCCTCCCAATTTGGAAGCATCGATCCTTATATAAAGGGACGGGGTTTTGGTGGGTAGGGGGGAAGGGAATTGGGAGTTTGGATACATACGTGACTCTTGTTCAATCCCTTTGTCTTACTTGTTCAACGAACCACACTTACTTGTTCAAAAGGATGTTTTCCACCCTCCTCCCCTCCCAATTTGGAAGCATCGATCCTTATATATAGTTACGGGATTTTGGTGGGTAGGGGTGGGGTGGGGGGGAGGGGGGAATTGGGAGTGGGGATACATATTTGACTCTTGTTCAATCATTTTTTTTGCATACTTGTTCAAGGAACTACACACACTTGTTCAAAAGGATGTTTTCCACCCTCATCCCCTCCTAATTTGGAAACATCGATCCTTACATATAGCAACGGGATTTTAGTGGGGGGGGGTGGGTGGGTGGGGGGGATTGGGAATGGGGATACGTAAGTGACTCTTGTTCAATCCCTTTGCTATACTTGTTCAATGAACCACACACACTTGTTCGAAAGGGTGTTTTCCACCCTCCTCCCCTTCCAATTTGGAAGCATCGATCCTTATATATAGGGACGATATTTTGATGGGTAGGGAGGGGGGGGGGATTTGGAGTGGGGATACATAGGTGACTCTTGTTCAATCCATTTGCCTTACTTGTTCAAAATGATGTTTTCCACCCTCCTCCCTCCCAATTTGGAAGCATAGAGCCTTATATAACGCTACGGGATTTTGGTGGGGGGGGGGGGGATTGGGAGTGGGGATACGTAAGTGACTCTTGTTCAATCCCTTTGCCATACTTGTTCAACGAACCACACACACTTGTTCAAATGGATGTTTTCCACCGTCCTCCCCTTCCAATTTGAAAGCATCAATCCTTATATAAAGGGATGAGATTTTAGTGGGGAGGGAGGAGAGAAAATTGGGAGGGGGGTACATAGGTGACTCTTGTTCAATCCATTTGTCATACTTGTTCAGCGAACCACACACATTTGTTCAAATGGATGTTTTCCACCCTCCCCCCTCCCAATTTGGAAGCATCGATCCTTATATAAAGGGACGGGGTTTTGGAGGGTGGGGGGGGGATTGGAAGTGGGGATACATAGGTGTTTTTGTTCAACTCCATTGCCATACTTGTTCAACGAACCACAAACACTTGTTCAAAAAGGATGTTTTCCACCCTCCTCCCTCCCTATTTGGAAGCATCGATCATTATATAAAGGGACGGGATTTTGGTGGGGAGGGAGGTGAGGAAATTGGGAGGGGGGAGTGGGAGTGGGGATACATAGGTGACTCTTGTTCAATCTCTTTGTCTTACTTGTGCAACGAACCACACTTACTTGTTGAAAATGATGTTTTCAACCCTTCTCCCATCCCAATTTGGAAGCATCGATCCTTATATATAGGGAAGAGATTTCGGTGTGGGGGAGGGGAGGAAATTGGGAGGGGGATACATCGGCTAATCTTGTTCAATCCGTTTGCCATACTTGTTCAACGAACGACACACACTTATTCAGAAGAATGTTTTCCACCATTCTCCCCTCTCAATTTGGAAGCATGCTTATATATAGGGACGGAAATTTGGGGGATACATAAGTGACTCTTGTTATGCCGTTTGCGATACTTATTCAAGGAATTACACATAATTGTTCAATATGATATTTTTCACATGCTTGTAGATAGTTATTCAACCCTTTCTTGCTTACTTTTTTTTTTAACATCTTTCTTGCTTACTCGTTCATACTTCAATGAGGACTTATTTAACTCGTCGAGGTTCTAGAAAACCCTTCTCCCCGCCCCCCCCCCCCCTTCTAAATGGGAAGCATTGATTTACTTTTATCTAATAATTGATATTATGTTGCATGTTGTACCATAAAAGGTATCTCTCCTGAGCGTTCCCCTATTATATTAATATATGTTCTATATTAGAGTTTGATTCTGGTACATTTTACCCTTATAGTGTAAAATGAGAAACAATATCTACCATTATCTTTGCTCTTGACATAACGACCTAGGTCGAGTCATAAGTCCTCGGGTTGGCATGAGATAACACTTCTAGGGCCTCGTGCCTTACAAAAAAGACTATTATACCAACTCAAAGAGCCACAAAATCTCTCTATCTATAACTTGTGAAGTCATGTCTTCACAAAATAATGAGCCACTTGGCACATTCTCCAATTTACATGTGTTTTTGATTTTTATGTAAATAAGAAAAAACTACCCACTACCTCTTTTGTAAGACAATAACTACCCACCTCTTCTCACATCATCTTTTCATTTTTTCCCCTTTATATTTAATAATATTATATTAATATATATTCTATATTAGAGTTTGATTCTGGTGCATTTTACCCTTATAGTGTAAAATGAGAAACAATCTCTACCGTTAGATCCTAAGAAGGAAACAAGGAAAAGGTCAGACACGGTGGCAACTTGTAAATAAATTGATTTTGACCCAAAAAGACAAATAAGTCCCCACTCACAAGGTTCATTGTGTTCCACTTGTAGGTTCATTGTGTTCCACTTGTAGGTTCATTATGCTCCACTTGTAAGGTTCATTGTGCAATAGGAAGTATTGAATTCATTGATTGTAGGTTCATAAAGTTTAATTGTTTGGTTCATTATCTTCAACGTGATGGTTCAAAAATTGAAATCACTCGGTTCATATATGACAAGATACGTAAATTGTATAAAAGAAAAATATTAAATTCTTTGTTTTTAAGTTCATGAAGTTTAATTATTTGGTTCATTGGATTCGACGTAATGGTTTATGAATTTGAATCACTCGGTTCATATATGATAAAATGCGTAAATTGTGTAGAAGAAAAGAATTTGGTTCATTGTGTTCCACTTGTAGGTCCATGTCGTGTAATTATACTGTTCATTTAATGTTAAAGTGCATAGAAGATAACTTAATCCTCAAACACACATAACAAAACATTGTTTGAGGTTTATACTCAACCGTACAAGTAGTAATGAAATAAGAACAATCTTGTGATAAGTGAAGAATGTAAGCATCGTTATCATCCTCATCATCATCCAACGGGGCTCCACCAATGGTACTAGTATTATTATGAAAATCCTTCAATGAAACTCCATCGGTACTAGCATCACCATTTGAATGAGACATGTTAGAATGACTCGAGCTTGATGAGCAATCAACAAAAAAATGTAAAGCGACATGAAACACATAATGAGTACTACAAATGTGCAAATACGATTCTTCTTTTGGTTCACAAAGAATGTCATTATGGTTCATAAATTTTCAAGGAAAGGTGTTGGGACAATGTTAAGGACGCCCTTAGTACTTAACACTGTGCCTGGCATCCCTTAGTTTTGATATGACAAACTCGCCTTGATCTAATAAGTTGTCCAAGTGTTTCAGGGACGCATGTTATGAAAAGGACAACAAGTTTATGTAGCCGTCCTTAAGGTGTAAGGACGCTACATTTCTGAGTAAACGACTTGGCATAATCTCACAAAGGACGCTGTCCTTTATCATTACACAAGATTCCTCTCAAGGCTGGCCGGCAAAGTGACATCACCAGACAAGCCTTGATCATGATCACCACGTGGAAGCAGATCCTGCACACCAGTCCATCACCACATGGAGACCGATCTTGTAGCCAAGTCCAACGGAATTGCCAGGAAGCTTCCCTCATCATCCCAGAGACACGTGGAAGCTGATCCTTGTAGCAACGTCCCCAAGGGCATGATCGTCAGAGAATGACGCCCTTTCCTAGGTCACTATAAATACTCTTCCAGAGCATTTATTGTGACTTGACGCTTCCAAAGAATATTTAGAGAATTTGTTAGTCGATGAAGAACAACAAGAACAAGCTCAAGAACAAGTGAGACTTAGGTGTTAGATCGAGTGTGAAGCGTTCAACAAAACCCAAATCTGTTTGTAATAGAAAAGAACAAAAAGAAAGAAAGAGTCCTTACGACGAACTGTAAGGACGAGGTGATAGCATCCTTTAGAGAGATTAAGTTAGGTTACATTACAGGCTTAAAAGAGTTTTTACTAGTGGACTTAGGGACACCTTCTAATTAAGTGCCAGAGAAGTGTAACTACTCGTCAGGGTAATTGTAAGAAAACTTAATAAGAAAGGAAAGAAGCTATTATAAAATCCTCCGAGGAGGTAGAGGTTTACACTCAAGGACTATTTGGTACTTGAGTGGTTCCTCTATACATCAAAAGCGTTCCTTACTTATTACCTTTACCTGTTTTAGTCTTTTGTTTTCCGCTGCAACTGAAGTACGTCCTTAATCTTTATTAAGGATGCTTCAGCCAAGGACGTCCTTAACTTTGTTAAGGACGCCCTCTCTGTCTGATTCACGATCCAACAAAAGGTTCAATAAAAACCATAAAACAGTTCATGTAAATCAAGGCACATGCATTTAGGCATTTTGTCGAACACATGGTGGGCAACCAGACAAGCATACGCTTTCAACCTCTCTATTCAATCGAAATTGTCAATTTGCAATGTAAAAGACATAAACAATCTACAAAAGAAACGTAAAAGCTATGTGTGAAGCAACATGAAACACATAATGAGTACTATAAATGGGCAAATACAATTATTCTTTTGGTTCACAAAGAATATCATTATGGTTGATAGATGTTCAAGTCAAGGTTGATAGATGTTCAAGTCAAGGTTCATTGAAAGCCATATAACGGTTCATGTAAATTAAGGCACGTTTGTTGAGACATTTTGTCGAACACATGGTGGGAATCAAGACAAGAATGAACTTTCAGCATAGTTATTCAATCGAAACCAGCAAAAGTGAGTTGTTCATGTTTGACAGTGCAAATTTAACGAGTTCACACAAAAGAGAGCGGATTTAAGTGAAAACATCCATAGATTAACGAGTTTCACAATTACAACCACAATTGATAGAAGTTCACAAAAAACAAGTTTCAAAATATGAAATTATCTACCTAAATCCACAAGAAGGGAATTGGAGGTCAAAGGAATCAGATTGGAGAAGAGAATTGAAGGGAATCGTGTTGGAGAAGAACAATATATGGATGAACTTGGGGGAAGAACACAGGATGAATGGCGATTTTCAAAGGAGAACGATTGAGAAATTTTGGAGCGCACAAAGCAGTAGGTCGATCAGGAAGATTGGGAGTAGAAAAAGACAAAAATGCCCTTTACATATAAAAGGGGCTTAAAAAAGTGGAGGCAATCCGGGCTATTGAATTTTGGATATCTAACGGATGAGATTTGATCTCATTTTATATTTTAAGGGTTGATCTCACCTGATCCTCTTTCTTCTATATTAACTAATTGATATTTTTTTCAATTATAAATTTTAAATTTGGTATACTCATTTTTATGTATACCACTATAATTCAAAATTTGAAATAACTATAAACTTTTATTCTATAACAACTTTTAACTAACTTGATTAAATTACGATATTAATATTTCCAGTCTCGGAGTCCCACATATTGCGTTTTTAGCCTTCTTTGATAATGAAAATATTGTGTTGGGATGATATTAAGGACGCCAGTCATTAATATCTAAACCAATAATGATCGTCCCTAGTTTTGATAATGACAAACTAAAAGGTATTTGATAAGTTGTCCAAGTGTTTATCTCAGGTAAGTCCAGAGGACGCACATGAGCGAAAAGGACAACAAGTGAACGGGAGTCCCTAAGCTGTAGGGACGCACTCCTTCCGAACTTCCAAAGATGAACGAAATTGGCAAAGTCCCTGTGCAGATAGGACGGCGTCCTCATCAAAAAGAGACGCGCGCCAAAATACGGACGAAGTTCAAATTCAAACCAAGGCCGCCCCAACATGATTACATCACGTTCGGTCGTAGTCCTCAGAAGGAAGCTTCCCTTGTCTGGGCACGTGTGAACAATTCCAAAGATGTCGTTTTCCCAGAGATGGTCCCCTGACCACGCGGAGGCTTCCCAAGCGTCAACAGAGTTGACTTCATCAAGATGCAAATCGCACCATTGAAGGAAGACGACAGATCCTGCCCAAGCTTCAGAGGACGCTAGAGGACAAGATCTCATACCGCTATAAATACCCTCCAAGGGGTATGCATAGCGGTGTGGACTTTGAAGACTTTCTCTCAAGCTCTCCCGAAGCATTCAAGTTCAAGAACGAAGATCAAGAAGATCAAGTGAGCTTGAAGCAAGAGAAAGAATGTCCAACCAAATCAAATCCAAAACCAAACCACAAAATAGTTAAAAAGTAGTTTGTCTCTCATAACGGACCGTGAGAAACGTGAGTGATAGCTTCCTTATAAGCTAAGAGAGTTAGGTTACTTGTTAGGTGAAGAGGAGTGTTACTAGTGAGACTAAGGACGGACGCTTAGCTCAGTGAAGTGTAACGACTCGCCTAAGTTGTAAGGACTCTCACTGAAAAAGATAAGGACGGCTATTGAAAATCCTCCAACGGAGGTAGAGGTTTACCCATAAGACTAGTTGGTCTTAGTGGGGTTCCTCTATAAATACTTGTGTCCATTGTCTTATTCTGTTTCCTGTCTAAGTCTATATTCCGCTGCACTTAAGGACGCCCTTAAACCAGTTAAGGACGCCCATTCTAACAGACTTATGATCCAACATTTGGTATCAGAGCAGGCGCTCTAGATTAAGTTTGAGTTGCAGGAAACATGGAGATGGAACCTATAGGTATCTCAAGTGCGAAGCCACCTCACCTCACAGACGGGAACTTCAACCGGTGGAAAACAAGGTTCGAGTGCTTCGTGCGAAGTCAAAACTACCAATGCTGGCTGGTGATAAAGAACGGTGACCTCGAAGTCCCTGCTGACAAGAAGGACAAAGAAGGAGAGTGGGGTCCCGATGAGTTCAAACTCATGGAGGCGAACGCAAAGGCTATCTGTTTCTTACAGACGTCCCTCTGTGAAAGGGACGCCACCCGTGTGAGCAATCTTCCAACTACTAAGCTCCAATGGGAAGCTGTTGAGAAGTACCACGTTGGGACGCCCGAGATGAAAGCGGACGTCCATCTTGAAGCTAAAAGGGACTTCTACAAGTTCAAGATGTTCACAAATGAGACCATCACCGACTACTCCTTCCGCTTTGAAGCATTGCTAACAAAGTTGAAGAACTTGGGCGTCAAAGAAACGGTGATCACCCAAAGGATGAAGGTCCAAGTCTTGATTGATGGACTCACGGGACCATGGAACTTCGATAGGATGACGTTCAAGGAAAATCAAGCCAACAAAGGACTATCCATGGAGGAGATCTATGGAAAGCTCAAAGGATATGAAGCAAGGAGAAATCAGGATTTGCTAGAAATAGTTAGAAAGTAGTTTGTCTCTCATAACGGACCGTGAGAAACGTGAGTGATAGCTTCCTTATAAGCTAAGAGAGTTAGGTTACTTGTTAGGTGAAGAGGAGTGTTACTAGTGAGACTAAGGACGGACGCTTAGCTCAGTGAAGTGTAACGACTCGTCTAAGTTGTAAGGACTCTCTCTGAATAAGATAAGGACGGCTATTGAAAATCCTCCAACGGAGGTAGAGGTTTACCCATAAGACTAGTTGGTCTTAGTGGGGTTCCTCTATAAATACTTGTGTCCATTGTCTTATTCTGTTTCCTGTCTAAGTCTATATTCCGCTGCACTTAAGGACGCCCTTAACCCAGTTAAGGACGCTCATTCTAACAGACTTACGATCCAACATATTGATCTACGCGTCTCAGCTTTTATCAAACCTGACCGCTCCTGGGATCTCTATTCTCTTCACCAACTATTGCCACCTAATATTGTTGATATAATTTCAAATATTAGGATTCCCTTCCTAAGTAGTGATGATCGTCTTATTTGGTTACCTGCACTTGATGGAGAGTTCTCTATTCGGTCTGCTTCTTCACTTCTTTCTTTGGCTACTCCGACCCTTAGTGATAACTTCTCATGAGTTTGGAAAGCTAAAGTACCGCCCAAAATACATAATTTCTTATGGAAGTCATGTGCAGATTGCCTTCAGGCCACAGTTAAATTAAATCGATTCTTTAATTGTGTCCCAAATCGATGTTCGTATGTGATCTTGAAAATGACAATCTAAACCATCTGTTTTATGCATACACATTCACTCAGTTAATGATAGCTAGACTAGAAAGATGTCTAATTTACTCTTTTAAATTAATTACCTCAGGTAAATTTATTGATAACTTACAATCCACCTAAAGAGTAACTAGTTTAATGGTCCTATTTGTTTCTTATGGTGGATCATGTGGCCTCATAGGAACTCCAAAATCTTTAATCTTGCAAAAATTTTATCATAGTAATTTACCATTCGGAATTGGCATTCTGTCAGTCGTTGAAATGAGATAATGCAAATTATGATTTGAAGACACCTCTCAAAACGCGACCGAAAAGGAAAAATTATGTGTCTTGGGAAAAAAACCACCTCCAAACTGGGTTAAATTTAATTTTGACGCTTCAAGACAATCTCATTCTACCACATATGCTGGATTCCTTTTACGGAACCATAATGGTCACATTTTGCGAGTTGGCCGAGTCCAATTACCCTTCATGTCAGTTTGTCCAAGCTGAAGCCACCGCTTTGTTAGAAGCTCGTAAATTTATTGCCCTTCTAAATGTCTAGAAAATTATTATCGAGGGTGATAATTTAATTGCAATCAATTATTCATAATGTTTGTGGAAGTGCCTTGGGAAATCCACTTTATTATTACGAACATCATATCTCTTATTTCTAATATCCGCCACGTGTTTTTTTTTCCACTATTTTAGGGGGCGCAACCAGGATTCGTATGCATGAGAGCTATTTTTTTAATGGTACAAAAAATCGACCTATATTTATTTTAAAAAATACTAAGAGTAGTAAATTTGCAAATAAAAATGTATGCAATGGTTGGCCAAATTTATTTGACCATCATATTATAAAATTATATTTATTCTTCCTTATTTGCACTTATAAGAATTTATTCGTACCTATCGTGCCCATCCCTGGAGGCTGGAGTAGAATGAGGAGTATCGTCCTTGGTGAATATCGTACCCACCCCTAGAGCAGGAATAGCTCTCACTCACTGGCGATTCCAAGGATGCTGAAACAGGGCGTTAATGGCGTCCATGGCACATTTAGGTGCCTCACTGCCTTGAAATCTTCTATCCTCTACTACTCAACCTCAGCGGCCTCCAAGAATCGGATTCCGCCTTCTCTTCTGGTGGATTACTTGGTCAAATCGATCGGCGTCTCTGAAGAACAAGCTATCTCCATTGCCTCCCATCCCAAGGTCAGTAACCGCTTGAACTCCACCGAAAAACCTCAATTGGTAATCGGTGCCCTTAAACAGAGTGGATTTGATGTAACACATATCAGGAATTTGGTAATTTATCTCCCATCTGTCCTCCGAATCAAAGTCGAGAAAAACTTAAAGCCTAAACTTAGGGTTTTCCAGGAGCTAGGGTTTCGTGGCTCAGATTTAGGGCTACTCATATCTCAGAACCCGTATGTGCTGGACCGGAGCCTAGAGGATCACATTGTCCCTGAGCTTCGCACGCTCAAGTCGTTAATCGGTACCAATGAGCAGCTGGTTAGGTTTATGCTGAAAGTCAAATCGCGGCGCTTTTCTGGGAGCAATGTCCTTAAAATTCTCAATGATAATTGGCATTTGCTGCTAAGTTATGGTTTGCCAAGGGATAAAGTCAAGGTGTTCTTGTTGCAGACACCCGATTTCCTAAACCAGAGGAGCCAATGGATCAAAGAGAAGGTGGAAAGAGTTGAAGAGAAGCTGGGGATTCCACGAACGTCTCCTATGTTCTTGCACGGGGTCTCTGCCATCATTAAGAAAAGCGAAGAAAAGATGGAATCATGGCTTCAAGTATTCCGCGGTTATGGATGGAATGAGACCGAAATCTCAGCTCTACTCAGGAAGCATCCCTTAGCTTTGAGTCTGTCTGAGGAGTCGTTGAGGGTTAGGTTCAGGTATCTAATGGAGGATCTCGGTTACAAAGCTGATTACCTGGTGACGGTTCCTGTTTTACTATCATACAGCATGGAGAAGAGGATTGTTCCCCGAATTGCCGTCATGCGGACTCTCAAGGATAAAAATCTGTTAAAGCGTCGTCTCAGTATTCCTAGCTATATCTACATGGGTGAGTCTACATTTCTGGAGGAGTTTGTACTGCCTTTTAAGAAGGAATTGCCTGAACTCTATGAATATTATACTCGGGTGACTCGGAAAGTTGCTACTTTGGAAAAGAAGAGAACGACTCTAGGTTAGCTTGTTTATTCTTTGATCTCGTCGAATACATTGCTTTTATGGGTTGCAGTTGTGCTCTCAAGTCTGGTACTGATACTCTTGTCTGACATTTGAATTCTTTGACTGCTACAAGGAAATGTATCAATATGATACTCATTTTAATACCAGCCATATTTCCTTCACTCAACCTAAAGTGAGGTATCTGGTTAATTGTTTTCTATCCAGTTACAATGGTATAAGGTTTCAAGAAGCTGATTAGTGCAATCCTTATGACTAGAACATAATTTTGCTGCTGGTGTACAACTTGCTGTATTTCATATTGTTGTATTTTCCTAACCCTTGACATGATTTATCAAAGTGGTGTAGTATGTGCTCAGGCTTTGTTTCTCTGTCAAGGTGTATGTAATACATAGGTGTACTTGCCCATTGATATGAAGCTCTGATATAAGCTTTGAAGCTCTGATATAAGCTTTCTTTCCATTTTGATATGTCTGCCTCTGCCCTTATTGTTCACAGCTTGGCCTTGTTTTTGAATTGTGAAGATGTCATAAAAAACTGTATTGATAATTTTGCAATATCTGATAATATGATGTGCAGGAGATCGTATGCTAGTAATTCCTTAAAAAGGCATTGTAAAGACGTCGTAATAATAAAAATACAACTCAACAGTATCTTATTGTATAACATAAGGACAATGAACCTTCAACCAAAAAAAAACATTCAGGAGAATGAAACCAACCTCGCAAAGTTAAGCTAATAATATTCCTTAATCACATTGTAAACGCAGGGCCGGAGCTACGTTAGGGCCGGTGGGGGCCATGCCCCCCAATCCAAGTTTTTTACCTATATCCTCTCTTTTGGGGGTTCGATTTGATATATCATATGTTTAATCAAATATCTAAACAAAAAGTTATAAATATTTAAAGATTGAATATTTGTAAACCAATTTTAAGTCATTTACTTAGTATTGATAGTATTATCTTTTACTAAATTTCATACATTCATACTAAAATTCAAGAGTTTTAAAATAATATGCTATGGTTAATATATCTTAAACCGTATATATCGTTTATTAGATCGAAAACTTTGGATTTACATTTAATTTTTAGTTGTAAGAATGTAATAATTAAGATTTATGAGGAGTCTTTATAAAAATTATTTTCTTAAACTAATTGTATTCTGAAATATGTTGATGGCTAGTGTCTTTTCAATAAAATGTGTTATCTTAAAGATGCTATATTCAAATGATGAATGAATGGTGATTTATTTTAGGCTTTCATTATAGATACGATAATAATTATGGTCTTAAATCCGAACTAACATCAAAAAAATCTTTTTTAATTACAATATAATAGGTATTAGAAAACTATGTGGAGATTAATAGAGTTAAGGGTGTTAAATTTTCTCTATAATATAATAAACTAATTATTATGATCATATTATGAGTTGTAAATTTACTATGTTTAACTAAGATAGTCGGCCCCCTCGATACTTATATGCTAGCTCCGCCCCTGATAAAACGGATCAAGTGCTAGATCCCATTAAGTGTTTTACTGAATTTGGAGGGTCATCCTCCATTAAGAACCCCTATAGTGCGTGATCTTAGATCGGCTTTTTTCAAGTGAAAACCGAAAACGCTCTCTATGTCTACTGCTAAAACTGGCTCCGATGGTCCGATTGCTCCGGCCGCTCCGACGGCCATGGTCATCGATCATGCCGCTGGGGTTCGACCGCCTGATAAACTGCCCGATCAACGGTCCTCTTGGAAGGACGTGGTCTCCGGAGGGGCAGTCCAACTGAAAACTCTGATCGACGAGAACTTCGTCAAGGAAAAGATGTCGTTATCTTTTCCCGATGGAAAGGAGGGTGATCCGGCCTTCCTGATTGCTGATGATTTGATGGATGCGCTTGCTAGTGTTTGGAGAACGTCTGTTGTGGTTAAACTCTTGGGGCATCCGGTGGCGTTTCCGATCATGGATAGGAAGATCCGTGATATGTGGCGAACGGATAGCGCCATGCAAATTTTGGATTTGACCCGGGGTTGCTTCCTCGTTCGTTTTGAACATGAGGAGGACTGCATGAAGGCTCTAACTTTGGGACCTTGGACAGTGTTTGGGAGATGCTTGACGGTTCGAAGGTGGACTCCGACTTTCCGAACTACCGATCCCATCGTCACTACTCCGACGTGGATTCGCATCTTGGATCTTCCGGTTTCTTTATATCAAGAACATGTCTTGTTGGGTCTCGCGGAAGGTGTGGGGACTCCGATCAAGGTGGACATGAAAACCACGTTCACGAATAGAGGCAAGTTTGCCCGCATTTGTGTTGAGGTGGATCTCAAAAAGCCGTTGAAAGGAACTGTTAGTATCAATGGGGAGAAATTCTTCGTCGAGTATGAAGGATTACCGACCATATGCTTTGATTGTGGTAGGTTTGGCCATCTTAAAACTAGTTGTCCTTACCGTCCTAACCAAGTGCAGGTTCCTCCGTCAAGTCCTGTGGAAGCGACGAACATGGAAGGGCCTAAGTCCGCGGCTGAGGAAAAGAGCAATGCGTCGACGTCCGACGTCTCTCCGGCGCCGATGACCGCGCATGAGGCTGCCCGGACCGGTAAGGGCACCTACGGTGAGTGGATGAAGACGGTAAGGAAAGTTCGACCGCCTAAGGAAACTCCGAGACCTGGAGCGGATACTAAAGACAGTAAAGGAAAGGAATCTGCCAAATCGGGTGTGGCTAACAAAGAAGGGAAGAATGGTCATTCTAGGAATTCTAGTAAGGCAAGTGGTAGCAATCAATCAAAAGGAAAATCCGCCCCGGCTGCAGTGGTTATGGAAACTAACAGGTTTGAAGCCCTAACGGTCTCTGACGAAGTTATGAGTGATCCCTCGATCAATGGGGAGGCTTCGAAAATTTCGGGTGTTGTGGTGGATTCTCTGGGTAACAAATCTTTGGCGGACGGAAATAATGGGAAGGGGAAAGATATGGTGGTGGTTACAGATAACGCAAAGGAGAGTATGCATCCTACATTGCGCAAGGATCCCACGATTCTGTGGCGGTTATTGCTGACATGGAAGTTTCGGTGGGCCAGAATGAGGAGAAGGAAAAAGTCAACCCGGTTTTCAAATCGTCCGGGCAGGTCTCTACTGAACCGGTATTGAAACCGCTGTTGAAGGGGAAACGTGGGAAATTCAGTCGTAGACAACCGGCAAGTTCGTCGAATGACAATGACCTGGGCTTGGTGGAAGCCATTAATGAAAAGAAGGAGGATCTGAAGATTGCCGCTCGGTTATCTAGTGGTAAAAGACGGAGGCAACCGGATGGATCAAATTTTGATGGGGATCCACGGGTCGGGACTGCTGCTTTAGCCATTCCTGAGCAACAGGGATTTGACCCTGGTGAAGCTAGAAGTTCCGTGGAGGATGAGCAGGGGCTGAGTCATACTGTCATCAACTCGAATCCCTTGTTTATTATGGAGGAAAAGGGTGCTCAGGAACCGATTGATATGGCTATGGGTGATAGCAGGGATGCCGAACCGGGCTCCTCCTGCTGATTCTCTCGTTTCCCTTGTTTACTTTGTTATCGTTTTCCTTATGAATATTCTAATGTGGAACTGTTTCGGTGCATGGAAGCCTGGCTTTCGTCGCGCCATTCGTTACATGTGTAGAAGCCATAAGATTGATATTCTTGCTCTGTTTGAAACGAGAATCTCCGGGGACAGGGCTGATGATGTGTGTAATCGGATGACTGCTGTGGATTTCTCTAATTTTGTGCGTGTTGAGGCTAATGGTATGGCGGGTGGTATTTGGCTCCTGTGGAAAAGTACTAGTGCTCAGATTGTTGTTGTGGAGCAGAATCCGAATTTCATTCATGCTATTTTCTCTGACTTTGGAATGGCGGTCAATCTCTTTGTGGTTTACGGGCCTCCTTCTCCTAGTCGCAGGGTTTCTTTCTGGCCTAGATTGGAGCTGTGGATCAAGAGAGTTGCTGGGCCATGTGTGGCCGGGGGTGATTTTAATTGCATTCTCTTTACTCATGAGCGTGATGGTGGTTCGGGGGGGCTGCACGCGGACTCTGGTGTCTTTAATCGCATGATCAATAATTTGGGGCTGATCGACATTGGTTTCAGTGGTCCTAAGTTTACTTGGAGCCGGCGTTTGTCCAATAGCTCGGTTGTCTCGAAACGCCTGGATCGGGTTTTCATGTCTTTGGATGGTAGGTTGAAATGGGCTGATGCTGGTGTTAAACATCTTCCGAGGTTCAGCTCTGATCATAGCCCGCTCCTTCTCAATCTTAAGCCTGTAGTGTTGGTTGACAAGAATAGACGTCCCTTTAGGTGTGAAGCTGCTTGGTTTTCTCATCCGGGTTTTAACCAAAAGATTAATGATTGTTGGAGGAAGGATTTGGAGACGCCAAAAGCGTTGGATGTGCTCAAAGATGATCTGTTGCGCTGGAATAAATCGGTGTTTGGTAATCTTTACAAAAGGAAAAGTGAGCTGCTTGCTAAACTTGATGAGGTTCAGCAGAGTATCCATTCGGGTGGGGCTGCTGGCCTGCTTGATCTTGAGGAGCAGCTGAAGGCTGAGATTGATCTTGTCTTGGAGCAGGAAGAGGTCTTGTGGTATCAAAAAGCCAAAGAGCAATGGCTTCTCTTTGGAGATAGAAATACAAGTTTCTTTCATGCTGCCACTGTGATTCGAAGAAAGAGCAATCGTGTGGAGGGGCTAAAAGATGACAATAATAATTGGGTTGACAACAAAGCTGATTTGGAGAATATAGCCAGGGAGTATTTCCAAAACCTGTATACTGGTGTCCCCTCTGGCTGTTGTGAGATTCAGGGCCTCAGCGCTGGGTTCCCGGCTATTGATGATGCTATGTTGAGTGGTTTAACCAAAGATGTTTCTGGTGATGAAATTTGGAGAGCTGCGAAGTGTATGGGTGCTTTTAAGTCTCCTGGCCCCGATGGTTTTCATCCTGGATTCTATCAAAAGTGTTGGCAGACGGTGGGTCCTTCAGTTGTTGGTTTCGTCCGGCAGTTCTTTCGCACTAGTTATCTCCCTGATGGTGTCAATTATACCCTTATAGTGCTCTTGGCTAAAGTCGACAACCTGGAGAAGATCACGCAATTCTGCCCCATAAGTCTTTGTAATGTTCTTTATAAGATCATTACGAAGGTGCTTACTACTAGATTACAGCCGGTGATGTCTGCGATCATTGGCCCGACTCAGGGGAGCTTTCTTCCGGGTCGTATGATCACTAACAACATCGTTATTACTCAAGAGGTGGTGCATTCGATGAAGAGGAAACAGGGTGCTAGTGGTTGGATGATTCTGAAGCTGGATCTAGAAAAAGCTTACGACAGGGTTAGCTGGAATTTTGTGGAAGATTCGATGAGGTCTGCGGGCTTTCCTAATCAGATGTGCGAATGGGTCATGGCTTGTATTTCGTCGCCTCGTATGCAGGTCTTGTGAAATGGGGAACTCACGTCTAGGTTCTCGGCGTCGAGGGGGGTTAGACAAGGAGATCCTATATCCCCTTACCTCTTCCTCCTCTGTATTGAGCGAATGAGTCATATAATCTATGATGCTATTGAGCGGAAGGTCTGGAAGCCGATTAAGTTGACTCGACAAGGGCCATCCCTCTCTCACTTATTTTTTGCGGATGATATTCTCTTATTTGCGGAAGCCTCGGTTGCTCAAATTCGTGTTATTCAGAGCTGCTTGGAGAAGTTTTGCTGTGTTTCTGGCCAAAAAGTCAGTGTTCAAAAATCCAAGGTTTTCTTGTCGCCTAATGTCAGCAGAGATATTGTTCGGAGCATCAAGGCTGAGAGTGGTTTTGCGGTTACGAAAGATTTGGGGAACTACTTAGGGATGCCTATCTTACAGAAAAGGATCAACAAGCATACGTTTGACAGCCTCCTGGACAAATTTAATAGTCGGTTGGCTAGCTGGAAAACGAATTTTCTGAATTTTGCTGGGAGAGTAACGTTGGTGAAGTCAGTTTTGTCATCGCTCCCTGTTTATACTATGGCGTCGACCCTCCTTCCCACTAGCACTTGTAATAAGATTGATAAGATAAACCGTGCTTTCATATGGGGGAGTTCGAGTTCTCAAAGAAAAATGCACAAAGTCGCTTGGTCCGAAGTTTCGAAACCGAAAGATCTAGGCGGATTGGGCATTAAGACGATGCACGAGATGAATCTTGCGTAGGTCGGGAAGTTGGGCTGGCGTTTTATTATGAGTGATGGCGAACTCTGGGCCACTGTTTTAAAGAAGAAATACGTTGATTGTGCCCTGGGGTCGTCTCCAGCTAGCTCTCGTATCTGGAAAGGCTTAAAGTCGGGCATCTCTAATGTTGTTATAAAGCATACGAGATGGTTGCTTCGTAATGGGCAAAGTATTCGCTTTTGGAGGGATATATGGCTGCTGGATCAGCCCCTTTTGGACCTGGTTGTTCAGCCCCTGCCTCCAGAGAATCAGGACAGGTTGATTTGTGATTGTTGGATTCCAGGGACGGGCTGGTGCTGGGAGCTGTTTGCGCCCTTCCTTCCCTATTCGATGGTGCTCAAAATTGCTGCTATGGCGGTGCTGGAAGGGCCAAACGATGAGGAGGACATTCTCTGCTGGGATAAATCTGCTGATGGCACGTATACAGTGGCTTCCGGGTACAGATCTGTGTGTAGCAGTGCAGGGGAAGCCTCGGTTGATGTGTCTTTTTCGAAGATGATATGGCGTCTAAAAGCTCCGGAGAAGATTCGTCACATGATTTGGTTGGCGAGTAAGGGAGGCGTTCTGTCAAACGTCGAGAGAAGGAGGTGCCATATTATTGCTGAGAGCGAGTGTGGATGTTGCAAAGAGGCTGATGAGACCTATGAACATTTGTTCAGGGATTGTAGGGAGGTTAAGCATATTTGGATTGATCTAAAGGCTACTGACTTGTGCTTAAATTTTTTCCAGGTCAATTTTGCCTCTTGGTTGCGGGCTAATACCGTGGACACTCGGATGCAAGGTGATTTGAGTTGGAATGCGGTTTTCTCGACAGCCCCGTGGTGGATTTGGCGGTGGCGGAATGCGGTGGTTTTTGGTGAGCCGGGTGCACGTCCAGGATAAAGCTGGGTTCATTTTATCGCAGGTCCATGGCTACGCCTCGGCTGTCGGTAAGTATGGTAAGTCCCCCGCTTTACTTTCCCGTTCTTGGCAGGGTGTCTCGTGGTGCGCCCCTGAAACGGGTTGGATCAAATTAAACACTGACGGGGCGGTTAAAGAGGGGCGTGCTGGGGCTGGCGGCGTCCTAAGAGATTCGGATGGGCACTGGATATGCGGTTTCACCCATAACATTGGCGATTGCACGCTGCCGACGGCGGAGTTGTGGGGCATCGTCGACGGGCTCGAGATTGCTTGGAATAAAGGCTTTCGTCGCGTTATGGTTGAGTCGGACTCCCTCCTTGTGGTCAATTTTATTAATTCTAGAATAAATAAGTCTCATCCGTTGTTTAGCCTGGTCTCTAGGTGCCATGGCTTTATTAGTAGGGATTGGCAGGTCCAATTCCGTCACATTTATCAGGAGGCCAATGTTGTGGCCGATCGATTAGCGTCTTTAGCTTTTAATTATGAACTTGGTTGTCATGTTTTGCTTGCCCCGCCAGAGGGGGTTTCTTTTCTTGTCTTTGATGATGTAAGGGGTCGGGCTATCCCCCGTTTGATGACACTTAGCCTCTTTTAAATATTAATAAAACGCTCCCTCAAGGAGCCGGAGAGTGCCGCCTCTCCTTCGACCAAAAAAAAAGATCGGTTTTTTTCAATCAAATACGGTGAGAGCTTGAAGAAAACTAAGATTTTGATGGTTGCCCATGTAAAGTAAGCCTGGCACTATCAAGTATCAACGAAGATTGTCAAGAATCAGTGCAGTGAATTTAACAATGGATCTGATTCCATTTCAAAATAGTTGACAATTTCTTAGAAAGACGATGTTTAAACAAGATGAGCACTGAACATTAGTATTATAACAACATAAGTTGAGAATGGGAATCTCAATTCAGCAAACTCCAATCAAGACTTGAAGTCTGAATAAGAGTTTGGATTATGAAACAACAGATACATCAGCTACTTGAACATAGTTTAATAGCGGAAAAAATATAGCTTTATCAAGAACTCAAGAACCAAGAAAATCAGTTTTTACATATGACTAGAACAAGTCTAGCTATCAAAGAATGCATAATACACCGAGATTTGAAAACGCAATGAAGAACAAGGGCCCCGTACAACCTAGATGAGGACTAGATCATCATCGTCCTCTTCTTCGTCATCTGAGGACGGTGTGATACGGACTAGCTCGGATCCGTATCAAGGTGATCGATCGGACTAGGTTTAAGAGGCAACATGAGGCCTTGGGATAAGGATAGATAGGGTTAGAGAGAGTTTAGGGATAAAGAGATTTGTTTGATTGATTGAATGATTCTCAGATAACAGGATTACAAAATATAAAACTCTAAATAATAAACCCTAATGCTAGTACTAACCCTAAGGCCCAACAAGCGACCCATTAAATCAACTAAAACCAATAATAATAAATAAAACTAGTATTAATAACGTATCAACTACTCGCCCGATCAGAATCGACTCGTCCTCGAGGCGGGTATCCAGAAAAAGATACGAATCTGATCAAGTAGCACCGAAGAAGCATCAATTTTGGAACCATAATTCCACAGGAAAATGAATTGCGTCCACTAGGGTCAAAGATGAAAACCCGTGCCTCCACTGCCCCGAAACAATCTGTTGGAGGATATGTTGACTCAGCCCATAAACCTCCAACACCCAAAATACCACCGGGATCAAAAATGAACCTTGTAATGTTGGAAGAAAATGCCAAATTCTTGTCACCAGTGCATAGCATTGCCGCATCAAAGGGCAAACACAACCTTAACACTTGGCACGGCATAGTCGGTGGATCCGGCTTGAGGTGGAACGGCTCCGGATTTGGGTGGAATAGTGCGGGATGCCGCAGATCTGCGGCCGGCGACGGCAGCAAAGGGAAAACGGCCGGCCCGAATTGTCGGGGTGGTGGCTGGGTACCCGCGATTGTCGCCGCATGAACCACCGGTGTGAGGGGCGCACGAATCGGCGGACCCCCATTCGTTGTCGCCGTGAACTGCCCGACCTCGTTCTGGAACGGAACCGCGACGGCGCCCGCGCAAGAGTTCGCGCTAGGGTTCGCAAGTGGATGCTGTACCGGGGTGGCGGCGGCCAGATCTACGAACGACGGACCGCCAGTCCCGACGGCGACCAAGTTAGGGTTCGCCTCTGGGGTTGCATCTGCAGTCTGGATCTGAACGGCGAGGGTGTCTTCGTTCGGGTTCACGACTGCGTTGTGCAGATCCGGTGCGGGAGGGGCCGCGAACTGGGCGGTTGGTGCGAATGGATCTTTGATCAGAGCTTCGATCTCGTTAGTCACGAGGCTGATTCGATCATCAAAGAATAACTCCAATCGACAACATCCATCATAGATGTTTCGTCCATTGAAGCGAATGAACGCTTCGAGGGCGGAATCAGGATGTTGAAAACGGATTCGAAATTGGTCATCGAGCGGTATTATGTCTACGATAGTGCCAGCGATTGAAAACACTTGCTCCAAAACTTCACCATCAACCCAATAGAGTTGGGTATGGATCTTGACATACAGAAAAGTTTGGAGGAGTTCCCGAAGGTTCTGGAGTCCTTGGAGTTCCTCGTTGCTCATGGTGATGAAGAGTTCTCTGGATGAAAGCACCAATTGATACGGACTAGCTCGGATCCGTATCAAGGTGATCGATCGGACTAGGTTTAAGAGGCAACACGAGGCCTCGGGATAAGGATAGATAGGGTTAGAGAGAGTTTAGGGATAAAGAGATTTGTTTGATTGATTGAATGATTCTCAAATAACAGGATTAAAAAATATAGAACTCTAAATAATAAACCCTAATGCTAGTACTAATCCTAAGGCCCAACAAGCGACCCATTAAATCAACTAAAACCAATAATAATAAATAAAACTAAGAGAAAGAGTCATGTAAGAAAGACTCTTATGGTGAGAAATAGGAATGGATATCCACCGTAGGATCTAACCGATCTAATGGCTGAAACGCGTATCAATTTCTGCCCCAAAAAAAAAATCCCGATCGCTCTATTCGTTCTCTTTTCCTTCTCTTTGTTCCTACTTCACTCAGACCCCAACCTCCCCCGTCACCTCTCCTCTCCGGCCCCGTTCGCCTCCCCCGTCGCCGCCCCAACTTATCGTCGTCTCCGTCGTCGACTCCGGCCGCTTCTCTTCCCGCTCCGCTCGCCGACGGCCCGTCCTCCACCGATACACCGGCCGCGACTCCCGACAACGCCGTTAACGGCCACAAAACCCTAGATCTGTCCCTGTGGAGGCATCCACTACCGTTCCGGCGAATCTCCCGAAGCCGCTGTCCGCCGACCTCTCTCCAACGCCAAAATCGACCTCTACAAGTTCGATCCATGGCAGCTTCTAGATTTGTACACAAAATCCGCCAAAAAACCAAGAACAATGGATTAGGCATTCTCAATCGACCGATTCTCATATGTTTCAGATTTCAAGTACTCACTGTCTCTTTGTATAAGAACCGGACTCGATCTGAATTTGCTTGCTATTTGTTGTTTTTGTTGTTCGAATTGATCTTCAGGCGTGTTTTGGACTTGAAGAATTTGTTTGAATTACTCTCTACTCTGTTATTGCATCTTTTTAATTTGCATCTCTTGTAGTTTCATGACTATCTTAGGCCTAATTTTTATGAACAAAATTGGTAAAAGATCGATGCTGAATTGTTGTTTGTTGTCTTACTACATTTTAGTATTTTGATAGAAGGAACAACTATTTGTGCTAATTGCTCGTCCTATTTGAAACGCTTGTTATTTTGAAGAATCTGAACACAGCCTTGAAGCAAGCTTGAGCAGACCATCGTCAACACAAATTTTGTTCATTTAGTTCCATCTTAGATTGAAAGACAAGGTTCATTCATTTTTTCCAACCACAATTGCACTGTTAAATGAATTTTTTTTCTGCTCCATTTTCAAATTTGACCTGTTATTGTTTCGAGAACTAAGATGATGGATTCCTAGTGGTTGGTTTGGTTCATGGATATTATTGTTTTGTGTGGTCAGTTTGATAACTAATTGTTCTTTTTTCTCTCGTGTGTGTGATTGATTCTAATCAATTGGAATGAATTATGATATATGCGCTTGAACAATTGGTTGGTTGCTTCTTGTGTTGGATTAATTTTTGCTGAGTCTGTTTGATCTATACAAATTTGACCATTGAGTTGTACAAATTTGACCATTGAGTTGCACAAATATTGATGAACAAATTGACCATAGAATTCAACACATTGACAATAGAGTTGAGCAAATATGAATGAACAAATTGACCTTAGAGTTGCACAAATTTGACCATTGAATTGCACAAATTTGACCATTGAGTTGCACAAATATTGATGAACAAATTGACCATAAAATGCAACACATTGGCAATAGAGTTGACAAATATGAATGAACAAATTGATCTTAGAGTTGCACAAACGTGACCATTGAGTTGCACAAACGTGACCATTGAGTTGCACAAATAGAATTCAACACATTGGCAATAGAGTTGAAGAACAAATTGAATCATTGAGTTGCACAAACGTGACCATTGAGTTGCACAAACGTGACCACTGAGTTGCACAAATAGAATTCAACACATTAGCAATAGAGTTGAAGAACAAATTGACCATTGAGTTGCACAAACGTGACCATTGAGTTACACAAACGTGACCATTGAGTTGCACAAATAGAATTCAACACAATGACAATAGAGTTGAAGAACAAATTGAACCATTGAGTTGCACAAACGTGACCATTGAGTTGCACAAACGTGATCATTGAGTTGCACAAACAGAATTCAACACATTGGCAATAGAGTTGAAGAACAAATTGACCACTGAGTTGCACAAACGTGACCATTGAGTTGTACAAACGTGACCATTGAGTTGCACAAACGAAAAAAAAAATCGGAAAAAAGGAAAAAAAAAACGGGAAAAAAACGAAAACGGAAAAACACGCGTATAATTCGCGTATTATACGTGAATTATTCGCGTATTATACGCGAATTATTCGCGTATTATACGCGAATTATTCGCGTATTAAAAACGCGAATAATACGCGTATTATTCACCCGTGTGGCTTGTTGGGCTGTTTTCCCTCCGCGTGATGGATGACCAAGATTCATTCCTATTTCCTACCATAATAATCATTCCTACCGGATCCGGACCATATTAATAACGTATCACGGTTCTTCACATTTCTTTTTCAGAGAAGGCTCAATCTTCATTGCAATGCCTTTTTCCTTTTCAGCAACCTTGTCTTTTTCTCTTTGGACTTCATAAGATCTTAGCTTTCCAAATATCCCACTCATGGGAAAACCCTTGTTAAACGTGTTTTCTTTGAAGGATGTCTTGTCGACGTCCCATTCTCTACTAAGTCCGTCAATGACGTGTTGGACCTTCATTTTGTCAGTGATCTCAGCGGAAGAGATTCCCAGCTGAGTGAGTTTGTTGCAAAGTGCTTCGAAGCGAAAGGCGTAGCTTTGGACGGATTCAATATGCTCTAAGCGAAAGCAAAAGAACTCTCTCTTCGCATTCATTTGGTGATCTTCTTTCATATTTGTCGTCTCAAAATGACACTTTTCTATTGCCTCCCACATTTCTTTAGTAGTCTCTAGGTTCCTAACCCTAGTAGCGTATTGTTCGCACATAGCATTCTGGAGGACAACGATGGCTTTAGAATTGGTCTCTATGGCCTTCCATTCATCTAGGCCTCATTCATCTTCCTTATCGATTTTATCCTTATGAGTTTGGAGTCTCCCTTCTTAATGACCACCTAACACTACTAGTCAAGACTTCTTATTCAGTGACCCATTCTTTGTCTTCAATGCTCATAGTTTCCTTCCACCAAACGTGGGGGCTTGTTGTTGCTATTACTAACTTCTTCAATGTTTGACATATTTTTTGCAAACTAACAACAAATCTAGAGCATTCCTACTTTGATATCAATTGTTGGATCGTACTCATTAGTAATCAGTCAAGGACGTCGTTAGGGGCGGCATCCTTGGGCAGTAGAATAATCAAAGTAAAACTTAACTACAGGAAAGAAAAAGTGAGGGATGCAATCAATTTATGGAGGAACCCCACTTCAACCAACTAGTCTAGTGAGTACACCTCTACCTCCGTGGGAGATTTATAAATGACTTCTTTTACTTATATTAAGAAGAGTCTCTACAAATATTACAAGACAAACTACAAACTTCTCTAACTTATAAGATTTTGTCCTTACAAGCTACTATTGCTCTTTCTTTCAGCCCTAGCTTCACGTAGCAAACTCGATAATCTTAAGTACAAAGAACATCAAACCTCGAGAGAGTTCCCAATCTTCAGGAAACTCCATACTCTGGGTGAAAGAATTGATGTTCTTGGTGGACCTCTTCTTTTTTATCAAGATCACTCTCAACTCACTTAGGTCTTTGGTATTCTTGGTGTTCTTGATGCACTAGGAGAGGAGGTGCGGAAGAAGTCACATCATCTACCATACACAAGGGTGTATTTATGAATGGTTGCTCTTCTTAGGACACTTTTACCCTTTTGGTGTCCTTAGAGCTATTCTCAGTAGGCTGTCGCTTTCTCCTACATTGTACAGCTACGAACCTTGTCCTCATCCGAAATCAACGGTTCCTTTCGTTGGGAAGCTTCCACATGCTCTTTGGGATGAGTTTGGGAAAACAACATCTTGGCTTCATGCATTTTGTCTCTGACTTCTAAGGGTGCGTTCGCCAAATTAAGTAAGGTACTGATAAGTTAAATGATACTGATACTGATACTAATTTTAGGTACTGATGTTGATACTGATTTAAGGTACTAATAAATTAAATGATACTGATGCTGAAAATGAGTGTTCGGTAGGAAGATTTGCTGATTAGTTATTTTTTTAGAAAAAAAACATACTTATTTTGAAATAAGATGGGGGTAGCTTCTTATTCTTTCTACTGATAATATAAACGAGCATTGATTTCCAAAGCAAAGTTGAACTGATTTCTACCGGAGATCAAGAAGGCGCTGGCCAGACGAGAACTTGGAAGCCCGAGATCTTGGCGAACAGAGGAGAACCAACAAGTGAAATCCAGCAATGGGGATGAGAGATTCCAATGGCAAGCACCGAACCCGATGGCGAGCTGCGAAGGGAAATCCAGCAAGTGTGAAGGGAGGTGCATGTGATGTGTGAGCTGCGAAGGGAAATCCAGCCCGAGATCTGAGAGAAGTCAGAGAATGAACCTGAACGGAGTGGGACGGCGGACTTGAGCGGGACTGGAACGGCGGACGGCTGACGTCGGGAAGCCAAGAGAAGGTGCGGTCGGGGGAGACTTGAACGGGGACGTCAGGAGGCCCGGAGAAGGCGGAGATGGAGATGGTGCGGTCGAGAGGGAACCCAGAAGCGTCTCGGAGAGTGAAGAGAGGAGTCGAGAGGTGATGTATCTCGAGAGGGAAGAGAGAAGTCAAGCGGCGGCGTGGGGTTTGTGTCCCAGAAGTTCAGCCCTACTAAAACTAAAAGTGTGCTATAGGAGGTTTAAAATATTAATTTCAAAAAAAATTACGGGTTTACGGGTCGACACGTAACCCGGCGGGTCGACCCGTAACCCGCCCGTAACCCGCCCGTAACCCGTATTCTCAGAATTTTTAACCCGATGTCCGACCCGTAAATTACGGGTCGGGTCGGTCCGGGTTACGGTCGACCTGGACCGTTGGACAGCCCTACTTATAAGTAACAGAATACTTAATTGGACAAATAAGTATCTAAAATTTTAAATTGCCGATCATTTCTCCCAGATACTTATAAGTATCATTTAACTTATTTTAACAAATAAGTAACTTATTTCAGGTTTACCGAACGTACCCTAAAGCTTCTGAGGACTGTTGTAGCAATCTTGACTTTAATTAAATGTTTGAACTCGAGAGTTTGAGCGTCAGTTTTCTTCTTGTAGGGACAGTTTTCCTACTTCGCAGGAAATACAATTCTTGTTACATTTTACATTGGAGTTTTGGGCATTCATAAGGTCTAAAGACTAAATACACTTATTATCCTTTTCTCATGATGAGCGTCCTTGAAAGTGTTCATGAGAGTAACACTTGACAAACATTAGATCATATGGAGTTTGTCATGGACGATTTGGGTAAGTTGCCCATTAGGGCCACTTTTGGAGGCGTTTAGGCGGCTCCAAAAATAAATTAGCTATGGGGCCGGTTTTCCAAAAATGCCCCTGGGCAAAAAAAAAATTACAACCATGCCACCGCATCCCAACTCACACCCCCTGTTACACCTGTCACACAAAAAACGACCTGTCATACAAAAAAAAAATTTTACACCCATTCCACCGCATCCCACCTCACACCCCCTGTCACACAAAACCTGTCATACAAAACCTGCCATACAAACAAAAAACGACCTGTCATACAAAACCCCAAATTTTCGTTCATTATCCACATACAAAAGGCTTGTCACCACAAAACCTGTCACACAAAGCCTATGTGAGATTTGAACCCACATTACCGTGCATTTAGCACGTTGCTCTACCATTTGAGCTAATAGGCTATGATTATAATTACTATATAAACAAAACCAAATTTGTCACACACAAAATCCATAAGAAAAACCCTGTCACACACAAAAGTCATACAAAAAACATGTCACCACTAAAACCCATAAACACAAAAGCTGTCACACGAGTAAAACAATCTGTCACACAAAAAATCATAACAAAAAACTTGTCACACACACAAACCTATTAACACAAACTCTGTCATACGAACAAAAACTCAACTGTCACACAAAAAAACAGACCAAAAACCCTGTCACACACGCCTGCCACACAAAACCCATAACATAAAACTTGTCACACACAAAAAACATACCAAAAACCCTGTCATACATAAAACCTATAACAAAAAACCTGTCACACACACGCAACCCATAACAAAACCCCCTGTCATACACAAAAAAACAGACCAAAAACCCTGTCATACACAAAAAAACAGACTAAAAACCCTGTCACACAAGCCTGCCACACAAAACCCATAATATAATACTTGTCACACACAAAAAACATACCAAAAACCTGTCATACATGAAACCTATAACAAAAACATTGTCACATACACATAAACAATAACAAAACCCACCGTCATACACACAAAACAGACCAAAATCGCTGTCACACAAAAAAAACTCATAACAAAACCCCCTGTCATACACAAAAAACGAGCTGTCACACACAAAACCCATAACAAAAGCCCTCTCACACACAAAACTCATAACAAAAACATGTCACACACACAAACCTATAAACACAAAACCTGTCATACGAACAAAAAACGAGTTGTCACACACAAAACCCATAACAAAAGCACTGTCATACACACACAACCTATATCAAAAACCTTGTCACACGAAAAATAGACTAAAAACCGTGTCACACAAAACTCTTGTCACACACACAACCCATAACATAAAACTTGTCACACACAAAAAACATACCAAAAACCCTGTCATACATAAAACCTATAATAAAAAACCTGTCACACACACGCAACACATAACAAAACCCTCTGTCATACACAAAAAAACAGACCAAAAACCCTGTCATACACAAAAAACAGACTAAAAACCCTGTCACACAAGCCTGCCACACAAAACCCATAATATAATACTTGTCACACACAAAAAACATACCAAAAACCTGTCATACATGAAACCTATAACAAAAACATTGTCACATACACATAACCAATAACAAAACCCCCTGTCATACACAAAAAACAGACCAAAATCGCTGTCACACAAAAAAAACTCATAACAAAACCCCCTGTCATACACAAAAAACGAGCTGTCACACACAAAACCCATAACAAAAGCTCTGTCACATACAAAACTCATAACAAAAACCTGTCACACACACAAACCTATAAACACAAAACCTGTCATACGAACAAAAAACGAGTTGTCACACACAAAACCCATAACAAAAGCACTGTCATACACACACAACCTATATCAAAAACCTTGTCACACGAAAAATAGACTAAAAACCGTGTCACACACACAACCCATAACGAAGCGATTTGCTTGCTTACCGCGGTGGTGGACGGTGGAACGATGGTAGAAGGGCGGTGTCGACGCTCACTTTTTTAGATCTAGGGTTTCTAGATCTAGATCTAGAATTTCTAGATCTAGATCTAGAACCCTAGATCTATCCCACCAACGCCGGCCACCTTGGTTGATTCCCACCGACACCGCATCCCCGTCGTCGTCTCTAGGCATCGTCGACCGACACCTCTATCCGTCGTCGTCTCTGGCCGTCGCCGTCGCCGCCAACCGGATCTGGATGAAAAAAACAAGAGGGGGAGAGGGGGGAGCCGCCACCGCTCGCCGCTACTCTTTGGTGGCCGTCGTCGCCGTCTAATCGATCTGGGGGAAGAAACAAGATGGAGAGAAGAGAGGGAGGGAGAGAGTGAAATGGAGGAAGAGAGGGAAGAGAAATGAAGAAAGAGAGTGGGGTTTTTTTTGGGGAATTTTATAGTGCAAAAAAAAAACTAAGTAGTGAATATATTTTTGACGGGGATTAGTGGTTGGCTGAAATGTGTAGTGGGCGGCACTTCCCTCGTTTGTCATTGTCAAAAGCAGGGCAGATATCTTGATCCAGGACGAGTGACTGAGCTCTCACAGGCGTTTCCAAGGATGCTGAAACAGGGCGTTAATGGCGTCCATGGCACATTTAGGTGCCTCACTGCCTTGAAACCTTCTATCCTCTATTACTCAACCTCAGCGGCCTCCCAGGATCGGATTCCGCCTCCTCTTCTGGTGGATTACTTGGTCAAATCGATCGGGCTCTCTGAAGAACAAGCCATCGCCATTGCTTCCCATCCCAAGGTCGGTCACCTCTCGAGCTCCACCGAAAAACCTCAAGTGGTTATCGATGCTCTTAAACACAGTGGATTCGATTTAGCACATATCAGGAACGTGCTACTTTGGCTCCCGTCTGTCCTTCGAATCAATGTCGAGAAGAACCTAAAGCCCAAACTTAGGGTTTTCCAGGAGCTAGGGTTTCATGGCTCCGATTTAGGGCTGCTCATATCTCAGAACCCGTATCTGCTAGGCCGGAGCATAGAGGATCACATTGTCCCTGAGCTTCACACGCTCAAGTCGTTATTCGGTAGCAATGAGCTGCTGGTTAGGTTTCTGCTGAAAGTCTAATCGAAGCGCTTTCCGGGAAGCGATATCCTTAAAGTTCTCAATGATAACTGGCATTTGCTGCTAAGTTACGGTTTGCCAAGGGATAAAATCAAGATGTTTGTATTGCAGACACCCAGTTTCCTCTTCCAGAGGAGCCAATGGGTTGAAGAGAGAGTGGAAAGAGCTGAAGAGAAGCTGGGGATTCCGCGAACGTCTCCTATGTTCTTGTACGGGGTCTCTGCCATGGCCAAGAAAGGCGAAGAAAAGATGGAATCATGGCTTCAGGTATTCCGCGGTTATGGATGGAATGAGACCGAAGTCTCAGCTCTACTCAGGAAGCATCCCTTAGCTTTGAGTCTGTCTTCGGAGTCGTTGAGGGTTAGGTTGAAGTATCTAATGGAGGATCTCGGTTACAAAGCTGATTACCTGGTCACGGTTCCTGTTTTACTATCATACAGCATGGAGAAGAGGATTGTTCCCCGCATTGCCGTCATGCGGACTCTCAAGGATAAAAATCTGTTAAAGCGTCGTCTCAGTATTCCTAGCTATATCTACATGGGTGAGTCTACATTTCTGGAGGAGTTTGTACTGCCTTTTAAGGAAGAATTGCCTGAACTCTATGGATATTATACTCGGGTGACTCAGAAAGTTGCTGCTTCGGAAAAGAAGAGAACGACTCTAGGTTAGTTTGTGCATTCTTTTATGAGTTGCAGTTGTGCTCTCAAGTCTGGTAATGATATTCTTGTCTGAGATTTGAATTCTTGGACTGTTACAAGGAAATGTGTCACTCATTGTAATACCGGCCATATCTCCTTCACCCAACCGATGCGGGAGGTATCTGTTGAATTGTTTTCTAATGGAGGATCTCCTATGTTCGATGCGGGAGCCCGGCCTATGCCAGTTACATCTTGAACGAGAACATCAACAATATCGTCGGGAGGAGCAGGAAGAACATGTTTCCCAACAGGGAGAGTGTGAGCTATTCCGGCAAGCTTATCGGCCACCGTGTTCACCTCACGAAATATGTGACGGTCCAATTCCTACTTGAGAAGCCTTGACAAAGACGCGTCAGGCTAGCGAGCGGATGACGGTTAGAGATTTCCGAGTTGAGGAGTCGGATCGCCAGGCTTGAGTCGGTTTCAACGATGATTTTCCTATATCCACAGTCCCAGGCAGTCTGAAGACCGTGGAAGATCCCCCAGAGCTCGGCGGCCGGGACAGTGGTGGAACCCAAGTTGCACATAAAACCGGTAATCCACGCATCCCGGAGAACGCCCCCGGCTCATATTGTTGTATTTTCCCAACCCTTGATGTGATTTATCAAAGTGGTATAGTATGTGCTCAGGCTTTTGTTTCTCTGGCAAGGTTTATGCAATACATAGGTGTAGTTGCCCATTGATAAGAAGTTCTGATGTGAAGCTCTCTTTCCATTTTGATTTGTCTGCCCTTGTTATGGCTTCTTCTGATTTTATCATGTTCACGACTGTGCCTTACTGTTTTAAAGGTGCTATATCGTATGATATATATAGTGTGCAGGAAACCTTATGCTATTAATTCCTTAAATTTGCATTGTGAAAGTGACATGGTAATACAACTACAACTCAACAGTATCTTATCCAACCTTGTGCTATCCAATGAAGACTGAGAGAGAGTTTGGATTACGAAACAACTGATACATCTGCTACTTGAACGTAGTTTCATAGCGAAAGGAGGCATCTGTGAAATATATATAGCTTACTGAAAACTCAAGAACCAAGAAACTCAGATTTTACATACCACTAGTACAACTCGAGCAAAACACCCTTCTCAATACTAGCCATCAAAGCATCCAGAATGCACCAAAATTTTACAATTCAATGAAGAACAAAGGCACCAGTACAACCCAGATTACAAAAGAGCATAAAATGAAGCGCAGCCCGTCTTACTATGCAAGTAGCAAAAGATTTTTTAACGAGAAACTTCATGGTTCGCTGCCAGTTCAAAGATGAACAGCTCAAATTGCAATGACAGCACAATACAAATCAGCAAAATTTGACCCCTTCATCAGAAATGCATAGATCCTTCAATTTCAAGAACCTATTGGCTCTCCATGACACAGACTGAGACTCTCAATCGTCTCATCTTCAGGCAAAATCGACCAATTCGGTGATGGCACAGCTCTCAGCCACTTGAAGTCATCCACATTGGCCCAGTTCCCGGTCTCCTCATCAAGGTTCGACTCTCTCAAATCCTCCTCGATCCCTTCATACTCAAAGCAGTACGGGGCGAATCTCACGCCACTGCAATCCTCAACTATGGGTCGACTACGCACCCTCAAGTAAAAATCACAATCTTTAGCATTATGAATCCTAATTTGATGAGAAGCCAAAACGAAAACACAGCCCTCTGCGCCATCAATCAAGATTGATCCCAACACAGGCCCAGCATAAACCCGAGAATCCTTCAATCTGTGGATAAAGATCGTTCTCGCCCTACCAAACAGCCTAACTTCACAAGATTTTAAATCAGATACCGTAAATTCGCCAAACTCCTTACCTTTGAATGACTCCACCAAAACCTCACCTTCCTTGTTTCTCAACCCAGGAGAATCTGTATTCCGAACCATAAAAGCAGTTTTCTCTCCTGACTCTGATCTGGTTTTTTCAGGTTCGGGCTTTGGGTTCTGCTTTGCCGGCCTGTTCTTGAATGCAAATTTCTTCCTAGGGAAGAGCAGGGTTGAGCACTGGTCGAGTGATTCCTTCAAATCTGACACCGTTTTGAGAGATGCACGGACCTCGTAAGAGGGGAGGTAATACGAGTTTTCTGCAAGGAGCTTTTCCAGGTCGGCAATGGAGGAGCCGAGGGAATCAAGGTCAGTTTTGGAGAAGGATGCAGGAGACTGTTGAATGAGAGATATTTGGGAGGAGATGGAGGATTTGAGGTTGGAGAATTGGGATAGGAAAGAGGTGGTGGATTCCAAAGAGGATTCTACAGACTGATGATCCTGTTGGTGGGCTTGGTGGCGGTTGGAGAGGCGTTCGAGCATGGCTTGGTGTTTCCGGTGTACTGAAGAGTCGTCGCCCGACTCCTCCATATTGTCTGTGTCTGGTGCTTGGATTGGACAGCTAAATGAGCAGACAGACGAGTGGACTGCAAAAGAGTTCATGGCATTTCAGCACCACTTTCATATTCGGATCACATTTCAGCAAAATTGGAAACGTAATGAAATTATCAAAGGTCATGTCACCCTCTGAAGTAACAATCAAGCTCATTTGAGCAAGCTCTAGCAATCATCAGGAAAACAAGTTTGGTTGAAAATGCAGTTCTAACAAATTTGGTTGAAAATGCAGTGCGCAAAGGAGAAAGTGATCTGTTCAGTAGTTTCTATTATATACGCGGTGACAAAAGAAATTACACAAAAAATTGAAAATTCACAAAAGTGTACCAAGACTCAGAAGCAAAATCACAAATGTATAGCAAATTCACACAGCATTAGGTATCAGATCAACATGATGAACTGATGGTATGGCGTTGAAACCCTAAATCAATTTCAAGATTGTAAATCTCAACTAGATAAAAGTGGATATTGTAAACCCTAAGAAATCCCTAAGCAAAGATCACAAATCACCAAGAAAGAATGTGCTGACCTCGAAATCCTAGACCAGACCCTCAGCAACTGAAATCCACCAGCGACTTCAATGTCGTCTTCGATCTCAGCAGCAACCCCCGGAGTCGTTGCAACGATATCGCCTAGCTCTTCAGAGCCGCCCTTTTGAAACGCGTTTTGTGTTTTCACAGAAATTAACCCTTTTTCTCGGCCGAAGCGAAATTTTACCAAGTTCAGGGCAACCTACCGAAATAGTTGTACACTCTGAAAGACTGAAACCATTGTGCACTTGAACATTTCCATTCTTAATTTTACTCAACACCCAGTATCTAAATCATCTGAGATACAATGCACTTATAGCATATCTCAATCATTTGGGATCAGAACTTTCAGGAACCCAAGTATGTGGTCCTAAACATACAGGCTAACAAAGGGGAGATGAATTTTTTACATATGATATTTCACATGATAACTCATGGCTTTGTGGAGGATGAACTGATCTGGTTTAAGCTTCAGCACAACATGTTATAAACTGCACTGCGACTTTCATTGGGATTTATATTGATACTCTAGCTACGTGAAATGTGACCTATAATGTGTGCAAGAGAGCCCTTTGCTACTAAGTGAAACCTTTCTTTTCATGTGAGTCTGCTAATGGGAACTCTTAGCTATATGACTGAAAACACTGCTGATGTGGTTCATGATCAAACAGCAATTTATGCTCGAATTATGAACACATTTCATTTTGCTTACCCTACGTCAAAGGGATCAGAACATCTCATTTTTTCATAAACTCTTTTTTTTTTTAATAAGAAATTTCCAAAAACTACTGACCCTTTTTTCTATTAGCCAGTTAAAATAGACAAAAGGATTAAAAAAAATCCTATTATTTCTGGGATTGTATTCCATCTTCAGAGAGCACAAAATCCAGGCCAGCAATACAAAAGGCATTCTCATTCTGTTGGCAAACAGATAGCTGAGACACAAACCAAGAGAAAATTGCCAAACACAAGCTCCAACTCAACACACACCCAAACATTCTACATCGCTAAGGATCTTTAGCAATAGTTCCACATAATTAAGGATGCTTATGAAATGGGAATCCCTTAATCTTACAACTCATCCATTTGCACATGACTATGCAGAAGGCATCACCAGATTATACTGGTGGTAAATATTCATCCCAGCGAGTTTCACAAGCTCCTCGGCCTCTTCAACCTTGGAATCCTTCACCAACATATCAACAACCCTCTGTAGCGACGCCTCATCCACTAACAACGCTCTACCAAGCATCCTCTTGCTCAAGTCGAAGCCCAAATCAGCATCACCATCATCACAAAGACGGTCAATGAGGATATCGAAAGTCGTCCGGTTCGGGTACCAATCACGACTGTCTACTAGTTTCCCGTACCATTTCTTCGCCTCTTCAAGATCCCCTTCATTGCAAAACCCCTTGATCAAATGGTTGTAAGTGAAAACAGTAGGCTCCAAGCCTTTGCCTCTCAGCTCTTGAAACAAATCCACAGCCTCAAGAACCATGCCTCCATTGACCATCCCATTTAACTTAGCATTATAACTCCTGATATCAGGAACCAGGCCCTTGATCCTTTCAGCCATCAGGTCCCACGCCTTCTCCCCCTCTAGGAACCCAAACTTCCTATAAGCCACATCAACAACAGTATTGAACGTCACCAAATTGGGCTCCAGACCCTCATCCTTCATCTCATCCACCATGAGCAACGCCTCATCAATCAAACCCAGCTCCCCAAGCGCCTTGATCACAGAGTTGTAGGAGATGGCGTCCGGCTGAACCCCTAGTCTCGAAGGGTACTCGCGGAAAATCTCAACGGCCCATTGGAACTCGTTGGCGTGAAGGGCGGCTCCAAGAAGGGCGTTATAGGAGAGGGTGGTCCGGGGACATTTTAAGTGAGGCAATTCGTCGAACAGGTTGTGGGCGTGGCGGAACATGCCGGCCACGCCGTAGAGGCGCATGAGGCGCGCCGAGAAGCCTTCGTCCCTGATGTTGGGGTACTTCTTCTGCATTTCGAGGATTTCTTCGACGGTGGAGAAGCGCTTCTGCTCCGCCAGGCGGTTGACGGTGTAGTAGTAGATGCGGTGCCTGTGGCGGAATTGGGAGGAAGAGGCGGAGGCTGCCTTGAAGGAGGAGGCCAGCGCCTCCAAGTTTGGCTCGTTGAACAGCTTCTTGATGATGGAAACGGGCGCCTGCGGGGTGGATTTGGAGGCGGCTGGGGCTGGGGCTGGCGGAGGAACGGAGGCGGCGGCGCCTGGGCCGGGGCTGCCCAGGTACTTGGTTTGCCATATGCGCCGAAGCTTGCTACAGGCACTTGTCATGGTTAGGAAGTTTAACTCCCTTTCTTTACTCGCTCCACCAAATAATCATGTTAATACTCCTAAGTCATTATTATAAAGTAAAGAAAATACCTTCACTTTAGATTAATTTTTCTTAATAACAACCAGAAAAATTGAACAATCTTACCCATACATTCTAGTGTAGAAATCATCAATATATATATATATTATAAAAGCCGACCGTTTTCGAGCCACCACGTTGATTCTGGTCCCACCAGATATTTAACCAAAATAATTTTTAAAGTCTTTTAATTAACTACCATAATTTTGCTACGTAAATTTTCAATCTTTTAATTAACTACCTTATCAACAATATGTATCTATACAATATCTATCCGTAAATATAGTATGTAAATATCAACAATGTAAATTTTCAATATTTTAATTAACTACCTTATTAACAATATCTATCCATACAATATCTAGCCGTAAATATATATAGTATGTAAATATCAACAATGCAATCTATCCATACAAAAAAATTTGACACGAATTAACTAGCAAATCCCGAATAGAAGGATAAAATATTAGAAGGAAATTAAATTTTAACATGTATCTTTTAACATGTATTAGATGAAAATGATTGTTAATTTTTACATCAACAAAATTAACACGTATCCAATATATCCAATATACAAAATAATCTCATACACGTATTCAATACACGTAAAACAAATTAAGAAAATCTATTTTTTGGGTTATATGAACTTCAAAAACAATATCACTCTTTTTAAAAAATAAAAACATGTTCATATAATAAAACTTATATAATATTTTTCCAAATAAATATATAATTTTATTTTAATATTTTAAAGTGAAATAGTCGTACATGGCACGACAGGTTTGGCTAGTATGACATATAATAAGGCAAAGTGCCACAAACATTATATAAAGGAGACGTGAGGCATCAAGGCGTTGCTCATGGTGTATGACGTATACTAATTTTATACTTTGAAATGCATAAAATAGAATTTTTTTTTATGAATTTTGCGAAAAAATATAGTCCGTATTTTTTAAGACAAAGTATAGTAAGTCCTAAACTTCTTAGAACTTAGTGAAGGATGTAGTCAAACGAAGGATAAGTAGGCTTGTTAGAATGACAATTTGGACTTATAACAGGTTTTCTTTTGTTGAAGTTATCAACTTGTTTTTTTTTTTTAAGAAGAGCTACTACCTCAAATAAGTCAAAATTAGGCTATCAGAATATTACAAAGTCGGCCTAAATCATCATAGCGGATAATCTAAAAAAAATTAAACAATAAGGGTTGTTGACTCAACTACGATCTAAGCTTATATACAAATAATAAGGAGATATGATTAACGGAAGAGGAGAAACTAGAGATAGCAGTAGTCAGACTATATGAGTCGATAAGTCCATTGGCTAGGAAATCAGCGGTTTGGTTGCATTCCCTAAAACAATTTTAAAAACCACAAGAGGAATATGTGAAACAAGGTGTCTTATATCCTTTATAATAGAAAGGATTTCCCGAGCCACTTTCCATAGATGCTTTAAGGAATTGATGACAATAAGGTTATCACCTTCAATGATAAGTTTAGGAAAGGTCGTTAAGTCGATAGTTTTAAGAGCCTTAAGCAATGAGGAAGCTTCAACTTGAACTACAAACATATCGGTGAGTTAGATCGGCCACATCTTAAGACATGACCATTATTGTTACGTAATAGAAACCCAGCAAAAGAGGAGCCATTTCGTAGTCTAGACGCATCAAAGTTTAATTTCACCCAATCTATCGGGGTCTTATTCCAGATGCCAGTGTTCTTCCTTTTTTGTCGAATTTGAGATGTGAGTTTACTAGACACATTAGCATTATCACAATCTAAAGATTGAGAGAAAGCTAATTTTGAAGTTAGCCTGGTCGGGTCAATTTTGGATGGGTTAAAGATTTTTGCGTTTCTATGAGCCCAAATGAACCACCAAAGGAATAGAATAGGGCCGCTATTTTGGTTAAGTTTTAAGGTGAATTGTAGATTATCAATGAATGTACATGTAGTGATTAGAGTAAAAGAATAATTTAATAGTTTCTCTAGTCTAAATATCATAAAGCAAGTAAATGGGCAACTTTCAAAAAAAATAAGTGGTTTAAGTTCTCATCTTGAAGATCATAGAGCGAACAACAGTTTGGAACACAATTATAGAAACGATTTACTCTATCCGTAGTTGGAAGGCAGTTCGCACAAGATTTCTAAAGGATGGCTTTTTATCTTTGGAGGTAATTTAGTTTTCCAAATCCATGAAATATAACCATTAGGAGTTGACAAAAAGGAAGAGAAAAATGTTGAAGCTGATTGAACAAAAAATTTTCCATCAAGAGCAGGCAGCCAAATAAGACGATCATCAATAGGTGTATAAGGAATCTTAATTTTAAAAATGATATGTACAATAGATGATGGTAAAATTTGTTGTAATGAATAGAGATCCCAAGAGTGGTTAGGCAAAATAAAAACCAAAACACGTATATCAATGTTAGAGTTATCAAAAAAGATAATAATTCAATATTTGGGACCCGGCCCACTGGTCAGACCAGACTTTGATATTGTTTCCGTTGCCTATTAGCCACCGAATACCTTTAAAGAACTGATCTCTAAGAGCATTAATAGTGGTTGCCCAAAAATTTTGGTCATCAAAATATAAAATTGTATTTCTTTCTTATTATTTTACTAGGTAAATAAAAAATAAAGAAAGAAGTAGTGGAATTGTACACATGTCACACACACACATGCAAAGACCAAAACAAAATTTGGCCATCATGAAGGCCAAATTGATGACCAAAACTTACTTTTCATATTATTTTATTACTAAATATACCCTCTTTTTGGTATGACCAAGATTTTGGTCTACCATTGTGTATGCTCTAATGTTTAAAAGGCGTCCAAATTGCCAAGAATAGTTGTTTTTATGGTAGTGAAAAATGGACTAGGAGTGAAGATATTTTCAGAAATAATTGTGAACCATACGTTATCGGGTTGAGTTACCAATTTCCAAAGAATTTACATCTGTAAAGCTAATTTAACTTTTTTGGCAGACCGAAGGCCAAGACTCCTGTCAGATTTAGGTTTACAAATATTTTCCTAGCTAAGAAGAGGATGATGATTATTATTGAATTTATTCCAAAAAAAATGATTCAGCAACCTTATCAATCTAATTTAATACACCTCAAGGGAGTAAAAAAGTTTTGCATAAAATAGTTAGCTTTACTTAGCAGACAAGATTGTATAAGGACCACTCGTCTAGCCTAGGAAATTGACTTCCCATTGAGATAGTTGTTTTTGAAAATTAGTGATAATGTCTATGAACATGCTATTTTAAACTGAACCTTTCAAAATAGAAATTCTCAAATATTTTTCCATTGAAGATGTAACTTGAATGTTACGAATACCTAGAAGGGATAGTGAGGTGTACGTTGATGCTTGAAACGAGCTTTTATGGTAATTAATAAATCTTAATAGATAGGCCAGAACGAAGAGTAAATTTGTTGAGAAAAGATCGGATAAATTCCATATTATGAATACTAGCATTCGCAAAAATGATGGTATCATCAACAAAGCTTTTAAAAGGAACGAGAGTACCATTATTTATTAGTTGAATACCAACACATTTAGAAGTAGCAAGAACTTCATTTTGGAGTGTTTTGATCAAATATTGCATGGCCAGTACGAAAATAAAGGGTGTTATTGGGTCACCTTGGCAAATACCACACTAATGTGTGAATTCAGATTCAGGTTCATTGTTAACCAGAATAGAAGAAGATGAGGTAGTGATACAAGTCATTACAAGGTGTATCCATTTTGGATGGAATCCAAATTTAGTAAAAATTTAACTAATAAAATTCCAATTAAGTAATGATAAGCTTTTTCTAGTTTAATTGCCATCCAACCTAGATGACCTCTTTCTTTCGATGGAAGGAATGAAAAAAATCATGGGCTATAAGAATATTATTCTGAATAAGTCGGCCCTTTACAAAAGCACCTTGAAGAGGGTGAATGAGTGGCGGGAGGATATGAGTGGACAATAATTTGGTAATAACTTTATAAACCGTGTTGCATAAGCTAATTGGGCGGTAATGATTAATTGATTGAGACATATCTACTTTTGAAATTAATGTTATAAAGGTTTTGTTCATAGTTCAGAGCATTATTCCAAAATGAAAGAACGCATTTACTGCAAGGATGAGGGAAGAGCCAATAGTGGGCCAGTAGTGTTGAATAAATTCAATTGTAAAACCATCCTGATCAGGTGTTCTATCTAGTGCAAGATCAAAAACGAAAGCCTTGATGTCAGAAGGTGTAGGTGATTTGGCAAGAGCAATGTTATCTAGATTAGTGACAATAGATGGTATAATATCTATGTCTCTCGGGTGTAGAACACAAGTTCTATTAATTTGAAATCTGCCTTTTGGTATTTAGAAGGCCCAATGTATTTTGAATATTCAAAAGTCGGTTAAATCTATTAAGGTCAGGGATAAGACCTCCCATCTTATCAAAGTGCAATCAATTTCATTTAGATCACCAATAAGAAGAAACGGAAAATGAAATGAAGTAACAGTCGAGTTAAAAAGAATCCCAAAAGGCAGATGTATCTTCTTCTCGAGAGGGGGCGTAAACAAAAACTAGTATAGAAGGATTAATTGGGTCATTGTTTTTTGATGATATTGAAATTTTTGACCGATTTAATGATTGGAAATTAGTTGTGAATTCATTGTACGTGGGCTATAAGTAAAACCATTCCCCCTTTCGAGCCGATATGGTGAAAACCCGCTTTTTGGTTAATCACATCAGTCGGTTGTATAGATGTTTTAGTTTCAACCAAGCATAAATAGTTTAATTTGTTAAGTTTTCTTAGGAAGACAATTTCATCTCAGAAATAACCCTCCTAATACCCCTCACATTCCAATAAGCGATAGTCATAACACAATGTTAAAAGAGTGCCAGTAAAAAAAATGGTAAGTTTATGTGTGTAGTCATTCATGAATATAGACAAAATCTTGCAGAGTTTTAGTACAAGGATGCCTACAACGCTTACAATTGACAGAACTAAGCAAAAAAGTTCATAATTTACATGGGAACGATTAAAGAAAAAAGTTCATAATCTACATGAGAATGATTAAAGTAGTAGCAATTTATGCAGCACAAGAGGTAAAAGAAAGAGTAGAGGCAGCAAAGGAGAACAATATGCAGCAAAATTATATACCAACTTTTAGGAACTACAGATCTACAACACACAAAAATTGTTATAATGGGCAAAAAGTTGTTATGACTAGTAGCATAATGATAGTGTAAAGAGAGGTACCAGTGCAGAATCAAGAGAAGGTAGAGAGATAGTAGTATTATACAAGATAGGTGGTTAACATTGTTGGTAGCATAGGACTTACAAGAGATGGTTAGAATGATGGAGAATGAATATGTGATTCTTGATGAAGAACATAATATGGATGACTTGGTTGAATTATCAAGTACTCCATCTTTGAAGAGGCAAAAAAGGTACATCTAGTTTTGGAACGTCAAGCAAGAAAGATAATGTTCACGCTTGGGCTAATACAATGAAGGATATGAATAAACATCTAGAAATAAAAACATGTAGAAATAATTGCATCTTCTATGATTGCGGGAATAAATCATGAGAATGAACTTCTTGAAGAAAAAAAACAATTATTCTCTAAGATTTTCATGATTCGCGGGGACATCCGATGATGAAGCTATTGAAGTTGCGCGCCCATATTCTTGGAAAATCATCAAGTGAGCTTGATATATTCTACAGTTGTCCTAACGTTGATTGGAGGGGTGTTATATAAGAAAGATCATTTATTCAACTCGAGGGTCAAGTGAAGGCTTTAATGGAGGATTTGGTGGAGACTAAATTGGGAGAAGTTAGCTAGTTAAATTATTTTTTGAAGTGATTGCAAGACTATTTTTGTCATGATATCATCTCTCAATTTTTTGGATGTGTAAAATCTTATATGCCAAAGCTAAAAACATGTAGTAGCCTCTTTAGTTTGTATTATGCTTGCTATGTTGGCATGGTTGAATGTGGTGTTATATTAAGGCACTTGCAAAGCACTTATAATTAATATCATATGTTTTTGTAAAATTGTTGAAAAATCTTGGTTTATTGACAATTATGTACATTAGTGGACATCTTCTGGATGATTTTTGGCACCAATTGAGACGTTAGAGGATTAAAGCTTAGATCAATGGCTACAAATTCATATACTTAGAATATGCTATTTATAACTACCAACGGATAATTTTCAAACAAACAACAAGTTTTTAGAATTACTATTTCTGATAGTTTTATCGAACACCAGGTTTCAAGAATGATAGAACCCGAGGACTCCAATTTGATTCCTGATTCCTGACATTGTACCAAACAGACCCTAAGATTTTACCAACACCAAGTGTTCATCGAGTTTCAAGAAGTACGTATTGATTGTTTTCATGGGAATAATACAATTTTTATGAGAGTGTTTATTGAAATTTATTATAATTTATATTGCATTTGTGTTAAATTTTTAATGTCTAACTATTAGGATTTATTTGAATAATGTTCACAATCCAAGTTTTTCCGAACTTAAATTCAACAGGTTCGATTAGCTCCGTATGAAAAGTACAAAAAAATTGTTTTCAAATATAGAAATACAACCATTTTTCAATTATAAAAACTTTTTGTTACACAAACCCACCTTATCAAATAAATATCACAATTTAAATCAAATACTTTGTAAGATATAATACAATTGTATCAAATGTATGATGTACCAAGACCTGGCAAAATCTGACCCGAACCGCCCGAAATTGTCTAGGTCATAACCCGAAAAAATAAACCGAAACCCGATTTTAACCGAACCTGATGACCCGAGAAATTTCTGGGTCAAACTCGTTGGGTTTTCGTTAACCCGTTGGTTTGAACGAAAAACGGGAATGGTGAAAAAATTTCACATCTTGTTGGATTCGGTTGTAATGACTTGTCTTCCTCTCGTCAATAGTCGAACTCGACTCTAATTGATTGATTGAAAGATGATTCTTCATAAAGAAAATCAACTCGAGGAATTGATTTTGAATATGAAACATATCAATTGATTAAAGATGTACTAAGTTAGTTCTCTTAAATTGATGTATACTTCTCAAGGTTTGAATTTTCTTTGCTTTATTGAACTAGAGTCTATGTTCTGAATTGATTTGTAAAGTTATTGTAGGTTACATTAATGTTTATAGATTTATCAAAGTTGAAATATGTAAAGATTGAGAAATATTATACATTTAAAATATGTAAATTGCAAGCTTTCTTCTTCTAGTTTAATATATATATATATATATTTCCTAATATATGTATATAAGAACTCTAAGATTTAAATTTTCATACAAATTACTTTCTATGAATCTCATGTGTTCGTTTTTTCTTCATAATCAATTTTGAATCTCTTAGGATTTGAACTTTGAGGTTAATAAAGAAAGCAAAGCAAAAATCAAGGTATTTCTACAAAGATATAAAAACACATAAAAAATAAAAATATATATATAACATTGAGAAAAATGAATATTAAGACATATTTTAGGGAAAATAAAATCAATTAAAATAATCAATTCAATATAAACGAAATAAAATAGTTGCTAAATATCTTAACAATATTTTATTTTATGGTAAATATAAAAATACATATTTAAATATTCTATTAATTACTTTTAAAGTTAGAATTAGTTAGTAGATTTGGTAATTTGTTACAGAAAAGATAATCCCTCTGATTTGGTTAACTAATAGTTAAAAAATCATGAGTATAAAACTGACACGTGGATAATGAGGTTGCGAAAAAATGTCATTTGAAATATAAAGTGAGAAATACAATTAATTTATAACTATTTTTGGATGCCATGTGTAAAAATCTTACGTGGACTAATATAAAGACCCCGCTTAATTTTTCTTGGGTGACACAACGTGAAGACTTCAATTTTAATATATGTATATACTAATATACATATAATTGATTAAGTGATCATATCAACTAAAATTGGATAGTAGGGAGATATACTTTACAAAAATATAGTTTTTTGTTTTTTTAATATAGAAAATTGCTTGGATAAAAAAGGTATATGTTAACATATTATCATTGAATCATAACGGAGTTTTAAAAAAACATTGTTGATTCGTTCGTATCTATATCCCTATCGGTAAATTTGTCTTCCGCAAAACCAAAGATGAAAAATCAAAATTTTCTTAACAAATTAGGGAAAAAATCAAAATCAAATAAATCAAAGTTAAAATTTGTATTCCGCATGTCTATTTGTAAAATAGGGGAAAAAAGGTTTCCAACGATTCTATTAAACTGATTTCAATTATATTCTTTGTATACTCAAACAAATTGATTAGTTCATTTATAAATATCTCAATCGAAACTACTATATCTCAAAAAATTTGAAATAGGAAATCATAACCAAGTGAATTTTATTATATCCATTAGGTATTTGAAAACAATAAATAAATTTTATCGAAAGCGTAGAATTTAAAAGGTTTTTTATTGATACTAATTACACCGAAAAATTGATTTTGCTTGGAATTGTTTTCTACAAATATATTTTTTTCTAATTTAAAGAATCGATTAAAAGATTTGATTCGGATGGATTAGAGAAAAAAAAATATCACATGAAACAATATCATGTATTTGGAAAAATACTATTTTTCTTTATAAATTGTTTCCTAACGTAAAAGGTTATCCAATTTGGGGTGAGAAGTGGGGGTTTTAATCTTATAAGAATACTTGGAGAAACCCAAAAAGATCTCATATCCAAAGAATAGTTTGTTACTGTGATTTGGAATTTGGATGGTACCAAATCGTTAAATATTGTTACCATTATTAGTGTCAAAGTATAAGGAAAAGGCAAATTAGAAGAGTTAATGGATTATGGGGGTGAATAAGCTGACTTGCCGGAGAAGCTCTCTCCAAACTGTTTCTCTGACCTTGGAATCCGCTTGGATCTAACTCTTCAGACGTAGTGCGATGCTCTCTGAGAGTATGAGGCTTGTTGGTTTGTGTTGGCGATTCGATGCTAAGCAAGAAGTGCAATCAAATCAGATGGAGGTAACAGAAAAGAGGACATTTGAAGTGGAGGAGTTCAAATAGAGTTCCGTTTCCTCCAAAGATTTAACATATATAGACAACATGGTTAATTTTTTTACTAATTAGTCATCTTAATTTACATTTACATGGCCATTAAATCCGTTGAAGCAAATACGGTAAATACTCGGTAGAGAACCCTTGTATATGTCGGCATGTTCATTGAGGCTATCAAAAGGAACTCGTTTGCTTGACCGATCATCAGCTTCTCATGATGCTTGACCACTCTCATAATGGTTGACTGACGACTTGTGAGAAGGTGACAAAGAAATCAATTTATGCCATTTCAATGAAGGCTCGTTTAATCAATTGGAAGAGTAACAACATGGGAAGACTAAGATGAAGAATAAAATCAAGAACAAATATTAAAAGTACTCAAAATTATTAATAAGTATTTCTTAAAGCAATTTAGAGTTAAAATATTCATTATTTTTATAATTATAGTTAAATATGACATGTAAATGATAAAAAAAGAAATAATATTATGTGGCATATGACATGGAAAAGATAATATGACATGGCTTATGAAAGCGTGACATGTGGTAAAATCCAAGGTGACGTAATGTATGAGCGTCATGTGGAAAAAACTGATGTAACAATGGGAATGATTTAATCCTTAGTGGTGCGCAAAAAAAAAAAAAGATTTAATCCTTAGTGTTTTTAAATACGTATATATAATAGATTGCAATTGTATCAAATGTATGATGTACCCTAAATATCATTTTAACCCAAAGGAAATTAAAAACCGATCCGGTCGGATTCAACCCGGTTCGCTCCTTCAACATCAAAGCAAGCAATGTCATCCCTGTAACCCTGTTGACCTCACCGAGGACAAGACAAACCCTTCCATCCTAAGAGCCCATTCGGATTCTCTCTCTCTCTCTCTCTCTCTCTCTCTCTCGCTCTCTGGTTCCGAATCAACCATGTCGCGTTCCGCCGCCGTCAAGTCATGGCTCCAATCCCTGAAACACTTTGTGAATCCACCGTGGAAGATAACGGGGCCTTGCGCCTCCCCTGAGTACCTCCCCTCCGTACCAAAGGCGACGGAGTACAGAGTTTTCTGCCCCGCCACCATCACTCAGAGGGCCATCATCCCAACCGCCGACCCCGACACGGTCTTCGACATCAAATACCACACCCGCGATCAGCGCCGTAACCGCCCTCCCATCCGCCGAACCATTCTCAAGAAGGCCGATGTCGAGAAGATGGCCAAGGAGAGGACTTTCCCTCCCTCCGATCTCCCTATCCCTTATCTCACTGCTATTGTCGAGGAGGATTACAATGCTTGCGGTGGCGGCTACCAGAAATGAGGTCAGATTCCATTTCGTTTTGGCTGATTTTTCGATTTTTGAGAAATTAGGGTTTCGAATTGATTTTTATTATGATTGGGGAGATCTGACGCTTGCTTGTCTTTGACCAATGCTACGACTTCGCTTAGGTTTTGTTCTGATTGAATAGAGGAATATGTGATCTGATTTGGATGATGTCAAGTTGTGAATCAAAATGAACAATGTCTGTCATTCGTTAGTACCTACATTGAGATTGCTTGCTATTACAAATCATAGTTGCTTTTAGATTAGCGAAAATCCTAATGGATTTGTTTAGCTGAGTTGTGGAGTATGATGAAAATGACACCTTAGAGTGAAATTACGTTGTTTGTTGGCTTTGGGATTTTTGTGAAATTAGGGTTTCGAAATGATTTTATTATTAATGGGGAGATTTGACACTTTCTTGTCTTCGACTAGTGCTGAGACGATTTGAGAGGTTGATTCATTTAGGTTTTGCTCTGATTGAATATAGAAATACGCAATCTGAGTTTGGATTCGAGGATTTGGATGTTGTGAAGGTGTGAATCAAAATGAGCGCTGTCTCTTATTAGTGAAGATTGTCTGCTATTGCAATCCGTAGTTGCTTTTAGATTAAGGAGAATCCTAATGGATTTGTTTAGCTGTGGAGTAGGGGGAAAATGTGTTGGAAAGGGAAGAGCTCCTTATAGTGGATTTGTCGCTTCTGCTGCAGCTGTGTTTGGAACCCTTATTACATACGTACATCTGACCACACCCATATTAACCCTTGAGTTTGAGGTTTAACCAAAAACCAGGTCATTTACTCATATGCTGAGTTGAGGTAACCAAGAAACATGTATGATGCAAGCTAGACCTAGAGTTCTATGGAAATATGAGCTTTGATTGATTTTGCAAGCTGTGTTTGTGATTAGCACTTAGCATGTTGGGCCTTTTGTTTCTTTCAGATTGGCCTTGCTTGTTTTATGCAAAACTTGGAGGTTGTGTTGAATATATGTGATTCAAGTCGTTAGTAGGATTTGGATCGTTTGATTGCTAGATTTGCAATGACTGACTTTGGAAATACGGCTGCAATGTAAAGTGAAAATATGTGATCTATGTTAGATTTAACATTTCATATTCTAGGGGTAGGAAAATTGTGATTGGGGGAATTTGCTGACTCTGATTGGACTTGTACAATTTGCAGCTGCCAGATAAGATAGCCTTGTTTCTGATTAAACTTTATAAGCTGTGACCCTAACTTGTCATAGCTAAAGAGCACATCTGTACTTGGGTTTCTGTGCTAATATGTTATTGACCAAATCATTCTACATTATTCTGGAACTATAGAAGACTTTGAGACTTGGCTGAGATTGATTTTGGACATGAACCTGTTGTTAATTACTCCTTATTTTTCTACGTTTTTGCTTGATCCCTTTATCTTTCCATTTTCTACCAACAACTCGCTTTTCATCTGGGAAGAACAAAACTTCCACACAAGTAATTGTGAAAAAGTGAAAGCTTGATAAATTGTTGTTACATGAAAAAATTGTTTACTTGTAACAGTTTTTGCTTATATATTCTACAAAGCTCTAGTAGTAAACAAAATAAAAGCTTCATAATTGGTAAATCTTATTATAAGTTATTTCATCTCCAAATGACTGATACAATCAATTGCATAAATCGTCTTCTACAAATATTTAACAACTCTTAGTTAATTTAATAAGCTATCTGATGATTTAATGCTGCATGTCAAATAAAACTAATATGATATATTGAGGAATTGGGTTGTTGGACTTTTTAAAATAATTTATCGTGGTCAAATGCTTAAGATAACCATTTATGAAAAGGGATCCTTGTAGTCTTCTGTTTCCAGATGGGAATATTTTGGCTGAATTTATGTTCAAATTTTCAACAATGAGCCCTTTTAGTTAGCAACTAGCAGATGACCCGCACCTTGTACGGGGGTGTTATTTATTTATTGTTTTGTGTATAAATTTACTATAACAATTACAAATACTATCAAATATAGTTTGTTTTAAAATGATGTTTATTTTTTGGATTATAAAATGACATAATTCTTATATATCATCATATATATAAATAAATTATATATATATATATTTACTTTTTATACATACATAAACATATATTTAAATAATTGAGGAAAATTGAAATAAGATAAGATGCATTATCACATTTTATTAACAATTGATACAAATCTTTTGGCATTTAAATTAAATTACGTAAACTAACTGATAAATATATAAATATGTAATGAAAATGTGAATGAATTATTATCTTAATTAAGAAATATATCTTCTTTTTTTCTAAAGTGTAATCAATTTGCAACATTAGTGATATATATGTTAATATAACATCTACTTTTTTATTGATATTTTAATGTAATATGATGGTAAAAATGTATTTAATATATTATTTTAATTGAATGAATGTTTGTCTTAAATATAGTGGTAGAATTTGCTACCATTGATGATTTAAACAAATACCATAATAAAATTACGAAAAATAATTTAAATTTAATATGACATTTAATTAAATGGTTAAAATATTATAATTATGATTTGTAGATTGTGACAAAAAAATACTTTTTTAATAAAAGATTTATGATAGATCTATGTATTAATTAAGTGTGTATGATAAGATAGAGATTTATACATTTGGATAGAATTATTAATTAAACAACACAAATTCTAATATAGAACTAACATTTTAAATAAGTATCTATAAGATTATGATAAAATCAAAATTTAATAAGATAGATTTTTAAAAATGGGGGTGATATGGCGCAATATGGTGACAGAATTTGCTTCGGCTTTAGTATATAGTAATAGATAATTATTAGGGTGCTCATAAAAAAGAACTGCTTTTCTTCTGCACCACATGGGGGACTAAAATTGATTGATCCTACCTGGAACTTGTCTAGATGCTGATGAGTTATGTGTAAATTGAGTCAATTGTTTAATTTGTATATAAATTTCAGATTCTGGATTCATAAGATTTATGTTCAAACTATATTGTATCATACATGCCAAATTAAAGTTGTGAATATACTGAACGATTTTGCTGCTTCGTACCAGGCATTTTTCTGCTAGCAGGATACAACACCCCAACTCACTGTATAGCTCATCCTTTCTGAAGGAGGTAGCAGTGGCTCTCTGGATTAGTTTTGCAGTTAATAATTCGGCTGTGGAAACCGTCTTTTTCTCATATGTATGAAAAGTGATCCCTTGAACCATGCAGTTTGATCCTTTGCAGACAAATATCTCATGACTCATTTAAATGATATTCCATGCTCTGTGTTTTTTGTAAGAAATAATTTCCAAAGCATTTCTGTATCCTCATTGTGAGGACTTGATGATTTGTGTGAGACCATACTATCATCTCAATCTGGTCTAAGTTCACCTTCTCAATCTCAGCTAGCATGTATCCATGAAAAGTTAGCTGGTTATTCCCGTACACTTGGAAGTCAATTTCATGTTTAGTGACTTGCTTTTGAGGTACTTTGTCATCATACATATATACTACTTGACACAAGCACTGATTACTTTCAAAGAGGTGCGTATGGCATAAATCTTGATTTGGCTGATAAATCAGCTTGTGAAGTTGCCTTCTACCTCTTTTATTTCTTTCTGTCTGAAGGTTTATACTCCCTCGGTCTCATAAAATGCTTATTCGCCCCTTGAGAATTTTAAATTCATTTTAGTTATAATTTATTTTACCTCTTTTCTGCGAATTTCACAAATGGTCAAATTTTTCTACTTACAAGTGTTTTACCATTCGAGTTTTTCTACCAACCTTGTAGGTAGGAATAATGCGCTCATCTACAAAGATTAAAATTCAAAGTTACCTTTGGAATTGGTGAAATTTGAGAACTAAACCGATTATGTAGTCATTAATGATAGGCAGATTTATAAAATGAGGGCATTTGGTACTAGTTTCTCTTAATAATAACGTGGTTGAATGAGGGGAAAAAATTCTTTCGTGCTATAATAATTGGCTAGTAAGATATGACAACTTAACAAATGTGGATTGAGAAGTCGGAACCAATTTTTGCATACGACATTTCACTAGTGTCATAGACGTAAAACTTCCACTAATGTCTAATTCGCCCTATATAGTTCACTTGAACATGATGAAGCCTGACTACATAACCACCAAAATCATGCACCAAATGAGTAACTCGCAAATTTCAAGATCTAGAAAGACAGTTCACAGAATACTACTGTCAAAGAGAATACAAACGCCCTCACATTCCACAAGGCACTAATCTTGAAATTGTCTAACCATACATTTTCATTCCTAATAATGACTTGCTCTTCTTACTTCTAAGGATAAGGAAGGGGCTTACATATACCCTCCAACTTAATAATACCCTGCGTTCTTGGTTCTCTTTTACTTTAAGAAGTGTGGGGTAAGTAAACCCGGAATCTGAAGAAAGCCCACTCGTTCTTTCCCAGCAAATATTGACTTCAGCTTCTCATCACAGACAATGACCTTCTTGTCAGCAGGATCCTGGAGACCGAAGAAAAGGACCAAGTTACAAAGGAATTGATAAACGGATTACATGAGAGAAGAATAGGCAATGTAGGGAAAGTGCGTAAACCACTCATGCTGACTGTTGGCAATCAAGACAACAAACAACAGTAGTTTATTGGCGAAAAATGGATTAGCAAACTGAAGACAACTTCAATTGTAAGGTAAGGACTTAATCACTACTGCATTTGTTTCGGGACAACAAGGGAAAGGAACTGTAAGGGAAGACAGGAAACAAGAATTCACAGATATTAAGCACTGGAACCTCGAAAATACATATGTCTGTGTATCATTGTCAAATACAAGTTTTTGCCTACATTGAATGAAAAATCCTAATATAACATTCAACAGGTCATCTAACAATCCATATATCTAATAAAACAAATAACTAATCTAGAAAGCACATGCAATTATCTCTAAGAGTGTACTAATTATCTCTAAGAGTGTACTGCACATAGAATCTTAATCAACTTTCAACAAAATGTGAGTGCATTGTGGGGGATTGACTTCATATATGCCATACTTATGACAAGGAAGGTAAAAACCTGTTTACCCTTTCCATATAAATAGTTACAGCTTGAACAATGATAACTTGTTTGGCTGTTTGTGTCACTTAAGTTTTTCTCTCTTTTACTTTCTCCAATTCCTCCTCTAACGAGCTAAAACAACCACATAAACAGACATCAGCTAGTTTAAAGCTATCCTTGCTAACAGACCTACATAATTAACTCAACACAAATCATCAAAATAATCAATGTAGCAAACATGTAAAAACAACACATTTAACAGTAACATGACGACGATCAATCCAATCCTAATAAAGCTACACAGAAAACATATAAGGGCCTGTTTGTTTCTATACCCAAGGTCAGGAATTGGGTTCCGGAATGAGCTAAACCCATACCACTGTTTGATTTGAGAATAGGGTTGGGTATGAGTCATTCCCATTCCCACAAAATACACATAAGCTCATACCCAACTAAAATACAGGGTATGAATCATTCCTATTCCAACCCGATACCTCATTCTAACCCGATTCCTGGCATCGTACCAAACGGGCCCTAAGAGATTGCTAAGGACAATACGTTAGCTGAAAAGAATAACACCAATACATGTATACTTCTCAATCTGTCTTATCAGGGAGAAACATTTGCAGAAAACACCACACTCCAAAGTTCCATGTTAACACTGATCTCTATAGTCCACATACACTCTCTAATTCCTCGTGGGTTTTCTTACTCCATGATAAAGAGGGCAATCATACATTAGTGGTATTCATTAACAACTATATTAGTTCGAATAAGGGCCAACATCCACCATTCCACTAATTATTTTGGAGTACGATTTGCTGAATAAAAAGTGTAGAAATACTAGAAGGACGATCTAAAGGAAGAGAATGGAAGCAATAATGGGATACCTGAAGATTGTGCTGCTTAATGTAAGCCCAGATTTTCTTGACGGCCTCAGTGCGTGGAACCTCGGAGGTGCTGCCGAGGAACTTCTGCATCTCCGGAGAGACTCGCCGGGGCTTCATGATTCCGGTCGCAGACTTCTTTCCGGCCGGCTTCTCGGCGGCGGCGGAGGCGAAGGATCGCAAGGAAGCCATGCTCGGGAACGACTCCGTTTTGCCGGACAAGAAAGGTGAAGAAAGGCGACGCCAGACGGCCATTTCTGTGCTGTGCTGTGCTGTGCAGGAATTGGGAAAGTCTGGGCAAGGGTTTTGGTTTGTAATGTGGACTTTCACTAGGGCAAGTGAGTGCCGGTTAAATAGTATTCAACGTAGCATTACAGGGTCGGGCTTGGGTTTAAACCGGGCCTACTAATCGGCCTTTCCACCCCCTTTTTATTTTTATTTTATTTTTATGTTTTGGTTGTGGAACCCAAGTTTCGTTTCGGTTACGTCTAACTTAATTCGGGTTGCGCACTTGACTTTGATGGATGAGTCTCCTAAAGTGATTGTTTTTACATTCACTAAAGTTACTACGATAATGTTGGTACAACATTAAAAGGGATAATAATAAATCCCTATTAATATATTCATCGCAACTCATTCTCCAAACCTGGTCATGTTAGACAATATATATTATAAAACGTGGTTTCCTCGTTAATAGTACATGGTGCAAGTACCCCATAAAGAAGGCCTAATGGATTAGTTACGCATTTTCTTCTTAATTAGAAGACACATAAATACTTTCATCATGAGGAAAGAAATATGAGATTTCCTTAGAGATGGGACGCTATTGGATCAAGATTAGTTAGTAGAGTTAAGGATGCCTTTAGGGACGACATTTTAGGCAGTGAAATATTTAAGCAAATTCATAAGCGTAAGAATAGACAAGTAAGGACGTAGATATTTATAGAGGAACCTCAGTTTCTACCAACTAGTCTCAGTGAGAAAACCTTTACCTTCGAAGAGAATTTCGAATGACTTCCTTGTACTTATATTAGAGTGAGTCCCTACAGCTATTACAGGCGAATATCACACTTCCTTAAACTACAAGTGTCCGTCCCTACAGTTTACTAGTGACAATCCTTTTAGCCTTAGCTCTAGTAGCCTAACACAATAATTTCTAAGTATACAAGAACTCAGACCTCACGTGTTCCCTAACCCTTAGGAAACACAATATACTCTTGATTACGAACATGTTTGATCTTTGGTGGAGTTCTTCTTCAGATCTGGGTCTCTCTCTCTCTCTCTCTCTCTCTCTCTCTCTCTCTCTCTCTCTCTCTCTCTCTCTCTCTCTCTCTCTCTCTCTCTCTCTCTCTCTCTCTCTCTCTCTCTCTCTCTGTTCTTGAGGTGTTCTTAGGAGTTTTGATGAGAGTGATGAAGAAGTGCTCTTAGGAGTTTTGATGAGAGTGATGAAGAAGTCACCTCATAATAAATACAATGATTATCTTTATAGTAAGTGAGATAAGAGTTCCCTTCCTATGACCCTTTTGCCCTTTTGGCGTCCTTAGAGACAATGTCAGGCCTATCGTTTTCCACAACATTGTACAACTTTGTCTTCATCCAAAAGTTAGCTCTACTTTTATCGGGGAGATTCCACGTGTATCTTAGGATGAGATGAGAAAGCGGCATCCTGGCTGCATGCGTTTTTGTTGTTTGACACTTGAAGTTTATGAGGACTACGACCGCCCATGATGTCATCTTTGTCGAGCAACCTTGACCCTGTCTAAATTTGAATGTTGGTCATTTTGGCATGCGTTCCTACTCGATAGGGACGACTTTCCTATCTCGCAGGAACATCGTTCTTAGTCACTTGATTGTTGGAGTTCTGGACGTCCCTATGATCTAGGGACGGCTTTGCACTTGTTGTCCTTTTCACATGATGAGCGTCCCTGAAAGCGTTCCTGATAGTAACATTTGGACAAAAACATTAGATTTCCTAGAGTTTGTCATTATCAAAAATAGAGACTAATATGATTGATTCGGTGTGAATGACTGACGTCCCTAACACCGTCCCAACAAACACCATAAGGATGGAGTTGCATCAAGATATAGATTGACAATATTCTTGAGGAAAAAACCCGAGATTTCTATAGAGATGAAACACTACAAGAAGGTAGTTCCATCGGAATAAATGTTTCGAAATTTGTTATTCCATATGCTACACAAAAATACACTCTTAATAAGATATTTAGATATGGCATAACAAGAGACGTTAGCCTTAATGATTTTTTAATGCGGCATTGCAAAAGACATAAGCCGACTATTCATTACAATGTGACATTGTTGTAAGATATAAGACAAATCCTTATTTTGACATTGCTTAAGACTTAATCCAACAAAGTAAGTAGAGTCATGACCCACATATAATACAATGTTATCAAGAAGTGACCCATGACTTATGTCCAACACCTCTATCCAACACTAATCTAGAGAAGGTCTCTGCACGACACACTCTTAATAAACAAGGCCATAATCGTTGGTCCAAAAGTCCAGTACTATGGTAGTATGAGTAATAATATCGAAGTCGTTATATCTAAGAAATAAATCAACCTAATTTCGTTTATTTATGCAAGCAAGTCATTTATAACAATCAAGAATATTAAACAGAATAAAGGTTCATGCTTAATAAAAAGGGCAGGAGATCCATCCACTTGCCTTGGATATTTTTCAAAATTGAATATCCTACACATTATGGATTCCTCGATTCACGAACGGAATACGGCTCGAGCACTTGACCTAAGTCGGACACGGTATCCGAGACAACACAAGACAGATTGCTAACGAACGCATTTCTCAATCTAAGAATTCTTAAATTATTATTTTTCTTTATAATAATTTGTAAAACTGACATAAATTATTATTTCTTGATTATAACCTTTAGCCTCTAAACTTTGAAATAGTTATAAAACAATAGTACATTATTCTTTGATTATAACCTTGGTTGATTGTTGATTATCTGCCTCTTTTTTCCTTCACGTAACAAAAAGCACCCTTCAACACCAACACCAGCGGTTACTCTTCTGCCTACTCTCAGCTTGGCAATTTCGACGACGAGGGCAATGTGGCTTGATGACATGCGACGATGACACGGCCTCCGGCGGGTTCAAGTCGGGCATTTCTGCGGCACACCCGACGAGCCTGGCAAGGGACTCGAATGATCTAGGGTTCGGTTGGGTTTGGGGAAAAAAATTGATCTAAACCGGAAATATGGCTGAATTCGAACGAGCATATATGTTGTTATTTTGGAAATCAAAGCACAATGAGGAGAAGAAGGGGTTTAACTATGCAAATTTCATACCATTTGACTTCTCCATTCGTATGATCCATGCTTCGAGCATATCGTGTTGATACCATTTTATATTATGAGAGAAGAGGAACTTATGAATAACATAAAATGTTTTTCTTTGTGTCTTATTATGTTACCAAAGGACCCTTTATAAACCGTAACCTCTTTGGCATCATTGTTGTAAGATTATAGTTACTATCAGTCAGTTACTTAAGAGAAATTTGCACTAAACCACCCGTTAAATAGGCGAATTTACAAATAACCACCCGTTATACAAAAATTTGATTTAAACCACCCAAAACTTCAATTCCGTTAACAATTAGCCACCCATTGGCATTTCCGTCATAAAAACTGTTAAAACGTGCGAGATTACAATTATACCCTCAACTGTTCATTTTAATTACCAAAAAACCAAGCGATTTGGGGGGTATGTGGGAAACCGGCCGGTTCACCCCAAAACCAAACAAACCAAACCCAAATAAAATCAAAAACCCAAACCCAAAGCCAATAAACCCCCAAATCCCGATCAATTCATCCTCAATTTCTTGGTAGCTAGGGTTTGGCCAAATTGAATTGGGAGATTTTGGGGGATTGTGGGAGAGTTAAAATCAATATACTTCAGGGGTTTTGGGGCTGATTGGGGCTGGTTTGGGGCATAATTATCGCTCCAATTTCTGCGGCATTTGCACAGAGGCGCCAAGGCACTATATCGGTCGAAGAAGAAGCTCAGGGCAAGGGTAATCTTCTATCTATCTCCTTTGATTTCATCACTTGTATTGGACGCACAAGTAATTTGTGTTGTGGAATTGATTTGTTTGCAAGGATGTCTTCAAGTAGTGGATGTTGGCCAACCCAACAGGTTCGTTGCCATTGTGATTTGGTTGCAAGAATCTCCACAGCCCAAACTTCAAACAATTATGGAAGGCGTTTTTTCAATTGTCTAAAATATGTGAACACTGTCAACCGTGGATGTGGGTTCTTTGCATGGATCGATGTTCCATTCGAGACCAAGGCAACTAACATAATCAAGAGGCTGATGCAGCAGAAAAACGAGTGGGAAACAAAATGCCATGGATTGGAAGCAAGGTGTCAGGAGCTGGAAATTGAGGTTGTATCCAAGGAGAAACAACTTGCCACACTTGTAGGTCACTCCAAATTCACCCCAATAATGTTGATTGTAGTTGTTATAGTAGCTACTGTAATAGCTAATGTGGTGTTCTAATGCAGTTTGTGCTATCGTTGTTTATAAGACAGTTTGAATGTTATGGGAAATGACATTGTTGTTCTTGTAAGACTTAATTGACTTTTGTGTTATGGCATTTGAAATGTTTGAGCAATTACACAGTTTGAGCAATCTGTCATGAGCATTTTAGAGCAATTACACAATTTGGATGAATGTTTGAGCAATTACACAGTTTTACAGTGTTGAGCAATCTGTCATGAGCATTTTAGAGCAACCATTCCATATCAAAATGCATCTGTCATGAGCAAATTCATGAACAAAGCATTCAACAAGCACAACTTCATACCAAATTCATACCAAAAGCTACAGAGCAATAACAACAAACACAACTTCATACCAAACACAACTTCATACCAAATTCATACCAAAAGCTACAACTTCATACCAAATTCATACCAAAAGCTACAATTCATACCAAAAGCTTGTGCATTTGTAGGCACATAATTCATACCAAAAGCAGGTGCATATAATGCACTGTCATAGTTTTCCTGAGTTCATAAAAGACACTACTTCATACCAAATCCAGAGTTTGCTACTAGAGTTTGACAGAAAATTACATTCATTCCCCATAACACTACCCTAAGCTTCTAAACATCCTACACACGCCTTTCCCTAAGCCTGTTGCTTGTCTTGACAGGCACCTCCAAAGTGTTTTTTGATGCAAGGGTCTTTCTCCTACGTTTAGGTGTTCCATTGGAGTCAGATGTCAGAGATTGGCCACTTGGTAGTGTGGATGGCATCCTAGAATGATCTTGGCTCACTTGCACCTGAACATATTCAACATATAACAAATGAATTAGGACAAGTACATAATGATCACTTTCAATGTGTATAAGGACATGTATCTGAGTTGGAATTGCAGCTGATCCCTGAGTTGGGATCTCTGGAACACCTTGTGTTGATCCCTGAGTTGGGATCTCTGAAACACCTTGTGTTGATCCCTGAGTTGGAGCTCCAACTTGATTCTCATCCTCTTGAATTACATGGAGCATTCCTATAAGCTCTTCACCCTCCACATTAGCCTCCACAGTAGCCTCAACATTCTCCTCCAAATTAGCCTCAACATTCTCATTTCTTCTAGCAACCTTGCAATACAAAAAAAAAACACAGTTTTTAGTTACCTAACCAAACACAGAAATTAGTAAAAATCAAATGTCCTACCCTTTTACTGTATTTCCTTTTTCTACAAGGAATGGCATTGCTAGCCTCCTTTGGTGGTCTCCCTCCTTTCTTCTGAGTTGTTGGTGGCACATGTTGCTTGGCAGGATTGGTGCACTTGTTCTTGTAGTGGCCCTCTTGGCCACAGTTGCCACACTTGTTCTTCCCTTGCCTATTCTTGTGTTGGTGCTTGTCCCTTCTCCAGGCTCCTTTCTACTACTCTTCCTTGGCCTTCCAGGTTGGATAATGAAAGCAGGTGGGAGTGGCTCAACAATGTCACTTGTCTCCCACTGATCATCTCCTGACATTGGCTGCACACCCTCACTATAAGCCAGCATGTAGGTCTGTTTTGTGAAGTATGGATGCACATATTGTTGCGGGTCCCCTCTCCTCTTTAAAATACAGCACATTGCATGTGGGCAAGGGATTCCAGTCAGATCCCATTGATTGCAGCCACATGTTCTCTGAAGTAAATTCACCACAAACCTCTTTGTACCATGGTCAACTTCATACATATCATCAGCTCCATGGCATTTACACTTCCTAAGTCCTTCTTGTTTAGCAAGCTCTAGCTTCTTCACAACTTCTGGTGTTAGAAAACCTTGGTGCTCTCTCATTTTCTCCCTCTTGTTGATAAACATATTCATCAACTTCCTTCTGATCCACTCACACATGGAGAGAATAGGCATCTCTCTTGCCTCCTTGATGCAACTATTGAAAGATTCACAACAGTTATTCAACAACATGTCTGACTTACAATGATGAGAGAAGGCATGCATGGACCAAGTGGAAGGGTTGGCATCCATGAGATACTTCCATGCATTCACATCCATCTTCTTTATAACCTCCATTCTCAGCCCAAACTCATGCACTGTCAAAGCATTCCCAGCTGCCCAAACTGCATCCTTGTAAGCTTTTCCTGGCCACTTAACCTTGAAATTGTTGTGAAGGTGTCTAAGACACACTCTGGTGTCACAGGTTGGTGCCACAATGTTCAAAGCTTCTATCAAACCCTACAAAATGGCAAGAACATGTTAGTACTCAGCAAATTAATGTCACAAATGAACATATAATTTATAGTTTTGTACCTTCTGTCTATCAGACATGAATGTCAAATGTTGAGCACCAACATCCTGAAGCAAGATTTCCAAAAACCAACACCAAGTCTCCTTTCTCTCAGCTTCAACCACAACAAAGGCAATTGGGAAAATGTTTTCATTCCCATCCATCCCCATAGCTGAAAGCACTTGCCCTGTATAAGCCCCCTTCAAATGGCATCCATCCAGCCCAATAATGGGTCTACAACCTCTGGAAAACCCATTTTTGCAAGCACCTAGGCAAATGTACATTCTTTGGAATATAGGCTTCTCTTGTGGAGGCAATTCTTGAAGGGTCTTCACAAAGGCTGAGCTGCCTGGGTTCCACTTCTTCACAGTTGCAACATACCTCCAGACCTTGGCATATTGCTCAGGTGCGTGGCCATAGGTCAATAACATAGCTCTAAGTCTTGCTCTCCAAGCTTGGTGATATGTTATCACTACACCATGCTCCCTCTTCACAGTTACCATGAAGCTCCTAATCCTCCATTGAGCATCCTCCTTGTAATGCTCCAAATACTTCTCAGCTAACCAAACAGAAGTTGCCTTGCTGTTAACATCTTGCCATCCACATGTGTGATTTCCATCAAACTGTTTCAACTGAAAGCTGCCATCACTACCCATTCTTCTAGCCACAACCTTGAATTCACAACTAGATTTCCCACAATGACACTTCTTCCTAGCTCTAATCATAGGACAACCACATTTATTTCTACAATATGCAGACTTTATGCTTATCATTGTGGAGGTAGTAATAGTCAAATCCATTCTCTAAAGCAAACTGTCTAAGGGCCTTTCTGAATACATCACTAGAACTGAATCTCATACCTTTCTTGAAACATATTGGAGCTCCAAAATCAACCAATGGATTGAATTCTGGGTATCTTGCATGACTATGACCATCAGAGCCACTATAGCTTAGATAACCCTTATCCCCAGGAATTGTTTGAAAGACATCTGCCTCAGCCTCACCACTGACTTCCTCAACCACATTAGGATCTACATTCCTCTCAAATAACACATCATCATCAGATTCCTCACCAAAGACATTATCATGAATCACAAACTCACCATCAGATGAAGACTCTGAACCTAACAACTCTTCCTCTGGTGCAACATCTTCTTCTTCACAATCAGATGAAGGCAATTCAGAAGGTTTTTTTGAGTTTCTAGGGTTTTTTGTGGCCTCAGCTGCTGAAGCTATGGCATTTAATGCTTGGGATTCTTGGCTGAGTTGGTCCACACTATCACAAGTGTGACTAAGGAGGAATCTTCCAGCATTGAATGGGCTTCTACACACAGATGGACTTGCAGGAAGTGAAGCCCGAATTGCATTTGGGCTCACCTCATTTTCTTGGACCACATAGATTTGCAACATCCTATCTCTACCTATATTCTCACACATCTCCCTAATGTCTTTGTCAGCCACTATTTGCCTAAGTCCATCATGCAAAATAAACCCAGGCTTAAGCCACCACAGCTCCTTTATATTCCCCACACTAGCACACTCCAATAGCATCACCTTTAACTCCATCAAAGACACCAAGTCTGGATCAACCCCTCTTTTACAGTAAACTGTTTTTTTCTTATATGCTAGGTGATCTCCATTTGGAATCTTGTAAAATGCACCCCCATACATATATCTTATAGATATCTCCATCTACAATAAGCAAGCATGTGTCACGTTTTAGGCCCCACCACAACAATATCCCACTATAGATAACAATTATCATATTAAACTATCCTAGAAAGGCATTTTTCAGCAAATAATATATAGTATGAAAGCATCTAATTCAGTTGAAAGATGTGCCACACTTGTCCATTCAAAACGCCTAAAGCTGTGTCAGGAATCTTTGAATTACAACAGAGGACTGAGCTTGGAAGGATTACCTTGCAATGGAGCTTCACCAACCTTGCACCAACACCAACAATGGAGCCTCATAAGCTGCAGAAATCGCCTACTCCAACAATGCTTGGTGGAGTCGTCTTTGAAATCGCCCACACCTGGCTTGCTTCTCCAGCTGTGGTTTGAGCAATGCACTAGCCCTAAATCGCCCACCTTGGTAGCGTTTCAATGGAGCAATTCAAAGCCCCTAATAAACCCACACCAAATTGAGCGTGATTTCCCCCCAGCTATAAACCCTAGAATGGAGAGGGATTTGGGAATTTTTGAGTTGGAAGGAATTGGGGATTTTGATCGGGATTTGGGGCTGATTGGGGTTTATTGGGTTTGGGTTTGGGTTTTTGATTTTATTTGGGTTTGGTTTGTTTGGTTTTGGGGTGAACCGGCCGGTTTCCCACATACCTCCCAAATCGCTTGGTTTTTTGGTAATTAAAATGAACAGTTGAGGGTATAATTGTAATCTCGCACGTTTTAAAGGGCTTTTTGACGGAAATGGCCGATGGGTGGCTAATTGTTAACGGAATTGAAGTTTTGGGTGGTTAAATCAAATTTTTGTATAACGGGTGGTTATTTGTAAATTCGCCTATTTAACGGGTGGTTTAGTGCAAATTTCTCTTTACTTAATGCATCTAAATTAGACATATCAAACCGGTCCTAGGCGGGTTTGGGTCGTTTCGTTAAGGGTTCGGGTTCAGATCATGATGGGTTACCAAGCGGGTTCAGGTTGAATAGTGGGTCAAATGTATCAAGTTTTTCACAATTATTTGTACAAAATAAAGTTTAAATAAATCAATATAATAGTAATATATTATTATTGTGTATTTTAATAATAAAGTATAATATAAATTTCATGATGAGTTTTATATATTCTAAAATATAATAAATTGTGGCAAACCAACAGGTTCGGGTTTCAACCCAATAGGTTTCATATTCTAACAGGTCGGTCCTAAATTGGGTCCCAACTTTTAATTTATGATTTGAAACTCAGACTTTTCTGATCGGGTTGAGTCGGGTTTGTGGGTCAAGTCAGATTTTGACAAGTCTAATACAAATGATATTAAATTAATTTAGTGACAATAAATTAAAAGTAATGAAAGAGTTTTATAGCATTTTGTGCAAATCTAAGAACAATTAACTTTCTTTAACTTTACTATGTAAAAGGTGTATTTATATGTACTAATAATATTATCGTATCTAATAATCAACACATAAGTTTTTCTTGCGTTCTAGCATGATATTTATATACATAACTTCATAAGAAGATACATTTAACTAAATATTATATATCATTATACTCTCATATAAAATATTATAACAAAAGTATTTTACGATAGAGTGTTTTAAATGGTAGACAATTTGAATTTCTAATCATAATACTAATTACATTTGATTGATATAATTGATAAAACTATCCATTAATTAGAGAAATTTCATATATTTATATATGTATCAATATTTATTAGTATCTTTTACACTAAAAGTGCTAATTGGTACGTACATGGGAGTTAAAGAAGATGAAAAACAATTGTGTGCATTAAACATAATAATTAAATTAAAATCAAGATGATTATATTTATTACAAATAAAAACAAATAAACGAAATTAAGATTCTATTCTTCAATCATCATAAATATGAAAATTCTTCTTTTATAAAACTTTTAGCATTATATATTGTTTATGTTAATTGAAATAACAAAATATGATAAACCTTATAGGATTATATATTGTTTATGTTAATTGAAATAACAAAAGATAAACCTTATAATATTACAAAACAAAATATTCATGTAAATTATATTAGGATATTTAATTAAAATTTTGAAAGTGTTTAGAAATTACATAAATTAACACTATTGCGAAAAAAATATTCCATGCATAGCACAAGCAATCATACTTGTTAAAGAAAATTAAGGTGAGACCTTGGTGGATTGATGACGTGGCTTTATTAGTATGGAAATAACTTTATTAAAACAAAGTGGCACCCAAATTGTAAAAAGAAAAGTCCAAAAATATCACTTAATGACATATAAGCGAATTGAATATAAAGATGACATGTATGCAAATCCCAAGTGGTTCAATAGAATAACTCTAATCCTTATGGCTTATATATATAGGTTTTGATTCAGGTAAGGACTAACCTTATGTTAAGAAGTTTAGCTTATCGTAAAGACTAATCACAACCCTTAATTATATAAAATAAACGATCAGGATTTTTGATTGATATCTCACAAAAAAAAAGGCGCCTTCTCCCCGTGTATCTTTCTTGTGCGTCACGATATATCTCTCAATCGTCCCCAATTGTTTTTTTCTCCCTCCCCCCCCCGATCGAACAACGCAGAATCACTTCAAAACCAAAAGCTACAATCTTATCCAATCGATTTTTTCTTGTACTCCTTCAAATTCAATTCAGAGGATGGTTAAAGGTTAGTCAATTCAGGATCAATTACGTGAAGTTGGAGATCAATTCAGGATTAGTTTGAATTTTGATTTTTCTCTTTGATCATTCATTATTTGTTCTTATGTTGTTGATGATTTGATGTGGAAATGAGAGTTCAAGCTGAGTGATGGTATGAATTACGTGTTGAATTTAAGTGATTGTACTAAACTTGATTGTGATTTTGTGTGCTGAATTTCACTTGATAGCAAGTTGCGTGCTGAATGGCTGAATTTCACTTGACAACAGATTAAATTTTGAATTATTGATTTTCAATTTTGATTTTTTTGCTCAACTGATTTTGTGCTCAATTTTGCTTTGTGTAATCTGATTGTGCGCTCAAATTCGACATGTTAGATTTAGATTTGGTGAAACTTGACCTACTTGTTTCGTGATTTGAGTTCCTTTCCTACACCAAGTATTTATGCCATTTTAATGCCAATTTGTAATTGCTACGATTCATACAAAAAATCAACTTATACATGTTTGCTATGACAGTTTTCTGTATGTTGTTCAAGTGTGATTTTATTTAGGTTCGTATGACATGCTATTCTTTTATGTAATTTTTTTGAACTCATTTTACTAGTTTTCGAACTCATATTAATATTTTCTGAACTACGTGTTTGTCATTTATAAACCACATTTATAGATATTTATGGGTGTCCATCTAGGGTTAATGGAGATGATTTAAACAAAAATCAATTGCCTATTCTTCAACTATCACCAACTAAACCAAAATCATATGTTGGTAGGGTATTTTCTACCCTAAATGAAGATATTGCTCTATACATGGAGTATGGGAATGCTTGTGGATTTAATGTCCGTATGGGTACTCTCCATAAAAAGAGAGGTTGTATTACACTGAGATATCGTGTATGCTATAGAGAGGGAAAAAAGAATGCAAAAAATAGTTTCGGGAAAAGGAATACTTCTTCAAATAGATACATTGCTACAACTGGGTTGCCGCTTGGGGAGACGGTTTATTTGTGGTCATGGCGTTTGAAGAACGTCATACTCATGCCCTTATCGATAATTCTTCAAAGAAAATTTCTAAGTTAAATAGAAATTTTGATTTAGGCCATCAAAATTTTGTGATCAATTGTGCTAAATCTGGTATTGGCCTAGGGAAGTCTTACAAGATATATACAGTTTGTTCGGGGTTATGACAATGTTGGTGCCACGGTCATTGATTTCAAACATTTTAAGAGGGATCCGGCATATATAAGTGGTGCTGATGTGCAGATGTTTCTAGATATGATGTTTACAAAGAAGGAGATTTGTAGCACTTATTACTTCAATTATGATGTTGATGCTTGTGATCATTTGACATGGATTTTTTGAGCTGATCCAATATCAAGGAGAAACTATGCTATATTTCTTGATGTTGTCTCATTTGATGCAATGTATAAAACTCACATGTACTATCTTATAGTTTGAACTTTTACTTTCAAAATTTTGACCTTTTATCAAATAAATAGGAACACTTATGTATAGGTTTCTGACTCGGGCAAAGTCGTTGTTCCCTAATCAAAAACAAATCCCAAACATGCAAACACAAGTATAGTAGGCAAGCAAGGGGTCGAACCCAAAGGAATCAGTTTTATTCAGATTTTATGTGGTTTTCATGCAAGTAATCAAAAAGGGGGTTTTGAAAGTTGTTTTCAAACAAAGTTATCAAGCAGAGTTCATTTAATCAATTCCACTTTATTAATCCGTTGATCATGAATTCATCCACCTCTTTATATGCTTAGGTCAATTCCAATCCCAATCATTAGAAATCGCAAGTCCACGGTCCAAGCAATTCTATAACCCTAGGCAAGGACGCTTAACCTAGAATTAGCATAGAGCACAGGGATAATAGGAAATCAAATCATGCAATCAAGCTACGAGTCTCATGCACAATTTAACCATTGAATACTCTTCCCTAAACTAGTCCACGGTCCTAGAATAGAGTTGTTTCGAGAATAGGAAAGATGCATAGACAACAACCAATCCTAATTCAAACAATAGATCTAAGTCAATCAAACAAGTTGATCAGGCTCATAAAATCAAACATAGATCATGGGATGAAGCACAAGAGTATCAATAAAGACCTAAGGATAAAGAGGTTACCAGAATTTCACAACTTCATAATAAAGCTTCCTTGATTGAATAAACTCCAGAGGAGAGTTAGTTCTCCATTACAAAGAAAACTCTAATCTTTATTTTAAAGACAATTGATTGACAAGAATTGGATCTCCTAAAAGCCTAGAAAGGTTCCCCTTATATAGCCCCAAAGATCAACCTTTTCGGACTAAATAAGATAGGAAACCGAAAGATAAGAAAGGAAACAAGATAGAAACGCCAAGATCTCGTCAGCTCCGAAGTCGGCTACCACCGCGCCCGCGGCACCAGATCCGCGCCCGCGGCGGCCTTCAAACGGTCAAACCGGGTTCAGCTTCTACCGCGACCGCGCCGGAAGCAACGCATCCGCGGCCTTCACGGTTTAGGTTGGTTCGCTCCTCCACGCCACCGCGCCCGCGCCATAGGTAACGCGTCCGCGGTATCCATGCAGTGACGATTCTTCGTCTTTAAGCTCTTTAACTCTTGATTCATCAAATCTTGTGTCTTCGGTCTTGATATTACAATAACGCTCAAAACTAACCTAAACACTCTCAATATAGCTCTAAAATACAAGAGTTATCCTATACAAAGTAGAGCTAATCAAATTCCCCCATACTTAGATCTTGCTCGTCCTCGAGTAAGCTCAAAATAAATATGACAAGTAAGCACATCTAAGATCTCAGGAAATACAAGGGAAGATAAAAACACTCAACTCATAACCCGAAACCCAAAAATATAGAGAAATCATGAGCATAAAACAATGAAGCTCAAACACACACCTCACAACAAAGATATAACACTCAAGCTCTAAAAACATGAAATAGAGCAACCTAGGATCTACCCAAATCTATAATGTAAGCCCCAAAGTCCCCAAGCAAGAATGATCCTAAACACTCATATTTTTCCGCTCAATTCTGCTTAGGCGCCCTTCCGGGTTTTCACCTAACCGCTCTTTTCATTTTTCTCAAGGTGTGCTCACAAATACTCACAACTCTCATAAACCTCATATTACCCCAGCCTAATGCTGGTCCAGGTTACCTTCTTATTACCTGAGCCGCCCTTTCGGGTTTTCGACTCATCCTAGGATTTAATATGCCTTTTTTCAATTTTTTATGGCTTTTTCTATCTTTTTCTTTTTCTTTCTTTCTTTATTATGCAAAAAGTATAGTGCAAGTTCTCCATGAAAAGAAGAAAATCAAAAAAATCTGAAGCAAATAGCTAACTATACTAACTAGGATAAGCGAATGCGAGTACTCCTTCCCCCATACTTAAATCCTTCATTGTCCTCAATTAAGCAAAGAGAAAGGATAGAAGCAAGGAAGAAGGTATATCAGAAGACTCACAAACGAATGAAGAGGAGTGGAGTGGAAGAACTCTTCATATGTGGTAGAATAGAGAAGCTTCGTAATTCCAATCGGCGGCTATACCGCGGGCGCGGCACTAGGGTCGCGGGCGCGGAATTGATGCAGAGAGGGAAGTCATCGTCGGAGTACACCGCGGGCGCGGCTGATGGGACGCGGGCGCGGGTCTCATGCAGGAACAGTGTCTTGACTTCGTCTCGAAAAACGTGATGTGTAGATAACCTTCGTATCTTGGCTTGTCTTCTTGAAAGATGGATCAATACTCGAACTCAAGCCGTGGAGAAAAGAACTCTTGGGGAAACAAAGCTCCCCCATACTTAGGCTTTACACATAGCCAAAGAATGGAAAATACAAAGATGAATGGAAAGAAGAAATAGAATGGTGGAAAGATAGAAGATGGAATAGAAAGGATATAGATGGATGGAAAATATAGAGGTAGAATGTGACCAAGAAGTCATCTTTTTGTCTCTTTTTTTTTTGCTTTTTTTTTTGTCTCTTTTTTTGTCTTTTTTCTTTTTTTTTTCACCATAAAACGAGCTAAAACCGAGACGCAGTATGGTTGCCGCGAGCACGGGCTAGTACCTGTTCGTCGGGGCGCGCTGATGATCCACCGCGGGCGCGGCCAAGGAGGCGCGGGCGCGGTTTCACACCAGGCGTGTCCTTTCGGACCTAGTACCTGCATGTTAGCTAAAAAAAACACAAGCAAATCCTAAGCTAGGAATGGAAAAAACAAGCTATCTAATCCTTGGGTTGCCTCCCAAGCAGCGCTTTTGTTTAACGTTGTTGGCTCGACGTGGATACGATCAATACGGGTCCTCACCAACATCAATCCGGACCGTGTTGCCACCATGGGATATGGAAAGAGATCCATTGGCAACGTCAATGACCGTGTTGGCGGTTTTCATGAATGGACGACCAAGTAAGAGAACCGGGTCGTACCGCCCTTCACCTATCTCCATCACATAAAAATCTGCAGGAAAGATCAAACCCTGCACCTGCACTAGAACATCCTCAACTATCCCTTTCGGGCGCACATTAGAATGATCAGCCAATTCAATAACAATATCAGATTTTTTCAAAGGACCAAGGCCTAACCTATCATACATGCAAGCTGGGAGAACATTAATGGAGGCACCTAAATCTAGCATAGCACGCTCAATTTTAGTTTCTCCAATAGTGACAGGGACGGTGAATCTTCCTGGGTCTGAGCATTTTTTAGGTAATTGCTTTTGGAGTAGGGAATTACAAGTCTCAATTTTGCTATCCTGAGTCTTTTCAACTAGAGCTACCTTTTTAATCTTAGGACTAGTCCTATTCTTTCTTTTTATGGTGCATAGCTCTTTCATAAAATTAGCAAAACGAGGGACACTTTGAATGAGATTAAGAAGAGGAACATTTACCCGACAATTGGCGAAGGTCTCGAAGAGTTCCTTGTCATATGCCGGCTTCCTTGTGTCCTTAAGAGCATCGGGGAATGGAGGAGATGGCTTGAAAGAATCCAAAGGTGGAAGGGGTGGAGCCACATAGCCATCATCCTCTTCTGCTGCTGGAGCTCGGTTCCGTCTAGGGGAACTTGGGCGAGGAGGTGAGTAGTTCTTGAAAGCATAGTCGAGCAAAGCCTCAAAATTTCGCTCGGCCTCCTTACCGCGGGCGCGGTCCGGACTCTGCGGGCACGGGTCGGTACGACTCTCGTGCTCCATGTGCTCTGTTGGGATTCCGCGGGCGCGGAGGGGGGAGCGCGGGCGCGGAATCTGCACAGAGGCTTCGTCCTCTTGTGCTATCGCCCCGGTGCGGTCGCGGCTAGGGGAGCGCGGGCGCGGTACGTCACCAGTGAGTGATGTCCGGCTTGCCAGTGTTCTACCGCTCCTCAAATTCATGGCACTCACATTCTCCTTGTGATTGAGCGGTTGAGAGGGAAGTTTCCCGGAATCCTTAGACTCGAGCCTATTGATCATGGTAGCAAGTTGGCTCAGCTGAGTCTCAAGATTCTTTACAGCGGCTCTCGTCTCTTGGTTCTCCTTTAAGAGGGCAGTAATAGCATCGTTCTGAGACGGAGCAGGCGCTCTCGGGGCATAGTTATTGGACCGGAATTGTTGTTGCTGGCCCTGAGGAGCGTACTGCTACTGCTGTTGTGGTGGATCTTGCTGCTGCTGGTTGCTCCACCTCATGTTAGGATGGTTCGCCCACCCCGGATTGTAGGTATTAGAGTAAGGATCATTCCGGGGTCGGGGCGCACCATAATTGCCAATAGCGTTGACCGACTCCTCGGTCTCTTGAATAGTAGGGCATTGATCCGTGTGGTGGCTAGCATCATAACATAGACCGCAAGCGTTGACTTGCTGGGCCGTCTTCTTCGTGAGGAATTGCTTCATAAGATCCTTGAGCTCCCTTACTTCAGCATTCAGGGACTCATTCACCACACTAACGGACCTCACCTTGGTCCTGGACCTTTGATTGCGGGCTTGTTCCGCCAAGATCTCCACCTTCTGAAAAGCTGCTGCGGGGGTCAAGTTCTCGTAACTACCCCCACAAGATGCATTCACGAGCCTCTTGTCATTGTCGCAGAGTCCCTCAATGATGTAGCAAATAAGGTCCTTGGCTTGGTAGCCATGGTAGGGACAACTCGCGATGAGCCTTTTGTAGCGCTCATAATAGTCGTAGAGGTTCTCGTCTTCCCCTTGCTCCAAACTGCTGAGTTGCTTCTTAATAGATGTTTGTTTGGAGGCGGGGAAGTACTTCTCAAGAAACGCCTTCTTCATTGCCGCCCAAGTAGTGATAGAGCCTGGCACCAAATAAAGGAGCCAGTCCTTGGCGGTGTCTTCAAGAGAGAAGGGAAAAGCTCGGAGCTTGATTTGATCCTCCGTTACATCTGTGGGCTTCATACTCACGCACACCGCGTGGAATTCAGTGAGATGCTTGTTCGGGTCCTCACTGCTTAACCCGTGAAATTTGGGCAAGTGGTGAATGAGGCCAGACTTGAGCTTGAACTTCACGCCCTCCCCGAGTTCGGGGAATTGAACAGCGAGCTGCTGTTGCTGGAGATCGGGCGCCGTGAGTTGGCGAATAGTTTGCTCCGCCATGACGTCTTCTGGTTCAGAGTCAGAGAGAGAGAAAGATTCAAGAAGGTTGTAGGAGGTAGAGGGTCTGGGGGCGCTCCTTATCTTCCGAAGAGTCCTGTCAATTTCTGGATCAAAACGAACAGGACAAGTATTAGTAGACCGGGTACGGACCATGTGTTAGGTCCGCACCCCAAAGAGTGGTTTTGCGTACGAACCGCGGGCGCGCAGAGGGGCCGCGGGCGCGGTTTGGGCGCAGAACCCGAAAACACACAAAATCAAAACAAGAAAAAGATTCCCCGGCAACGGCGCCAAAATTTGACTCGGGCAAAGTCGTTGTTCCCTAATCAAAAATAAATCCCAAACATGCAAACACAAGTATAGTAGGCAAGCAAGGGGTCGAACCCAAAGGAATCAGTTTTATTCAGATTTTATGTGGTTTTCATGCAAGTAATCAAAAAGGGGGTTTTGAAAGTTGTTTTCAAACAAAGTTATCAAGCAGAGTTCATTCAATCAATTCCACTTTATTAATCCGTTGATCATGAATTCATCCACCTCTTTATATGCTTAGGTCAATTCCAATCCCAATCATTAGAAATCGCAAGTCCACGGTCCAAGCAATTCTATAACCCTAGGCAAGGACGCTTAACCTAGAATTAGCATAGAGCACAGGGATAATAGGAAATCAAATCATGCAATCAAGCTACGAGTCTCATGCACAATTTAACTATTGAATACTCTTCCCTAAACTAGTCCACGGTCCTAGAATAGAGTTGTTTCGAGAATAGGAAAGATGCATAGACAACAACCAATCCTAATTCAAACAATAGATCTAAGTCAATCAAACAAGTTGATCAGGCTCATAAAATCAAACATAGATCATGGGATGAAGCACAAGAGTATCAATAAAGACCTAAGGATAAAGAGGTTACCAGAATTTCACAACTTCATAATAAAGCTTCCTTGATTGAATAAACTCCAGAGGAGAGTTAGTTCTCCATTACAAAGAAAACTCTAATCTTTATTTTAAAGACAATTGATTGACAAGAATTGGATATCCTAAAAGCCTAGAAAGGTTCCCCTTATATAGCCCCAAAGATCAACCTTTTCGGACTAAATAAGATAGGAAACCGAAAGATAAGAAAGGAAACAAGATAGAAACGCCAAGATCTCGTCAGCTCCGAAGTCGGCTACCACCGCGCCCGCGGCACCAGATCCGCGCCCGCGGCGGCCTTCAAACGGTCAAACCGGGTTCAACTTCTACCGCGACCGCGCCGAAAGCAACGCGTCCGCGGCCTTCACGGTTTAGGTTGGTTCGCACCTCCACGCCACCGCGCCCGCGCCATAGGTAACGCGTCCGCGGTATCCATGCAGTGGCGATTCTTCGTCTTTAAGCTCTTAACTCTTGATTCTTCAAATCTTGTGTCTTTGGTCTTGATATTACAATAACGCTCAAAACTAACCTAAACACTCTCAATATAGCTCTAAAATACAAGAGTTATCCTATACAAAGTAGAGCGAATCAGTTTCCGATGTTATGTTTTTCCTTAATTTTTTGGTAGGTATAATATGGTTTTTGCACCATTTATTGGTTTAGATAACCATATTAGATGTGTGATATTTGGGGTTGGGTTTATTCTCAAAGAGGATGTCGCTTCATATGTTTAGTTGTTCGAAGAGTTTAAAAAATTAGTGTTGCATGCACCTATGATTTTGGTGAGTGATCAAGATCCTTCTATGAAGATTGCAACTGAGAGGTTTTTCCCTACAACTCGTCATCGATTTTGAATGTGGCATATCATGACTAAAGTTTCCGACAATGTGAGTGTTGAGCTGAAAAAATTAAGTGGTTTTCCTTCAAAGTAGGGTGATGTTGTGTGGAATGTAGAGAGTGAGCCCCTCGAATTTGAAGAGAATTTATCTATAGTAATGACAGAGTTCCAACTTGTGGACAACCAATGGTTTAATCAAATTTTTGAGATTCGCAGTTCATGGTTTCCAACCTACTACTGAGATGTTATACTTAGTGGCCTTATTAGAACAACTTCCATTTCTGAGTCCTTGAACTACTTTTTCAAATGGTACACCAACAAATACTATACTTTGGTTGAGTCTAAGAGCTCTAATATGAAGACTCCATTGGTTATTGAGAGATATTGTGGTAGCTTGTTTACATTATTTTCTTTCTCTTTGAGTTAAAACGGTGTTCTGTTGTGTCCTTAAGACACGCGTGCTAACTGGTCCTTTTTATGGTCCAGTATTATTCATTTCTTTTTCACTTTTGCCTAAATTATTAACATAATGAGTTATCATCAACTCTTACATTAAAATTTTGAACCCCTATATGCATATAACTATTGATTCTAACCTTTTTTTGCATCATTCTTTGTTGGTGCAATTGATTTTGTTGGGGCTGTTTTGTTAACAACTTTCTCCTTGGTCAGTGGTCCTGCCGCGGGCTCATCTCCACCGTTTTCCTTAAAATTGAACTCTTGCATAAATAATATTGAACCATTAATAAACAGTTATTCTAACCTTTGTTACATCCTTCTTTGCAAGTATAGTTAGCTCTGTTGGGGCCTTTTCGCCAACAACTTTCTCCTTGGATTGTGGTCCTATCTAAGCCACTTCATTACCCTTTTCCCAAAATTGAACTCTTTCATCTAAAAAATTGAACTCTTACATAAATAATTTTGAACCATTAATGAACAGTTATTCTAACCTTTGTTACATCCTTCTTTGCTAGTATAATTGATTCTGTTGGGGCTTTTTCGCCAACAACTTTCCCCTTGAACTGTGGTCTTGGCTCGGCCACTTGTTTACCCTTTTCCTAAAAATTGAGCTCTTTCATCAAAATATTGAACTCTTACATAAATAATTTTGAACGTTTAATAAAAGTAGTTATTCTAACCTTTGTTACATCTTTCTTTGCAGGTATAACTGATGTGGTTGGGGCTTTTTCGCCAACAACTTTCCCTTAGACTGTGGTCCAACCTCATCCACTTCTTTACCTTTTTCCTATATTACAAAAACCCGCGTAATATTTAAATTAAACTCACATGTAAAAGTTTTGAACTATCAAATAAAGAAATATGAACTATTTGAGAAAAATTGCATATGCTCATTTGTAATTACATTGGTGGTGATAGCTTCTAGTGATTCATCATCTATATGAAGATATTGCCTTGTTCTATCACCAATATTGTCAAAATTTTTTTCTTTAAGTGTTTGTGATATACCCAGATGAAGGTATTGGTATGTCCTCCATCTTCTTAAGCTCTTTCTTTGAGGTAAATGTCTTGTCAATTTGTAAAAGACATTGTTGTAGTTCTGGCAATTCCAAAATGGGTGTTGTGATTATGATTAGATGTTCTTAAGCTCGTTGTATGTCTCATTTCCTTGCACTTCGTCTTCTTGTTTTATAATGCCCATTAGTTTGTTTACAGTATCATGCATAGACTTCATTGTTGGGTCACTGATGAACTTTGATGGAGTGTCCTTTGCCATAAGAGAAAGCTTTATAATGTGTGTGGCAACGCCTTCCATAGTGGTAGTAAAGCTTTATACCCATCTCTTTTGGAAGATAAATAGGAAAAAAATATGGCAATCAACTTCATTTATTTTCTAAAATAAAAAAATAGTAAAATATAATTATGTTTTTTTATGAATAGTTGTAGTTGAAGTACATACGGAAATTCCTCTATATCACCTTGATCCTTTGGTGGCGGTAGAAGAAAATTGTTGTTATGTCGTTGCGGTATTTTTTGTTGCACCCTAACAAGTCCATGCCCAAGGTCAGAGGTGTTCACACCACCCTTTTGTCTTTTCTTCAAAGAATCAACAGTCCATTCTAGGAAAACTGAAAATTTTCGGTCTTTACGATCCCTAGCATATTGCACTTTGTCTACATGGAAAAGCTAGAGAAGTGCAAATAAATCATTATTGGTTTGTATAGGTGTTGGGACAATATTAAGGACGTCAGTCATTAATATCTAAACCAATAATGATCGTCCCTTGTTTTGATAATGACAAACTCAAATGTATTTAACAAGTTGTCCAAGTATTGATCTCAGGTAGGTCCAGTAGACGCACATGAGTGAAAAGGACAACAAGTGAACGGTAGTCCCTAAGCTGTAAGGATGCACGTCATCAGAACTTCCAAAGCTGAACGTAATTGCCAAAGTTCCTGCGCAGATAGGACGGCGTCCTCATCAAGAAGGGACGCGCGCCAAAATACGAACGAAGTTCAAATTCAAATCAAGGCCGCCCCAACATGATTACATCACGTTCGGCCGTAGTCCTCAGAAGGAAGCTTCCCTTGATGGAAGATCAAGGATGTCACTTTCCCAGCGATGGTCCCCTATCCACGCGGAGGCTTCCCAAGCGTCAACAGAGTTGACTTCCTCAAGAGGCTCATCGCACCGTTGATGGAAGATCAAGGATCCTGCAAAGCCTCAGAGGACGCTAGAGGACAAGAACCACTTCCGCTATAAATACCCCCCAAGGGTATGCATAGCGGTGTGGACTTTGAAGACTTTCTCTCAAGCTCTCCCGAAGCACTCAAGAACACGAACGAAGATCAAGAAGATCAAGTGAGCTTGAAGCAAGAGAAAGAAAGTCCAACCACATCAAATCCAAAACAAACCACAAAATAGTTAGAGTTGTAGTTTGTCTCTCACAACGAACCGTGAGAGACGTGTGTGATAGCTTCCTTATAGCTAAGAGAGTTAGATTACATTGTTAGGTGAAAGGAGTGTTACTAGTGAGGCTAAGGACGGACGCTTAGCTCAGTGAAGTGTAACGACTCGCCTAAGTTGTAAGGACTCTCTCTTAATAAGATAAGGACGGCTATTGAAAATCCTCCAAGCGGAGGTAGAGGTTTACCCATAAGACTAGTTGGTCTTAGTGGGGTTCCTCTATAAATACTCGTGTCCATTATCTCATTGCATTTCCTGTTAAGTCTAATTTCCGCTGCACCTAAGGACGCCCTTAACCCAGTTAAGGACGCCTTCACTAACAGACTTACGATCCAACAATTGGTATCAGAGTAGGCGCTCTAGATTAAGTTTGAGTTGTAGGAAACATGGACATGGAACCTATAGGTATCTCAAGTGCAAAACCACCTCGCCTAACGGACGACAACTTCAATAGGTGGAAGACAAGGTTCGAATGCTTCGTGCGCAGTCAAAACTACCAATGCTGGCTGGTGATAAAGAACGGCGACCTCGAAGTTCCTGCTGCCAAGAAAGACAAGGAGGCAGATTGGGGTCCTGAAGAGTTCAAGCTTATGGAAGCAAATGCAAAGGCCATCTGTTTCTTACAGACGTCCCTCTGTGAAAGGGACGCCACCCGTGTGAGCAATCTCCCAACTGCTAAGCTTCAATGGGAAGCCCTGGAGAAGTATCATGTTGGGACGCTTGAGATGAAAGAAGACGTCCAGTTGGAAGCTAAAAGGGACTTCTACAAATTCAGGATGTTCACAAATGAGACCATCACCGACTACTCCTTTCGTTTTGAGGCCCTTCTAACTAAGTTGAAAAACTTGGGTGTCAAAGAAACGGAGATCACTCAGAGGATGAAGGTTCAAGTCTTGATAGATGGACTCACGGGACCATGGAACTTTGATAGGATGACGTTCAAAGAGAACCAGGCCAATAAGGGACTGTCCATGGAGGAAATCTATGGAAAACTCAAACGATACGAAGCAAGAAGAAACCAAGATCTGGCAGAAATGGGAAAGAGTCCCTAAAATGAGCTGGCTTTAACTCTCGCGGCTAGGACGCCAGAGTATGAGCAATACTATCAGAGGCAAAGAGAGTTGAACTCAATGCTAGAAGCCAAAACTCAAGAGCACCAGGAGAATCTTCGTCTTCAGGCGTTAGTAGAATGCAAAGGAAAAACGGAAGAACAAATTTCCGAGGAAGATGAGTTAGCCCTGTTGAGCAAAACTCTCCGTGCACTGTACAGAAGAGGCAAAGTCCCAAGAATGAAGATGCCCCCCAAGAAAGAATCTCGCAAGCTTACAGATGCAGAAATGAAGGAGATAGTGTGCTACAAATGCAACAGAAAGGGACACATGGCCAAGAAATGTACCACAGGACTAACATCAAAGGAAATGAAGGAAAAGGCACTGGTTGGTGCATTTGAGGGTGCATGGGACGACCTTGACTCAAGTGATGAAGAGCCAGAAAATCAAGTGGCTTACATGGCTATGGAAGACGCCCTAGAGGACGTCTCTGAAACTGAGCAAGAGGTAACCCATGAAACCATGTTAAATTCTCTTGAAAAATGTTCAAAACCAAAGCTCATTAAATTGATAACTCAAATCATGCAAGAGAGCTATGCTATGAAACAAAGCTTTGAAGAAGTTGAATCCGAGAATATTGTTGTGGAATGTGAAAATTGTAGTACTATGTCTTTTCAACTAGAGTCCTCTCAGGAAGAAGTCAAGTCCCTTAAAAGTCAGATTGTGTGCTTAAAGCTCGAAAATGCAAGTCTTAGGGACGAGGTCAAAGTTTTAGGAAAGAGTCCGATGACTGAAACTGTGAATCCAATAGTCTTTGTTCCAGCCAGAAAAGGACTAGGGTATGAGTCAGGATCAAAGAACTCTCTCCCAAGTGATTTTGAAGGTAGCAAGACAACTGAACTAGAGCTCGAGAGGGAAAAGACAAGGAACCTAGAAGAACGCATAAGAGTTCTTGAGAGTGGTGAGAAAGGTCAAAAGGACTACTACACAAATTCTGTCAGTCACAAAATCTACAAGAATATTGCTAAGGGAAAAGGATCTAAGGTAGTGGACCCTGAAAGAATGAAAGAGAATAGAATTCAGCGTCCTAACAAAAAGTACTACCTTGGAAATTATTATAGGACTTGCTAGCATTGTGGCAAAGGTGGTCACTACCAGTATGAGTGTCTTAAGTTGAAACAAGATCTTGAAAATGGAAAGAAGGCTAGGAATGGCCGTGAGAATGCTAAGTCTAAACTTGCTGATAGGACGCATGCTAGTGTGCCAAATGCTAAAACTCGATCTCCTAGGACGCATGCTAGAAGATCAAATGATGTGAATGTTTATGATCATTTGCATATGAAGAAGTTTTACCCATGTAACGAACCAGGTAGGGGTCACCTTTCCTGGGTCGCAAAGAACTAACTCTTCTTTTCAGGTGGAAGTGAGAGGACGCCCATGGATCATCGATAGTGGAGCTTCAAATCATATGACTGGAAGCCAGATCTATCTCACTTCTATCCAAACAAATGCCACGGGAGGAACTGTCTCGTTTGGCAACAAGGGCAGAGGAAAAATCAAAGGGACGGGCACCGCAAAGCTAAATCAATCCATCAGTGCGTCCAAAGTCAGTCTTGTCGAAGGACTAGGCTTCAATCTCCTTAGTGTCTCCCAAATATGTGATCAAGGTGAAAACCTAGTCACATTTGACTCTAAGGAATGCCTGGTCATCAACAAGAAAACAAATCAAGTCATTCTCAAAGGGACTCGCGAGAACAATGTCTACGTCTTCAATCAAAGATTCAAGCCTGCATCCAAGTTGTGTTTATCTGTCTCCGCTGTGGACGCCGATCTCTGGCATCGACGTCTTGGACACGCGGGACCCAGCACAATCTTCAAGCTTTATCAAAAGGATCTTGTAAGAGGTCTTCCCCTAATTGATCCTGAGCAGATTGAGCAATGTGAAGCATGCATCAAAGGGAAGCAGACAAGATCATCCTTCAAATCCAAGAATGAAGTAAGCACAAAGAAGCCATTGGAACTCCTTCACATGGATCTGTGTGGACCCATGCAAACCCAAAGCTATGGTGGAAAAAGGTACATGTATGTCATTGTAGATGATTTTTCAAGATTCACTTGGGTTCTTTTCTTAGTGTCAAAAGCAGATGCTTTCGGGATGTTCAAAATCTTCATCAAGCAAGTAGAAGTTGCTCTTGGGACGAGCTTGAAAGCTCTAAGGTCAGATCATGGAACGGAGTTTAAAAACTCAGAGTTTCTTGACTTCTGTGACCAACAAGGAGTCTCCCACAACTTCTCTTCTCCTCGAACTCCTCAGCAAAATGGTGTTGTCGAAAGAAAGAATAGGACGCTGGAAGACATGGCAAGGACGATGCTTTTGGCTAGCGGCGTCCCCAAACACTTCTGGGTAGAAGCCGTTGCCACCGCAACCTATATTGTCAATCGAGCTATGATTCGTCCTTTGCTCAAAAAGACGTCCTATGAGCTCCTAAATGGAAGAAAGCCAAACATTTCAGACCTCAAAGTCTTTGGGTGTAAATGCTTCATTCACAACAACGGCAAAGACAACATCGGCAAATTTGATGCTAGGAGTGAGGAAGGAATATTTCTTGGGTACTCCCTCACAAGCAAAGCCTATAGAGTCTTCAACAAACGGACTCTTAAGCTTGAGGAAAGTATTCATGTGGTATTCAAAGAAAATGCTTCTCTCAAGAAAGAACCAAGTAAGAAGGAACGTCGCTCCTCTAGGGACGATGATGAAGATGATGAAGAAGAACCAAGAGGCTCCTCCGACAAATATTATGTTCCTGGGAATGCCCCTGAGTCTCGCGATGAGGTTTCAATGGGAATTCCTAGTGAACAACAAGAGCCTTCTCAAACTTGGTCGCTAAACCAAGTTGAGGCCGGTGAATCAAGTCAGCAAGGAGAAAGGCACAGTGTGGACGCTCCAGCTGAGGGGGAACACACTGAGCCAACTAATGAAGATGACGGATTTGACTCTGATGAGTCTGATTGGACGGACCCTAGATGTACCCCTGCCAGGGACGCTACTCATAGGGGATCCAACCTTTCAAGACTTCACTCAACAGATCAAATCATCTCAGACATCTCAAAAGGAGTCCAAACAAGATCAGCCGTGAATCAGTCCCTCAATGCCAACATAGCGTTCTGTGCCTTCAACGCCTTTGTGTCCTTAGTTGAACCTAAGAACATAAAGGAAGCACTCCAGGACGCTGATTGGATTCAAGCCATGCAAGAAGAACTCAATCAATTCGAGAGGAACAAAGTTTGGACCCTCGTCCCTCGTCCGAGAAACAAAAACATAATAGGGACGAGGTGGGTGTATAGAAACAAGCTTGATGAAAGTGGCCGCGTATCAAGGAACAAAGCAAGGCTTGTGGCTCAAGGCTATAGGCAAGAGGAGGGGATCGATTATGATGAGACCTTCGCTCTTGTTGCTAGAATTGAAGCCATTCGCCTCCTCATTGCGTACGCTGCTCACAAGGGGTTCAAGCTCTTTCAAATGGATGTCAAGACAGCCTTCCTCAATGGCAAGCTTAAAGAAGAAGTGTACGTCGCTCAACCTCCAGGATTTGAGGACGCTGATCACCCTGATCATGTGTACTTCTTGGACAAGGCACTCTATGGACTCAAGCAAGCCCCTCGTGCATGGTACGATAGGTTTGCGTCCTTTCTCTTGTCCAACGGGTACACACGAGGTAACATTGATAAAACACTATTCTTAAAGAAAGTCCTTAAAGATATTTTGATTGTCCAAGTCTATGTCGATGACATAGTCTTTGGAAGCACTAACATGAGACTTGTAGAGGAATTCAAGAACTTGATGAGTAGTGAGTTTGAGATGTCCCTCATAGGAAAACTCAACTTCTTCTTGGGACTCCAAATCACCCAGCTCAAAGATGGGACGCGCATTCACCAACAAAAGTACATTCGTGAAATGCTCGAGAAGTATGGAATGAACTCTTCAAAATCCATTGATACTCCCATCTCCCCCAACACTCGTCTTTACGCTGACGAAGAAGGCAAGAGTGTAGATCAAAAGCTTTACAGAGGAATGATAGGGTCCTTGCTATACCTAACGGCAAGTCGTCCCGACATCATGTTCGCTGTGTGCTTGTGTGCTCGCTTCCAAGCAAATCCAAAGGAGTCCCACATGCAAGAAGTCAAGAGGATCTTCAGATACCTCAAGGGACGGGATGACCTATGCCTATGGTATCCCAGAAGGACGTCCCTAAACCTGGTAGCGTATTCTGACGCAGATTACGCTGGCCATGTGGTGGATAGGAAGAGCACATTCGGCATGGCACAATTCCTTGGCTCATGCCTTGTATCTTGGGGATCCAAAAAGCAAAACTCCGTGGCACTCTCAACCGCGGAAGCTGAGTACGTTGCTGCTGCTTCGTGCTGTTCACAAGTCCTATGGATCAAGTACCAACTTGAAGATTATGGTACGTTCCTCAACACAGTCCCTATCTTGTGTGATAACACCAGTGCTATAAGTATTGCCAAGAATCCTGTTCATCATTTTAGGACGAAGCATATTCACATAAGACATCACTTTCTTCGTGATAATGTTGAACTTGGATTAATTAAGGTAGATCATGTTAGGACTGAGGACCAAGTGGCCGATATTTTCACAAAAGCACTTGATAGACGTCCCTTCGAGCACCTCCGGTTGCTTTTAGGGATGATAACTTTTAAATGATCAAGTCCCGTTCTATTATTCCCTCCATGATTGGCTATGTTTTGTTGAGAACTCGTTTTTAAAGTAATGTATTCATTTAAAGCCATCTTTAAAGGACACTAGTCTAAGACATATGTTTTGCTTGTGTTTTTGAACGGTATTCATTTCGCTTTTCATCTCAAGAGTATCCCTGATCAAACTACCCTCATTATAAGCCGAAATGATGGGAACTCTAAGCTTACCCAAGCCGAGAATCTTGCAAACGCGTCCTATGAGCGTTCTTTGTTTTATCTTTACGGGACGTACTTGCTTGATTTTCAAAAATGGTTCAAAGTGATCAAAGGGACGCGTGTTAAGAGTTGAGAGTTGTCCGTACAGAGTTCTAAGTTCAGAGTTTGAGATCAGTGTTTGGGACGTCATAGTTCAGTTTTGAGTAATGCAGTGTTGTGTGCCTAAAGGACGCCAAGTCAGAGTCCTTTACAGTTGTGAGGTTTTGAAATTTGAAAGAAGGAAGTTGAACCGTTTCGGAGAAATTGAACGCAGATCTCGGGATATGTGTAACGGGTGCAAAACAACTGTGTTTCTTAGCAAAGAAGGAAGCCAAATGCGGGATTGCGAATGGAGGAAGTCATGTGATAATACCCTTTTACCCTTGACCGCTCCACTTCGTCTTCTTCCTATAAATATGCCCCTGCATCCTTCCGGAAAACCTTCTTTGCTCCTCTGCCATTTACACAAGTTTAGCAATCCCTCAAGATCTTGCCAAATCTTCAATCCCAAATCCCGAAATCACCTCCTCAACCCTAATCTTCATCTATAAAAACCATCTTCTCCAATGGCTAACACCAGAGCAACCGAAAACCCATCTCCCTCTTCGGCGGCGAAGAACCCTAGTTCCTCGAGGTCCCCTCCGGTAAAAGGTCGGTCGCTCATGGACTAGAGAGGGCGACCTACTGGGCGCCAAGACCCCCCTCGCCACCACTCTTCTTCTCAAACCACCCAGCGCCGCCACTCCAACACCCCTCCACAGCCACTTCGCTCTCAACCTCGTCCACAAAAACAACCCCCCCGTTCTCAATCCAAACCCATTAAAAAACGCTTTCCTTTTCTTGAGAAGCCTTTCAAACCCGAGCCCGAGCCAGAAAATGTCACCAAAGCTTCTGTTTACAGTGGTTCCATTGGTAGGCTTCCCTCCCAACCCAAGCGCCGTCCTCCTCTCGACCCACTCATAGAGGACTGGCTAGAAAAGGAGCCAAGGACGCTCGCCAATATCTGCCTACGGGCGTCCGCTCATGACCATCCTCCCAAGGTCCAACGTCTCCTCCACTACTTCATGGTCACTTATGTCAAGCCCCGCCTAGAGGAAACCAACCATACCAACCCACCCTTTATGGGGCCTGGCATAATTTCCGATACTTTTGGTGGGACGGTAGATGAGCTCGCCAAGCTTCTCCCCGACATCATGGAGTTCTTGGTGGCTCCTGCCGGTTCCGTCCCATCTCAGAAACGGAAAAGGCCCTCCTCCTCATCCCCCTCCAAACCACAAGCCAAAGGGCCTCCCTCCTCCTCCCAAGTCAACCCGGTCCCTTCCTCCCCGCCTCCCGCCCCAAAGCGACGCTTGAAGACGTCTGCTGAGCTCGAGGGCGTGACTGAGCAACAAATGGCAGCTATCCACCTCTTCGAGCTGCAAATAGAGAAAGAGGAGAAGGCCAGGCAAGAACAGGCCGAAAAGGACGCCATTGCTGCGGCGATCCAGCAGAGCTTACAGGACGTCCCTCGGCTTCCTCCTCCTCCACCAAGGATAGAGGACGTCACTCCTGCTCCTGCTCCTGCGGCTTCATCAGATCCGCTCCAGGCGGGGATCGAGGCGGACTTGGCAAAACCTATGCCAACAGTCCAAAAGGCAACTCCTCAAGTACAGGTCCCGGCCAAGGACGCTGTACCAAAAGTTATAACACTTGAGGACTCCCCTGCTAAGCAACCGCCTCCTCCCCCCGCTCCGCTCAAAGTAAAGCCCATCTCAATGGCTCCGCCCAGCGCCTCTTCTGCCCCCACAAAAGCAAAGATAAGAACCCCCACTCCCTCTCCTCCCAGAGCTTCCACTCCTTCTCCTCCGCCTGCTCCGGCCGTCGAGGAAAATATTCAAGTCCAGGGGACGGCGTCTGTAGAAGTCCCCATTGAGTCCTTGGCAAGGACTCCAGCGGTGGACGCGCCTCCTACTGAACAGGCGTCCGCTGCTGAGGACACTAAAATGGTCGAGTCCCATGAGCAAGGGGACGAGGCCTCAGATGAAGAGGACGCTCCTCACCAGGATGAGGACCCTGAGGACGAGGAGGGAGACGGCGATGAAGAAGACGCCGGTGATGAAGTGATAGTGAGCAACGGCAGTAAGCAGAAACGCTTGAAGAAAATTCTGTCGCCGCTCCTGTTCACCGCCCAATTCTTGGAAGAGAACCAGCGCCAAGAGTTTTTGGAACTGCTGGAGTTCCAGGGATGGACGCACCTAGGTGCCGAGGCCGCAGAAGTTGACCCCGAACAGGTTCTCCGCTTTTACTCCAAATTTGAAATATCAGAAGTAAAAGGGAAGCCTCAAGGGACGTTCGAAATTGATGGGGACGAGTACTCAATTGCTTAGGGTACCATCCGCAATATGCTAGGCCTGCGTCCCTCTCCGCCAGATGCTATGCACGACCTTCCCAACAAGAATTTTGGTCATTTCTCCCAGGAAGAGATCTTCAACAGAATATTCAACGGGAGACAACCAATTGCTAGGGACAGGGTCGCTCACTGTCTCTCCAAGACGGGCGTCCTTGCGCATCACTTCATTGTGCGCATGGTCGTCCCCCGCCAAGAAAAGAAGTCGATAGTCCAGATCACTGACAGTATCTTATTGGACGCCTTCTTGGAACGCAAGCCAATAAACTTGCCGCGGGTAATCTTGGAGCACATGGGCAAGTGCACAGGAGGCAGGCACTCTCTTCCCTTCCCTGGCTTGGTCAAGCAGATTCTCAAGCAGCAAGGCCTCTATGCTCCGAAACAAGAACAGTCATTTGGCATCCACTGGGATGTTAGGCAAATCACCTTGCCCCCGGTTGGAAAACTCCGTTGTGATGAGCCGCTCCCATCCGTCAAACGCCAACTGGAAAAGGAAAGGAAAGAGGCTCAGAGAAAAGCCAAGGCTGCCGCCGCTGCTGCTGCTAAAGACGCTCAAGGTGATCCAGAGGCTGAAAATTTGCAAGTCGTAGGGACGCCGGTTGAGGACGCTGCTGAAGAAGAGGATGAGCTCGATGGCATGAGCGTCCCTGATGAGGCCGATAAGCACTCTACGAAGTATCTGATGGGCATGATGATCGAGAACCAGTGTATGATGATTGATCTAATCCAGCAGGTTCACGACACTCTCCATACCCACACAGATCTTCTGGAACGCAACAATGAGCTCCTTGCACAGAACAACTATCTTCAGGAGCAACATCTCAAGGCCCTTGGCAAGCGTCCCCGCAAATAATCACCTCCCCCCTCTATAACCCTGAAAAAGTTTATCTGTTTCTTTTGTTTTTGTTAAGACATTGGGACGCTGTCCCTGTTTTTGAACCATGTTTCTGAATGTCTGTAATGACCGCACTCCTCTCTGGTCTCCCTTCATGAATACAGTTCATTCCATTTGTGCTTCATTTTGTCTAAGCGTTCCTTTCTTTAGTTATACCTTGTGCTTACATGTTTTTCAACTTGTTCTCCTTTTCGATGATGCCAAAAGGGGGAAGTATAGTTTTGCAGAGATGCGATTGTCTTTAAGTTGTCATAGAAAGCATGTGCTTAGGGGGAATTTCGGCCAAGTCCAAAGGACGCTAGTTAGGAATAAAATAGAACGCACTTAAAAGAATGTGTTGCATGCCAACCTAAGCTGAAAAGAAAATCAAGTGTAGTTTCTCATGCTAAAAGCTTTACTTCTGTGCGTATTATTGAAAAGAGTTTGTCATCATCAAAAAGGGGGAAATTGTTGGGACGATATTAAGGACGCCAGTCATTAATATCTAAACCAATAATGATCGTCCCTTGTTTTGATAATGACAAACTCAAATGTATTTAACAAGTTGTCCAAGTATTGATCTCAGGTAGGTCCAGTGGACGCACATGAGTGAAAAGGACAACAAGTGAACGACAGTCCCTAAGCTGTAGGGACGCACGTCATCAGAACTTCCAAAGCTGAACGTAATTGGCAAAGTTCCTGCGTAGATAGGACGGCGTCCTCATCAAGAAGGGACGCGCGCCAAAATACGGACGAAGTTCAAATTCAAATCAAGGCCGCCCCAACATGATTACATCACGTTCGGCCGTAGTCCTCAGAAGGAAGCTTCCCTTGTCTGGGTACGTGTAGACAACTCCAAAGATGTCACTTTCCCAGCGATGGTCCCCTATCCACGCGGAGGCTTCCCAAGCGTCAACAGAGTTGACTTCCTCAAGAGGCTCATCGCACCGTTGATGGAAGATCAAGGATCCTGCAAAGCCTCAGAGGACGCTAGAGGACAAGAACCACTTCCGCTATAAATACCCCCCAAGGGTATGCATAGCGGTGTGGACTTTGAAGACTTTCTCTCAAGCTCTCCCGAAGCACTCAAGAACACGAACGAAGATCAAGAAGATCAAGTGAGCTTGAAGCAAGAGAAAGAAAGTCCAACCACATCAAATCCAAAACAAACCACAAAATAGTTAGAGTTGTAGTTTGTCTCTCACAACGAACCGTGAGAGACGTGTGTGATAGCTTCCTTATAGCTAAGAGAGTTAGATTACATTGTTAGGTGAAAGGAGTGTTACTAGTGAGGCTAAGGACGGACGCTTAGCTCAGTAAAGTGTAACGACTCGCCTAAGTTGTAAGGACTCTCTCTTAATAAGATAAGGACGGCTATTGAAAATCCTCCAAGCGGAGGTAGAGGTTTACCCATAAGACTAGTTGGTCTTAGTGGGGTTCCTCTATAAATACTCGTGTCCATTATCTCATTGCGTTTCCTGTTAAGTCTAATTTCCGCTGCACCTAAGAACGCCCTTAACCCAGTTAAGGACGCCTTCACTAACAGACTTACGATCCAACAATAGGGCCGAACAATTGAACCCTTATCCAATTAAAATTGAACTATCCACACATATAAGATGAACTGAATTTTTTTTAGCTGAATAATTTGTAGTTGGAGGATAAGTAACCGTGAGAAAGAGCAAGGAGCCTATAAATGAAGACTTTTTCTGATCATCCCATGATTTCTTTGCTTCAACTAGACAATCAAGTAGAAGCCCACACCAATTTAGGTTTTTTAATGTTTTTTACATCCTCCAAGTAGCTCAGATATGAGTAATTAATACTTCCATTCAGCTTACTATTCAACAACAATGATATGACGAGATTGATGAAGCATTTTTTGAAAAATGGTTAACCATCGCAGTCAGCAAGCATCTCTTCTTACAAATCCTTTGGTGTAATGTTGAAGTACTTTGTTTCTTTTTTCTTATGCTCTTATGCTTGCTTCTGAATATATCCTTCCATTCTTCTATAAATTCCACGTTCTCAATTCTATCATTAGTTGTTATGTCTTTACCTCCAAATGGGATCTCAAGGGCAATGTGCAGATCTTGTTCTTCGATGTAGATAATCTCACCATTTTCCATCTTTAATCCCACCTTTTTAGCATCAAATTGTCCAACCAGTCAATATGTTAGGTAATTTGGGAGAGCCTTGATTTTCAAATCTAGAATGCTTCCAAAACCAAGTTCCTTCATGCTTTTTTTTGCCGCTCATTCAACAATTTCATCAAATCAACTAGCCCTCTTGGGTTTGATCTTGATTGCAATATGTTATATGCCTTTGTGCCCTTTCTACATGCAACCTCTTTTCTAAGAACTCTTCTGACATGATTCGGTTTCCTCTCCTTCCTAATCCTTTTGATTCTTGCATATCCTTTTGGTGGCTTGGACACTTCCTCCTCGTCAACATATTATCATCATCATCATCTTCATCAGAGCTTCTTTTATCACCCCATAAACACTGGAACCTTCTTCATCATCTTCAGGTTCATCATCATCATCATTATCTTCAGGTTCATCATCATCATCATCGTTAGCTTCAAGTTCATTGTCAGCTTCATTAGCTTCAGGTTCATCATTAGCATCATTATCTTCGGGTTCATCATCTTTACCAATATGTTACAAAAAACTGAAGATTTTGAGATATATTCTAAACTAGTCAAGCTTTACCTACATTTTTAAATACTCACCTTCATCAACACATCATCTTTTCTTTGGAGGCATTTTCTTTTAGTGTATACCTGTTCAAGTAAAACATTTTTGTTTTAAATAAAGCTAATAGAAAAGTATGAACTTACAAATAATAATTTGAACTTATCACATGAAAAATGTGAACTGATTGCATGAGCTAAATATATGCAAGCTATAACATTTCCACTGAACAACTAATAGATAAACAATTTGAACTACTAGACAAGAATATTGAACTAATTTCATAAAAAATTTGAACTACATCTTAATGATAACCACTTGCAACTTCATGAATTAATTAGGCAAACAAATTTACAAAACTATAGTAGAATGCGTGCAAAATTATACAGGTCAATGTGCTTTCAACACTCTAGCACATTGAAAGCATGCATGGAAGCACCCGGATATTTAGTTCATTCTTAGAAGTATCTTTCATTGATTTCTTCTTTCATGTACTACTCATAAAAAACATTATAAAAACCCGCATAAAAATTTGAACTACTTATGCAAAACTTTGAACTATCTATACAAAAATTTGAATTGGTCACAAAAAGGCAAAGATAGAATGTAAGTTCTTATGAAAATAAAAACCCATCGGGAAGAAAGACAAAATATTAATGTAATAATGAAGATGATGAATCCAAAAGCATGGAGTGTAATAGGACAACAAAAATAAATTCCATGGGAAGCTTGCTACTAAATTAGCACTACTACTGAAATCAAACATAGTAATGCTTCAGGAATACCCTTGGATACATTCTTATTCACATTCACATCATGCTTTAGTAAGGTGCACAAGTTAAATATGAAAAACAACCAATTGAAATCATGCACCAATACAATCTATAATCATGCACTACTAAACAATCAACTTGCAACATTCACATTGTTGGATCGGATTAGTAGTAAGGACTAAGGACTCTCTTTGGGAGAACGTCCTTATGTAGCGGAATATATTTAAGGAGAGTTAAAGCAGGTAATAAGCGTGTAAGGACGACATAGAAGTTATAGAGGAACCCCACTAAGACCAACTAGTTCTTGTGGGTAAACCTCTACCTCCGAGGAGGATTTTGGATGACTTCCTTTAACTTTTTATAACGCGAGTCCTTACAAGTATTACATAGGCGAATTTCACACTTCCCTAAGTTACAAGAGTCCATCTTTATAACTTACTAGTGAAATTCCTCTAAGCCCTAGCTTTGTAACCTAACACGATACAACTCACTACAATGGAGATCAAACCTCACGTGTCTCATAGTCCTATGGAGACACAGCCTTCGATCTTTCCTTCTTGTAACAGATTCTTGTTGGTGGTGGACTTCTTCTTCCGATCAAGCTCACTCTCTCTCTTTGTTCTTGAGTTCGCTCTAGTGTTCTTGAATGCTCTGAAGAGAGTTCTCGGGAGAAGTCACATCGCAATAAATGACTTGTGCTTGTATATATATGCGATGTGAAAGGGTTCCTATCCTAGGACCCTTTTACCTTTGGGCGTCCTCAGAGATTTCCTAAGATATTGTCGCTTCCCATCAACGATCCGATTTGCATGATGAGATAGTCAGCTCTTCCCTTTGCTTGGAGAGCTTCCACGTGGTCAAGGGATCATCTTACGGATAGTGATGTCTTGGAAGTTTGTGCACATATCCCAAACATAGGAAGCTTCCTTCTGAGGACTACGACCGTTGTTGATGTCATCTTGTCGGGCGGCCAATTATGAATTTTGAACACTTAGCAATTTGACACGCATTCCTACTCAATAAGAACGCAGTCCTAATCTTGCAAAGACTCCATTCTTGTTCTCTTGACTATTGAATTGTTAAGCGTCCTTATGCCTTAGGGACGTTGGCTCACTTGTTGTCCTTTTCACTTGTGGGCGTCGCTGGAACCTTTCCTAGGATAAAGACTTGGACAAACATTAGATAGTGTTGAGTTTGTCATTATCAAAACTAGGGACAAATATCGTTGATTCGATACTAAAGACAGGCGTCCTTAGTATCGTCCCAATAATTCCCCCCTTTTTGATGATGACAAACTCTTTAGACAATAAGCACAAATTATAAAGCTTGGCATGAAGGTTAACACTTGAGCGCCCTTTGACAGAATTATCATGTAGAATTTTCAAGCGCTTCACAGTTTAGTTTTATGTTAGCGTTCTTGGGACTTAGGCGAAAATTCCCCCTAAACACATGCATTCTATGATAACCTTAAACAACTCATCTTTGCAAAACTATACTTCCCCCTTTTGGCATCATCGAAAAGGAGAACAAGTGTTAGTTCATGTTAGCACAAAACATAACTAGAAGTAAGAACGCTTAAACAATCAAGGATGCAAAGCAAAGAACTTCATTCATAGGAAGAGAGAAATGTATATTATAGACCACAAAAGTTCAAAAAGTACAACCCAAAGAAAAGATACAATGTTTCAGGAGATAGAAAGGGGAGTTGTGATCATTTGGGATGCGGGGCAACTGCCTTCAGGATTTCAACAATCATTTCGTTAGTGTGGACGAGAGTCTCTTGCATCTTCTGGATGACATCTATTAGGATGCACTGATTATCGATCATCATTGCGTAGAACTCTTTCGATGTATACTCATTTACATGAGGTGAGGAGTCCTTTGGTACCTCATTGTCCTGATTCCGGTCTTGAGCCTGATCTTGGAGCGACATCCTTGTCACTTGTAAGTTCTCAGCCTCAGTAGCGGCCTGCTCATCTAACCTTCTCCGGCGGATAACGAACGGGAGATCTTCATCATGGAGAAGGTGGGTGATCTGCCGAACGTCCCAATGCATGCCAAAGGTCTCTTCCCCCTTAGACTCATACACTCCCTGCTGAATCATCACTTTCTGCACTAGTTTATGGTATGGAAGGGAGTGTTTCTTGTTTGTGCACTTCTCCATGTGCTCTAGCATAACCCGCACCAAGTTGATGGGCTTCTTCTTGAGGAACGCATCCAAGAGGATGCAGTCAGCCACTTGGACGATCGACTTCTTCTCCTAGCGTGGGACTATCATCCTCACCAAAAAATGGTGAGCAAGTGCCCCCGTCCTTGAAAGGACGTGTGCCACGCGGTCAGGAGTGGCCGCGTTCTTCCCATTGAAGATATGAGAAACAATCTCCTCTTGATCAAATCGTCCGAAGCTCTTGCTAAGGAAGTCATGTAAAGCATCAGCCGGGGAGAGGGGAAGATTGAGCATCTGGCGGATGATACCATCAACTATAGAGAATGGTTCATCGTTTGAAGTAAACATCCCTTGAGGTTTGTCGCTGTTTTGAGACACCTAAAAGCTTGAGTAGAAGAGTTTCATTTGATCTGGGTCCACAGACGCAAGTTGAGTGCCCAGGTGTGTCCAACCTTGGAACTCTAGCAGCTCTAAGAACTATTTCTCTTCAGAAAATGAGCAGAGAAGACAATCGGTCCTAAATTCTTCTCTTTCTTGTTCTTCGAGGGGTTCCCTTTCCTTTATGTTGGAATATGAAAATAAACTAGTTAAACCCTCGTACCATGTACGGGTAATATGATTATAAACCCAATTTAATATAGATATATAACGCCAATGATCACGTTACGAATATAGGGTCACATATTTTTATCTGATTAGTTTTTTTTACCAATAGTAAATCAACTCATAATATAAATAAGTTAGATTTGTTCAAAAATTATTTTACGATAAAGATCACGTTTTACTAAATAATAATATTTGTTAGAAGATCACAACTAATTTGGATAATATTTATCAGAAGATTACAACTAATTTTTGGTAGGGGATAATTCATAATTTTAGATAAGTTTTAAGCAATTTTTATAAGATAAAATTATACATGAGATACTAACTACCTAATTTATGTTCTTTAAAATTATCAAATCATATATATTTATCTTTCTATTGTGATTAATGTATTTTTATATACGCAAGAGATCGGTTGATTATTTTATTGAAGATATGACACGTGGCGCAATTTTCTGTGAAGACTTTGTCTCCGCTTTATACTATAGACAGTATAGATATGAAATGAATTTAAGAGAATGTTGAATAATTTAAAATAACTTTTAAAATTTTAATAGCTGATTTAAATTTGAAACTAGACAAATTAATCTATAATTTAAGAAATTATATTGGGACTTTAGTAGATTGATGAAGTGAATTTATAGGTACAAAAACTAATTCATCATTCAAAACAAATTAAGTGGAACTCAAATTATTGATAAAAAAGAAATTTCAAAAATACCACCTACAATAATGACACATAAACGAGTGGAATCTATACAACTTTAAAAATGCAACACATCCATAAAACTTAAATGTTGTTAATTAACCCCAAATAATGTTGTTTTTGTTTTTATGAAAACTTAAATGTTGTTTATTATTATAAACAATCAATGTATTTTTATTTCTCTTTACAACTTTAAAAATGCAACACATCCATAAAACTTAAATGTTGTTAATTAACCCCAAATAATGTTGTTTTTTTTTTATGAAAACTTAAATGTTGTTTATTACTATAAACAATCAATGTATTTTTATTTCAAACTCAAACTTTAAAAATGCAACACATCCATAAAACTTAAATGTTGTTAATTAACCCAAATAATGTTGTTGTTGTTTTTTTTTTATGAAAACTTACATGTTGTTTATTACTATAAACAATCAATGTATTTTTATTTCAAACTCAATGTAGCAATGAAATACTACAAACAATCAAATTAATTTTTATTACTATATTATTATGCATTTAAATAAAACATAATTCATATAAAAGATGGAAATTATGTAACTTACAAACAAATTCCCCTATATTGTTCATCCACAACATAGGTGAAATTCACACTCGAATATTAAGCTAACAAATTTAGCAACGCTAAAGCCCGTCCATCGGACGGGCGTCCAGTGCTAGTATAAAAATGAAATGTGACTGGTTCCAGTAATATAATAACTCCAATAATTAGAAATATAGATAGATTTCCCGGGAAAATGAAATTCTTACAAAGAGATACCCTTTTTGTAAGTGAATTGAAATAAGCGCTGTTTTTGCAATATTGTCATGTCCAAAGTTGCTGCACACACAAACACATGTTATATATTTAATTGAAAGTAATGAGATCCAGCCAGCACGTCTACCGCCCAAGACATGGACAAGAGGAATACTATGACGAAATCATATTTTGATAAATTCAAAAAAAAAAACGATATAACATTCAAGATCAACGACCGTTCCAAATCCTCACAATACCGATCCTTGATAAGTTTAGAGCAAAGCTAATTAAGGGAAAACAAAATGGAAGGGTTGACAAATACAAATGAAACGGGGGCAACAAGCTTGGGTGATCATTGTAACCAAGATGGAGTAGGAGGAGAACAAGGAAATCAGAGGAAGCCCCAACACAACAAAGGTGGCAAAAAGAAGAAGGACGGCGGCAACGACGGCTTCGCTGGCGGCGGTGGCGGGATGTTGAGGACTCCGGCGGACATCTACGAACACCCTACTTTCTACTCCTTCATTCTTGATATGCCTGGAGTTGATCCCCAAAATATTAAGGTAATCAACAGATATACACACCTTAAATATCTAACTTTAGACATATATTAGTGCGTTATATATATAAAGATGTTGGTTTAATTGGGCCTGATCGATTTTCTATTATGCAAATTTTTAGCTTTCTACTCCTAGCTAGCTAATTGTGTTTCGGTTTTGTTCGATCCATATCATATGCACTAGAATTAAATACGTTCAAATCAATAATAGATAGAGCTGTATCATTAGGGTTAGCCTAGTTTATAATTCCATCCAATAGCAGCATGATTTTTGCATAATATATGTTTTCTTATTATAAAACTTACTATTGATCTATACGTGCATTTTTTTTTATCGAGGACACTGTGCATAAGAGTTGAACTTGTGGCCCTTGAAAGCTATATTCTATATACATACCTTTGCTAAACTTAAGTACATGCGTGACTTTACACGGACATGTGTACGTAGGTGAAAGTGGAAAACGGGGTTCTACACGTGACAGGGAAAAGGAAGAAGACGAAGGTGGTGCAAGCCGAGGAAGGAGCAGCGAAGGCGCTGAGGCTCGAAAGAAGAAGGGCGAGGTACATGCGCAAGTTCACTCTCCCGTCCAACGCCAACCACGACCACGACCACGTCAAGGCTGCTTATAAGGACGGCGTCCTCACCATATCCATTTCCAAGACCACTCCCTCTAGCCCAGCTACCTAGCTTTTCGTAATGCATGAGTTCATTTTCTTGTTCGATGTATTTTTACTAATGCATGTCTTACGCCTTCGGTCCTATATACGTGCTTCTTCTTTTTTGTCACCTATGCACGGAAATAATCTTGGAATTAAAGCACTTTGATTTTGTACTTAACATTTTTAGTTTTTATTACAGCTATATATACGTGCATTACCTTTGTATATGTGTTTAGATGATTGTTTTCCTCATTTTCTTGACGTCGGGAGCGATTCAATCGTGTCGTGAACAAACTTATTTATAATTTCTGCGCGCCTCAATGTTCATATGCTTCAATTTCTAAAGTCTAACATGCCAAAATCTTATGGAATGCTAAATGGTATCGCGATTCGATCAAAAGTCGTTGACACATATGATGTCGGTGACAAGCGATCAAATTTGTAGTGTAATAAAATGAACAAGAAAGATATTAAATATAGGATTGAACACTTCGATATTTAGTGGAAACTCTATTTGCACCAACTAGTTTACTTGGAGAAAAATCACCCGCGCCAAGCTTTTCGTTTGGTTGGAATTTGAAGAATACTCTTGATTCGCTTTATTAATTTCTTGAATTCTTACAAAGGTGCTCCAGTAAGCAAGAATATCACATCCTCTTGAACTACACTTGTCTAAGTAAACTAACTCTCACTTCAACTCTAACACTTGAACAATTCACGATCAACACACTTGATATGCTCTCAAATATATGCTTGACCTAATTTCTACCTCTAAGCTCATAAAATATATAAGAGGAACTAGGTTAACTATGTTCAGAATTTCTTCCTATTCAATTAAGGAATAAATCCTAAACATAATCAAACATATCTTTCCTAAAGTATGCAATATGAACTAAGAAAAATCTCCACATGATCTCGGCATGCTCCACACAATTTTTCCTTATTTTTGCTCTGATTTTATCCTTAAATAGATATTCGCTCTGCGTTTTCCATAAATAAAATGTGTCAGCTTTTGACTAGTCGTTTCATGTCAGCGACAACCTCTGAAAATCTTTGTCGCCAACATAGTTTGGAACCATCAAAACATTGAGTTTCCAACATAAATGCTTTTAGTAAAAAAAAATTAGTTAGTTAAGTTTAGATCACTAGTCGACGCACTAAAATCATGACACCTTCACGTATCGTAATTTTAGTAGCTTAACTCACATTCCTTTTTTTACTGACACAAGTCCTCAGTGGTGTTCTAAATGTGTCAATAATTACCACATTTTCTAGTAGTGTTATCTGGTTTCTATAATTCCACGAGGAAAGAATTAAGAAAATGAAGGATAAGCCAACCTAATTAAGAAGTCCTAGTCACTAGACACTCGTCATAAGAGAATGATGTCATTTGAAAGATGTCTCAGATTGGAAGAGGGTAAAGAGCCAAGGAGATGGATCCTAGCTTCTAATGGAGAGGATGGAAATGGAAGGGGGAAACACTAAAGTACAACTCTAGAAATCCGAGAAAATGTTCACTACTTGAGATGACCTACATGGGAGATCAAGGACAATGTGAGAGACAAGATAAGTACATCTAGACTTCAATGTGCTACAATTGTCAAGAATTTGGGCATTATGCTCGAGCTTGTGGGGATGCTCTGCCAAGCTCGAGGACACAACCAATTGTGTGGAAGAGAAGATCAATAGCCAAATAATGTCTGTTGTAATTGTAATTAACTAGTTTTCTACCTGTACCTTGTACGGGTTTTTGACCGTTTAGCAGGAATTAATAGGAATTATAAGAGGCATCGCCGAGATATCCGTACTCTGTATAAGATGTGATTTTAAAATTTAAGTTTATTCTTAACATCAAATCACGATTTTGGATTAACAAAATATTGTAACGATTTCAGATAAAAAAGATGATATAAATATCTAATTTTAATACTCCTTCTGTTTCAATGATCAAGTCGTTTTAGCCTATTACACACTTATTAAGGAAATTTTTTTTTCCCTGATTTACCCCTAATTAGCCTTAATAAAGTAGCACCGGCTGAGCTTCTCTTCCTACCTCTTTTTCTGCACTTTTGCCTAATGATACTTCATGCCCAACAATTCACCTTTGAAGATGTACCACTAGCTCTTCATATACCCCTCAATTCAGACATATTCAAGCAAAAAGAGAGCCAAAAAAACATTTCAACTTTCATTACAAAAATTAGCCTTCTTAATTGGAGCCAAATTTGAAAATTCACCAAAACATTTCATGCTAATTAATCCCCATATATACGTTCAATATGAAGTACAAGCATTCTACCTTTGTTACTCATGGCTTCATTCAAAAAATTTGATTTAAATTGTCTTCCAAATGATGATGATAATGATGATGATGATGAGAATTCATTTAACTTGAATGAAGTGCCCAACGATGTTGTGAGACTCGATCGAAATGGTGAAGCAAACAACCTATTTTCAGGTCGATCATCTTCCGAAAGCGTTGAGGTGCTTGATCAAAGTGAAGGTGCATCGATCGAAGGCTCTGTCCGCGTACTCCATGACGAGATCGAAGAAACTAATATAGGTATGCACTACACCCATCTTATTCTCATGTACATCAAACCACCTTATCCCTTCATACCAGTACCAGACCTTGTTTGCAATCTTAATTATTTTTTAATTGAGGGGCTGATCGTCAGACTAGTTAAGTGCATTCTTTCTATGGGTTTTGAATTGCTTCTGAACTCGGTTGACAAGAAGAATATTCTTTGTAGTCAGGTTTGAGAAAGGAATGGCTTTTGGATTATTGTATTTTTGAATCTTGCTCTTTCTTTGTGCATTCATCATGCTACCATTTGATCGATTTTGTGTATTCATCATGCTACCACTTGATCGATGAGTGTATCTCCTTTTGGCTGATTGGGCTTTTAGTTGCTTTTATTTTTTTTTCAGAATATTGTAAACCCTTCCGATTCATACAACTTTCTTGGTAGAATTTTTTTATGTCTTGCTTCATGTTAAGAGTTGTACCGGTATGATTAGTTAAATGGTGTAACTTTTGCATTTTAACCCTAAGCTGCAGAGACAACGTCTCAAGGTGAAGTTCAACAGAGACAAGTTAGAAGGCTGTCAAATGAAGAGAGATGGGCAATTTATAATACCTTGCTTGAAAGGAGTCAAAACGGGAAACTGAAACGCAATACAAGGAGTGAGGTTTCGACTGCCTTCTCGGTGTCAATAAGAACCGTGCAACGAATCTGGAACCGTGCAAAACATACCCCAAGTGGCTCGTTCGTTGATGTGTCCGATCAAAGAGTTAAAAACAGGGGACGAAAGAGAGTTACGGTTAATTTCGATCGAATTGCGCAGATACCTTTGCCTCAAAGAACAACACTACGGTCACTTGCTGGGTCACTTGATGAGGTTTCAAAGGTCAGCTCTTCTACATTATGCAGGCGCAAGAAGGAAGGACATCTTCGACGGCACTCAAACGCCATCAAACCATTTTTAAGGCAAGAGCACAAGTTAGCACGACTCAAATTCTGCTTATCCATGTTGGAACAAAGTAGCATTCCACAAGCACCAATATTTTCAGGTATGTACAATACGGTGCACATCGATGAGAAGTGGTTTTATTTGACGAGGAAGTCAACATCGTATTACTTGCTTCCAGAGGAGGAGGATCCTGTGCGTTCATGCCAGAGCAAGAATTTTATTGTAAAAGTAATGTTCATCGCTGCTATTGCACGACCGAGATTTGATGAGGAAGGCAATCAGGTATTTTCCGGAAAAATAGGCGTGTTTCCATTTGTGACTAAAGAACTAGCCGTTAGACGAAGTCGAAACCGAGAAGCTGGGACGTTGGTAACAAAGCCAATCATGTCTGTTAAGAAAGAAACAATACGAGCCTTCCTAATTGAAAAGATCATCCCTTCTATTCAAGCTAAGTGGCCAGTCGAGGAGTTAGGAGAAACAATTTTTGTTCAGCAAGACAACGCAAGGACACATGTTCGACCGGACGATGAAGGGTTTATGATTGCATCTACACAAAGCGGATTCGATATTAGACTACTTTGTCAACCCGCTAATTCCCCTGATATGAATGTGTTGGATCTTGGCTTTTTTAATGCAATCCAATCGTTGAAAGAAAAGGAGTGTGTAAGGACAATTGATGACCTCATTGGGGCTGTTCAGAGGGCATTTGAAGCATATCCAGCAAAGCAGATCAATCGTGTCTTCTTGACGTTGCAGGAATGCATGAAGGAAACTTTAAAACATGGAGGGGAGAATAACTATAAAATTCCCCATATAGATAAGTCTGGCTTAGAAAGAAGAGGTTGTCTTCCTGAGAATATTGATTGTCCTTATGTGTTTATTGAAAACGCCTTGAATATGTTGGGCTCATCTGAGTAGGCGAAATTGTAAGACTATTTGATGTAACTTTCGTTTGCTGTGAAGTACTTGTTTTGAGTTGTAATCTGATTTTTCATATGAATGAAATGTTTATCTAAGGATTTTAGTGTGTTATGTCGAGCTGTTCATAATGTTGAGAACCAACCTGTTAACTTCTTCAATTTGCATATTCAGCTTCAAACTTTTAAACCTCTGGATCAATAGCCAAAACCACCAAACTGAATGTGGTCATCTACCAAAACTAACAAACTGATGTTTCTGTCTATAGCAATTTGCTTGTGGGATAGCTAGTGGCACACTCGACTTCAGCTGCTGATTCCAAGGGCTTGCGTTTCTTCACCAATCCCTGTAAATTATGACGTTCCTGGATGAATAGCTATTGGTTTGGAAGGTTTGTGTATGTGAATCATTTCAGGTCTGCAGCAATTTGCTTGTGGAATAGCTATTGGTTTGGAAGAATTTCATGACAGTGAATTTGACAAGATAAAATCAAATAAAGTAGAGATGGGAGTTCTGGATTTATGTGTAGAACCTACTGTCATTCTTCAACTTTTCAGGGAGAGAAGATTGATCAATCTCTTGAATTTCTCATCCTTGCAAGTGACGGGCTATGGGATGCCGTCTCTAATGATGTAAGCCTTTCCTATGCTCTTCATGCTCTTGCAAGATATATGATGTGTCCATCCTTTTTTCTAAGTTGTTTGTGCCTGCCTCAGATTTCATACCATTTGCATTAAAAATCAAGTATTCTCCTTTTATAATTCGTCAGCAGCACAGACTGCTCCAAAGTGTTTAGTGCTCATCTAATGAGCTTGGTGACTGTTAAAAATCAAGCATTCTCCATTTATAATGCTCTTCTAATACAATTCTGCTGTTTGGTAATGCAATAGTGAAACCAGCAATGGCACCAAGCGAGTCGTTGGGCTTTGGTTTTTGGATCTGAGGCTGCTGGTGTGGCTAGTAAACATAGACTTTGGTCTGTGTCATTTTAATTCAGCAGGGACGTGTCCTATTAGTGATGCTGTCAAAATCTTCAATTCAAAATTTGTGAAAGCTTACACAAATAGATATTTTAACAACACAATTTTAACATTAAAGGTGAAAAATAAGCAAGCAATCTATTGTTAGTGTACGAGCTTCAAGATCAAGGGTTATTGGTCTGATAATTGTTCATCACTTGTTGCCTGCTGATGCATAATACACACACATAGCTTTGCTACCAGTTTCACAATTATATGATCAACATGATTAAATGAAGTGTGTGATTTTGTAGGATTTTATCTACCTGAAAGCAAAAGATTCATATTTTTGGTCCTTCAACTGATGTTTGAATAATTGTCTTATGACTCAGGTCTGCAACTTTTCTTATGTGTATGTTTAGATAGACTACCAAGTCTACCAAGTTATGTGCATTTAGTTTGCATTAAAAAATCAAACCAAGTGGGTCTAAAAAAATTGGTTTTGTCTTCATTGGTACAATATGATGTATGGAAATTTCCAAGGTCAAATGTATGAAAAAATCAAACCAAGCGGGTCTAAACTCATTGATTTGGACACCTCTTTTCTTTTTCTTAATCCAAAATTCCCTTTCACCGGGAAAGTTGCTCTTAAACTCTCATCATGTATATATAAAAAAACAAAGAAACTCTGCAATAAAGAAAAACTTGAATTTTTCATAGCTACAACACACAAACTCTATATGATCAGCATGAATTTTTCACTGATTTGAGCCTACTTTTCTCAGTTTGTTTTTCATCTTAATTTGTCTTTCATACCATAATTTATGCGAGAGGTCTATACGCTTTTAATTTGAAATCACTTTCATTCTTGTTAAACTCATCCAAGTCCTGGCTTGGTTATGCATATAGGTTATGAGAATATTTTTGAAGTTCCTATATCATTGTTTGTTTTCTAAACAATCCTTTGGAAAATGAAAGCCCAAGTTGTTGATGTGTTAGCCAGTTACAATTCAACAGTAAACAACCATGTCTGTATTTTGCCAATACTCTGTATGGGCATTCTCAAGCTGATGCTGAGCACTCCTAACATCAGTTTTCATAACCAGATACATTCATAGTGGCCAGACTGTGGACATGACTTGGTCAGAAATGTATATAACTGCTTTTATTTTTTGTTTGGTTGTAATTTAATTATACCAGAATCAGTTAATTATTTTAAGCCGACGTTTCAAGTTTTCACTAAGTTTACTTTTGCACACTTTCCTCTGAAGACAGAGCTAGTTAATCAATCTTCTTACACAAACTATATCTGAGAACCAGCCGTTTGACTGGCTTCTATGCAGGAAAGCAAGCTACTGCACTCTTTGCTTAATTTGTTATAGCTAGAACTGTTTGGGAAGCGTTTAGTGGTAGTTTAAAGGTGCAATCTTTTTCTTCCATCTATCCACAGCGGCAAGTCTGCAACAAGTTCAGAGTCAGAAAATGACCTGCACTAGTTTTAGTCTTGACTTCAAGACGGTATGATTTGAATGACCTGCACTGGTTTTAACTTGCAAAAAATAAGTATGATGATATGAGCAAAGGAGAATGCAAATCCTTGTTTCATAGAGTTAATGCATCCAGTAGAAATGGCTCAAAACATGAGTTCTTCAGCTTGCAAACAATTGTTGGCCTTTATACATCCAACATTGATTTTCATAACAAAACTTCTCTTACTACTGTCTTTTGCATCAAACTAAACATCATCATCCATTGACCACACACAAGGAAACAACATAGCCATGAAATTCAAAATTAAGCTAGTTAATCCCACAAACTATCAAATGCCGTAGGAGATCACTCATGGAAGAATATGTGCCATCATTGGGCACGTAAGTATTATTAGTCGTCGTACTAGTTCTCTGCTCCTAACCATATCTTCATCTTTGATGTGCATCTCGCTTGCTCCACAGTGAAGAAGGTCACTGAAATAAGGCATCGGGTATTCATCCGGCTGGAGGTTCAAATCAAAGTCATGTTTGACCTTGAGTTGAACGTCTTCGTTTGGCTCGAGGTTCAAATCAAAGTCGTGTTTGACCTTGAGTTGAACGTCTTCGTCCGGCTCGAGGTTCAAATCAAAGTCATGTTTGATCTTGAGTTGAGCGTCTTCGTCCGGCTCGAGGTTCAAAGCAAAGTTGGATCCATTTTTTTGAGCTTTTTTGGGAGTCATATTCACGTTATCTCAAGCTTCCTGGAAAAAAAACAATGTACTCCTCAAACTTCAAAGTCAAATTAGTGTTCGTTGTCATTCATAACCAATTGTAGTCAATCGAATTATAACTCAAGTATAAAGTAAAATACAATTTGTCAAGAATTATAACCGTATTTACACATGGCATTTCATCGAACACCTTCTCTACACTATTTGTTGTGCTAAAAAAACATCACAAACTCTTCCATGTAAGTGTAATCCTACGGGGAAAAATGAACAAATAACTCTTTGAAGCTCCTAATCAACATCAATTAGTCAATTACAGTACTAATCAAACCTAAAACAAACTTATCAACCCAATCTATTGACAGCTACAGGAGTATGTCTTTTACTCAAAAAACTGAATTTGAAAAAAAAAGGAAGAATGAAAGTACCTGTGTTGAGAGAAGAAGCACTTAAGTGAAGAGTTCACTTGAAGATAGGTATCCATGGGGGTAATTTTATTTTTGGTGTTGTGAGGACTGAGGAGGAAGATGGAAGGGTGCGGTAAAGCAATCAGCAGCGCTCAAACGTCTCTGCGAAAAAGTGGAATGTGAAAATACTACAAGGGCAATATGGGAAAAAAGTGGGCAAAAACCTTATAACGACATCTTTAATGAAAAATACAAAGGAGGCTAAAACGACCTGATTATTGAAACGGAGGGAGTAATATTATTATGCATCCCTTTATTGATTGAATAATACATCAAAAAATTATTATCGACCGTGTTCCGTATAGAGTACGGGCAATAATCTAGTATGTTTCGAAAAAAAATAATTTTAATATGGATATAAGATATTATTTTGATAGATTATGGATATAGATATTATTTTGATATATCAATATATGGTAATTAGATAGATAAATATGAAAATTTTATTTATAAAATTAATAAGGATTATAGGTATAGATATTATTCGAATATATCAACATATGGTAAATAGATAGATACATATGAGAATTTATTATTCGTAAATTATTAAAGATAGATAATTGATTTATAATAAATTTAACATGTGGTGGGGCCAGAATTAACGTGGAGGTTCGAAATTCTCCGGCTTTAATATATAGTATAGATTATAATACGATTACATGCTTGATGTATTATAAGCTTGGTAGAGCTAGCCAGCTAAGAATCGGGTTTAGAGAATTAGTTGACTCTAGCTAAGAAAGACGAAGATTATGCAACTCTTGTTCGAGCTAAGCTGGCTGAATGGATTTGGATGGCAAATCCTGGCGTACATCTATGTTGATTAGAATAAACTTAACGGCCCCTCGATTCAACTTTTCCCCATCCCGCCGTCGACCACCCTCGACCTCTCTTCAGTTGGATCCACGCGACTCCTCGGAGAAACGCGATTTTCAACTTTTCATGTTCTGACAAATCGTCCATTATAAATATATGTCCATACAAATACCATGGACAACGTTTAACGGTCCATATGTTTGTCATGAACGAAAATTTAATGTCCATAGAAAAATGTTGGACAAGGTTCTTGAACTAAGATTGTAACACTCGACATTAAAAATGTATGGACAATATTAAATTGTCCACCTGTTTTATGTGGTCATGTATGAACCGTCCATCCATTTTTAATGGACGGAGGGTATGCGCTATAACAAGATTTGGGTATGCGCTATTTCGCACAATTCTCGGGTCCCAATATTGTTCGAGTTGGACGACCCAAGTTGGAAGCAACCTACTCGCTAGCTTAGATGGAAAATCATGTTTTGAGAGCTGATATAAAAGACGAAAAATGGTATGTGGGCTGTGGGGAAAATCTAATGGGGCGGATGGCCCGCGGCAAAAAAAATGTAATAATTAGGCGGTTTTCCAAATTTACCCTTGACCCAAAAAGCAATTACGGGATGTTACCGCGTCCCACCCCATATCCAAAATTACGACCGTGCCACTGCGTCCCACCGTCCATCCTGTCACCTGTCACCGTTCATCCTGTCACTTGTCACCGTTCATCCTGTCACCGTTCATCCTGTCACCGTTCATCCTGTTACCTGTCACCGTTCATCCTCTCATCCTGTCACCGTTCATCCTGTTATCGTTCATCCCAATTTTTTGTCGATCATCAACCTTGTCATCGCTATTTTTTCGTCCTCTTGTCATCGCTTAAATTGTGGTTAAATCTTGTTATTCTTCATGTATTATCACCTATTTTAATATCACTGAATTTGTCATTAGCCTTGTCATCGGTTAAATTGTCGTCAAATCTTGTCATAAGACTTGTCACCATGTATCCTAATTTATCAGCATATACAAGCAAGTACAAAAACTTGTCACCACGTACAAAAAGCTTATCACTGTGTATAAAAAACTCATTATCAAAAATTATTATTGAGCCTATGCGGGATTTGAACTCACATTACCGTGCATTAAGCACGTTGCTCTACCATTTGAGCTAATAGGCAATAATTAAAATTAATATATGAACAAATTAACCATAACCAGTAAACAAAAAAGCTTGTCACCACCAAAACCCATAAACAAAAAGCCTGTCACCACCAAAACTTGTCATCAACAAAACCCGTAAACAAAAAACCTTGTCACCGACAAAACCCATAAACAAAATCAAGATCTTGAACCACTAGTTACTAGTTACGTACATATTTCAATCAAAGCATATATTCCAAGTTTCCTCCCAAATTCCAAGAGCAAAAATCACAGAAAATAGCCCAACACAACACAATTGGGCAATTGTACAAAGACGAAAACAGATAACAACGTGCCAACAACAACTATGTGCCCAGACAGTGTAAGTGTCAAATTCATCAAGTTAAGATGCTTAAACAAAAGAAGCTGTAATAAATCGATAAGGACTACACATATATTGAAACAAATTACAACTTACATACCTCTCCCAAACTTGTTTGCTTCAAGGTCCATATATCAGTATCCAACCAACAAAACTGTACAATACTCGCCTTCAACAACTGCACTTGCACAGATAGAGAGCAAAAGAATTCCAGTTAGTAAACGTACACTGCTCAATTTGCAATGCTGACTAGGTCAACGAGCAATTCGCGAAACCATATGTAATTTGTAATTTCTTTGAAGAACTGTCACATCATTGTATAGGCGGACATATATAGTACAAAGATCACTACAAAACCAAATCTCGCTAACCAAAAGCACAAATAATCTCGACAGTCACTCGAATCTGGATCGAATGTATGCCAATTATGCTCAGGAACCCTAAATTTTGAGCGACACAATCAATCGAACAAAACAGTAAAATACTCATTCAACAACTACAATTGCATAGATAGAGAAATTTCACATCATTTTAGATCTAGATCTAGATCTAGAATTTCTTTGGAGCTTGGAGGCGAAAACGTACTTTGAAAGCTCCGAATGATAGGGTGAAATCGAAGACGAAGAGATCGAGTAGCAGCATACAAGTGGGGCCGCCGAGCGGTGATCGTCGGGCTCCGGCGACGGCTTCTTTCCCGGCGAGAGAGGCTAGAGAAGGGAGGAGGGAGCGCATGAGAGGAGAGAGGGAGGAGAGAGTTAAAACGGGAAAATTGGACTGTTTTGGGTGTTTACAAACCGACCAATTACCACATTAATTTTTACCTAAGCCTAATTACTACACCAAAATGCTCAAACCGATCTCCCCACCCCCTTCCCTCCATATAAAAAGCTTTGTTTTGTTTTTGGGCATCGATCCAAACTCGAGATGAAACCGTAGCAGTAGAGAAATAGAGATATAATAAGAAGCGAGGAAGAGAGAAAGAGGGAAGATGGAGTTTGGCAGCGTCAACTCAATGTCAATGATTTGTGGTGGTTTCGACTTGGAGATTTCTCCATTGTAGCCATGAAAAGGAGTCGGAGCTTTTCGATCCTAAACCATAGCTTCGCCTTACATCTTAATTTCTTAGGGAGATTTCTTTTCATTTTGATTTTCCGGTTCTTTGATTTGCTACTTATTACTTGATTTGTACACATACAACTATATTCTTTGATCCATAACAAATTCGTAACAAACCTGGAACAGACCCATTCAGGCACAAAACACTTTGACTTTCTTTGTTTTCTATGGTGGCAGATCTAGAACCATAGAAACTCTATTATTTTCCGTGTTGAGAATAAGATGGACCCAGTCACTTTGAGCAATCTTATCCTTAAAAGCTACTACACCTTGAAAATGACCTTAGACAAACCACGAAAAAGGTCCAATCGTTCCCGGTCAAAGCCGCTCTTCAGACACAAGCCTCAATCCGGTTGGACTAAAATAAATTTTGACGCCTCGACAAAGTCAGATGGAACTTCTCACACCTCATATATAATCCGCTCCAATGGAGATGGGGTGCTCTCTTTGTGCAGGCGGCCTTGTCATGCACGTAGCACCTTTGAAGCTGAGTTACAATATATAGATGAAGAGGCTATCCAATCAATTCAACTATATAGATTACAGTATCGACCTTTATTTTTGAATCATACGTCCATTACAGTATATAGATTATAGTACCAATTTCCGAACTTCAGTGGTGGTGAAGTATTGGGGAATCATTTGAATGGACCAAACATGATAAGAGGACTAATATTTCATATAGGCTTAGCATGGTGGTAAACCTAACCATAGTGACTCATACAAGCTAGTATTTCAGGTAACATATCAGCATTTTGAGTGTTTTTTTCCCCTTGGCTGCCTAGTGTATTAATATTAGATTAGAAATCTAAGATTTACATGTTTCCCGTGTTTATTTACGTGCTCCAACACTAATATGCATGATCCATCATTTACTTTATTCTTCTACATATTTGTATAGGCTTGTGGGCTATAGATATAGTGATTGAGAAAAAAATGTTGATAATCAAAGGACTGTTATAGGGCTTGTTTTCTACATAGGAGATACCACTTTCACTTGGAGCTCTATGAAACAATCACTTGCCATTCTTTCTAAAATTGCCGTCGAGTATATTGGTGTTGCATGCATCATCCCTTTGTCATTATTTTGGTAAAAATTGTCTAGCCACTAGTGAATTCTTAACCTAGATTAGGGTCACTGTCAACGACGATTCGAATTGGACAATTATAAAAACTAGAACTCGAATTTGAATAAAGAACAAGAGAAGAGCTTTATTTCGCCCTAAGTTTCTTGGGTTACAAGGTAATGAAAATAAGAGCATAATCATATCATAACTATATACTAAAGCGGAGGTTAGAAATAATATTTAGCCTGACACGTGTCACCTCCTCATTGGTCCTCATCACCCATCTTTATTAAAACAATTCAATTTATTTAATTGGTTGAAACTTAATTGTAGACCCCACATTAGCTTTTTTCTTATCAACTGATTCGTATTTTATTTATTTCAAAAAAATAAACTACGTATGCTAAAGCAATTATCAAGATATATGATAGGTAATTCATGAATTTTTTCAAATTTATATGTTTGCTAAAGCAATTATCAAGAGATTTTTTTTCCTTTAAAAAATCTATCTATCCAAATCTACTACATATGCTAAGTAATTCATAAATTTTTCCAATTCTATTAGGAGTACGTATACTATACAATAGTTGTAATATATTATAATGCCACAAATCTTTGTTCGACAAGCTAAGAGAATGTATTATAACATAAAATATGTATCACTAAAATAAATTGCAGAAAAAAACAAATTATTATAACATAAATAATGTATCATTAAAATAAATCGCAGAAAAAACAAATTATATAACACAATACAAGATTTTATATCAAACTATTCTTTTTAATAACTTTATATAACAATTAAGTAAGTTTTTGGTTAAATTAAATCGTGCCTTTAAGGCACGGGGACTGATACTAATCTTTGTTGAAAGCGAGGGGAAAAACTCTTGAATTATATCTCCCTAAAGGCTACAAAGTCTCGTGTATTTATAATATCAACAAGGTATAAAGATTCCATCTATCCAAATTATTATATCTAATCTAGAACTCTATCTAATTATATCTAGAAAATTCTATCTAGTATGTACTAACTAAAATCGATGCTCCCACTTAAAACTAAGAATTCAAACTTTGTATTTATTCAAAGGCTTTTTGACCGGAAACCACCCTTATAATATGTCATATTCTCCTAAACCACCCTTTCGATGCCTAATTACCGCAAACCATCCGTAATAGTACTTTTGTTACCCGAATACCACTCAAATTCATTTTCCGTCCAAATTTCCGCTAACTTGTAATAAAATACATTTCCTCTCTTTTTTATTTATTATAGTTTAATCATTATTTTAAATAATTCTTTTCCTTTAGTTACTATAAATTTATAATTTCAATATTTGTGATAGCATTTAATAAATATAAAATTTAATATTTGTGATAATCATCATTTATATGGAATTCAAAACTTATAATATAATAATAACATACTAATATCCTTATGAATAATTAATTAAATGAAGATTAGAGGTATTGGTAGTTTTGTAAATTAAGATTTCAATTTTAGATTTGCTCGATCCATGATCCACTTATTTATAAATCAATAATTTAAATAATTTATTATGTTTGGCATATTAATACCCCTAATCTTCATTTATTAAGTGTATATAAGTTAATTTTTTACATTATTAGTATATTATAAATTGTCAACTCCATATTAACATATACTTATTAGTTTTATAGTAATTAATATTATCACAAATATTTATATTATCAAGTTGGTATAGTTAAAAGAAAAAGCTAATAATTGATCAAAATGTAATTAAAATGAAGGAAAAAAATGTTTTTTATAATTATTTAACGGAAAATTTGGACGGAAATCGTGTTTGGGTGGCATTGGGGTAACAGAAGTCTTATTACGGGTGGCTTGCGGAAATTAGGCATTGAAAAGAGTGGTTTAGGAGAATATGACATATTGTAAGGGTGGTTTCCGGTAAAAAAGCCTTATCTATACTACCTATAGTATAAAGCGGAGACAATATCTTCACAAAAATTTGCGCCACGTGTCATTTCAATAATAAAATATTCAGTTGGGCCCTGTTTTATACAAATCAAGAAGTTAGAATCTCATTAAAATTTACCAAAAATTACCAAAAATTCTGTAAAAACTGTAAAAAAAACATGATATTTATCATGTTAAAAAATATTCAGTTGGGCCCTGTTTTATACAAATCCTGTAAAAACTGATTAAAATTTACCAAAAATTATGAATTATCCCGAAAATTATAAATTATCACTTACCAAGAATTAGTTATTATATTACTATTTAATAAAACGTGATATTTATCATAAAGTAATTTTTAAAAAAATCCAACTTATTTATATTATGAGTTGATTTAATATTGGTAAAAAAACACTAATTATAAAACGAAGATAAATATATATGATCCTATAATTTTAACATGATAATTGACATTACATATCTATATTGAATTGAATTTATAATCCCATTTCCCGTACATAGTACGGGGGTTAAACTAGTCTATATAAATTAGGTAGTTAGAATCTCATATAATCTTATCCCGTAAAAATTGTTGAAACTAAAAATATTATCCCGAAAATTAAGAATTATCCCTTACCAAGAATTAGTTGTAATCTTTAGATAAATATTCTTATTTAACATTATTATTATTTAATAAAACGTGATATTTATCGTAAAGTAATTTTTAAGCAAATCCAACTTATTTATATTATGAGTTGATTTACTATTGGTAAAAAAATTAATCATAATACGAAAATACATATATATGATTCTATATTTTGAAAGTGATCATTGACGTTACATATCAAATTAAATTGGGTTTATAATCACATTACCCGTACATGGTACGGGGGTTAGACTAGTTCAAAAGAAAGATCAATCCTCTTTAATTATTACCCAACTAGTTTAACCACTACTTTAGCCCTCGTACCATGTACGGGAAAGTGTAATAAATTTGTTAGACACATTGGTAAGGACATATTATATTTACAAATTTCAGTTATATAAACAAAGATTTAATTAAAAGAATTTATAAAATATTATAAATATGTTTATAAAGATTTAAAGTCACAAAATAAGTATTTAATATGTCAATTAATAAATTTTTATTAGATAAGGTAAACTACTAAAATCTTGTAAATCTTTTAAAATTTGCATATCTTAATGTAAGAGATCGTGTTTAATTGGTATAGACATAGATTATTAAATATATAGAAAATCCAATACATATAGATATAGTCTAGATTACTACTGTAATTACCCGCACCTTATGCGGATTTTATTTAAATTTTCTTTCTATTATTTTACATGCTTATTAAATACATGATCATTTCAATTAAGAAGTTTAATATATATTTTACATTTGCATATATGTTTATTATTGTAATTAGTCATATTTAAGTGGTGAAAATGTAAAATTTAATAAATATTGTATAACTTTATAAAAACAAACAATTCAACTATAAATATTTAATTAAGAAAGAAAAGACCAATTCACATATTAATTAAGAAATGAAATACTTTGACTATTTGATAATAATATCTCTTGCCTAATATATATTTATCAAAATCTTTTTTTAGTAATTATTATTTTAACTAATATGCTATATATAAGATTTGTATAACTACAACAAATAAAATGTTTTGTATTTGGTAAAACAAATCTATACATGTACCTAATTGGAAGAAAAAAATCATTACATTTACCTATTTGATAGCAAAAAAACTTTCATATAGACAAATTTATATGTATATATGATGTGACTTAATAAAAAAAATTAAGTAATATGTGACATGGAGCAACGTTAGACCTACATATGTCAAAATCCTAGGTGGAGAAATGTGAGTACGACATGTGGAAAAATCTTACATGATGCAATGTGATGGCTTTAAACTTTACGACTTTTATATATACATAGACTTGTTTTAAAAATCCGAATTATATTTCAAAATATATTATATTTGTTAAAAGCTAATTTCAGGATTATATGTCCGAAATTACTTTCCGATCTTATCTTGATTATTTGTTTAAATGGAAAGATCATGTTTTATTAAATTAGATAGAAAATCCTATACATATAGATATATAGTCAAGATTTTTTATTTTAAAAAAAAAACAAAATTATATTCAAAAATATTAAAATTATCCAAATTATATTTGAAAGATATATTATATTTTTTTACAAAATTCGAAATTAGATTTCAGATATTACGTGTCGATTTTATCTTGATTTTGTTTTTTGGTCAAAATTTTATCTGAATTTGTTTGTTTAAGTGAAAATATCATATTTTATAAAATATTAATATTTATTAGAAGATTGCAACTTGTCATATAAAAGAAGGTTCGGTGGATTATTTTATTATAGAGATGACATGTGACAAATTTATTTGTAAAGATATTGACTCTGCTTTATATTATAGTAGTATAGATGTTTATAAAATAAATACAAATTAAGAAATACGTTCACCTACTCAAATTCCTTGGTTTTCATGTCTTTCATTTAAACAAGTTAATTAATCAACTACTCTATAGTACTTACTTGATTTTAATTCATTTATTTCAACTAATAACTAAATAAATACTCCGTAATAAGTTAAAAGTGACCCGAGAAACCCACTTAAGAATAACTTCCAATTCATGAACATTGTAGAGAGATTTGCGAAGATTTTTTGGTTGAAAGCTATTCACGCAAGATATGATACAAGTAGTAGAGAGATCTGTTCTTTACCGAGAAAAAAAAAGTAGAGAGATCTGTTAAGATTATATCTTTCCTAATATAAAGACATAATACCCTAACATATAATATCCGATAAAAAACTAAAATGCAAAAAATTTACCTGGCCAAACTTGGTTCCTTAAGTATTATATTTAGATAACTTTTTTTCACAGTTAAAATTATTCTCCTAGGTTGATCTTTGGAAGAGTGTATACTCCAATACCCTGAAATATATATATATATGAGTAGTATCAAGTAAAAATTAAATTGTACAAATTAATTTTACCTGACCAAACTTGGAGCCCAAGTACTGTTACATGAACTATATATACTATCCAACCAACCCTAATAACAAATTCAAATTTTGATCTGATCACATCAAATTTTGGTACTCAAGAAAAGAAAAGAAAACATTAGCCATGGAGAAGAAAGACTACCTTGTGGATCTGTACAAGAGAGCCATGAAGGCGGCAGACATGGCGGCCAAGGACGTGGGCGGCCATGAACCCTCGGTGGCGGAAACACGCTGCATTGATGCGCTGAGAAAGCTCCAGAACTTGCCGGTCGATTTGAAGATCCTTGCTGAAACTCAGGTACAGGCTCTGCTCGTTTGCATCTTCCATCAATTTCAATTCCGATCTTGATTTCAATTCAAGAAATCCATCTAAGTTTGTTCAATCAATGTGATCGACTTCAATTACTTGTCGACGATTAATTTATGGTACAATGTAATTGTGTTTACTGATGAGCGATTTGGAATAATTTCAGGCTGCGAAAAATCTTCGGAGGCTCACAAAGCACCCTCGGAAGAAGATTCAAGGAGTTGCTGTTGATCTGATTGCAATTTGGAAGAACAAGTGCCTCGAGGGGGTAGCCAACAACAACAACCACCACAAGAAGCCTGAGAAATCCGACAACAAACTCAGTTCTTCTTGTTCTGAAAAGAAACCCAGACGACGGTGTTCTCCCATTGTTCTGTCGAGGAAGAAAGTAGAGCAGGGTTCCTCTGCTTCTCCCCCAGAGCCTGCGAAGCTGGTCATTAAGTTAGGCTCTTCTAGGGCTGTCTTGAAGAGAAAGGAAGCCGAGCCTGGTGCTGATCATTCGCCTTCACCACCAGCGAAGGTGGCCAGGTCTGCTGAGCTGGAGACGAGCACGCCCTTAAGCCTGCTGAGTTGCAACGACCAAGCACGCGACAAAGTCCAAAACCAAATCCGGGAAGCGACCAAGCACATGCTCAGGAAAAGGTCAGACTCTGCGACCCGGTTCGGGTTGCGGTCTCCGTAGAGAGCGCGCTGTTCAAGAAGCTGGGTCGGCTCACGCAGGTCGGGGCTCACAGGGCCAAGTACCGAAGCATCCTATTCAACCTCAAGGATGGTCTGAACCCGGACTTGCGTCGAAAGGTCCTCCTGGGGGAAGTGGAGGCAGAGAGGGTCCCAGAGCTGAGCAGCGAGGAGATGGCGAGCGACAAGAGGAAGTCGGAGATCGAGGGGATCCGGGTGAAGGCCCTGTTCAAGTGCGGGCGGGTCAAGTGCGGGCTGAGGGAGTGCACGCATCGGTCCATGCAGACGAGGAGTGCGGATGAGCCCATGACCACTTATGTCATGTGCATCCACTGCAACAACACCTGGAAGCTGGGTTAGACGACGTACAGCTAGTGCTGACTCTAATTGCAGTATAGATTGATCAAAACTGATTGAGTAGAGGATGTGAACTAATTGCAGTATAGAAATTGTTCATGTGTTTCTAGCTTGTTGGGTAGTAGAACTGGAAGAGTGGGTTTGTTACAATTTATATATGATCAGAATTGATGGATTGACTTCAATTCGTGGACTTCATTGCAGTACGTAAGTCGCTTCTAAGTACAGTATATTAGTCAGTAATGTTAGTGATTATGCACCTAGCTGTTTCTTACTTGTGTAATAGTGGGCAGTTTATTGACATCTTTTCAGTTGTACATAGGTTTTTAAATGTACTAGTGATCGTACGCACGGGGCAAATATTTCATATGGACAAAGGGCCTTTTTTTTACATTACTAATGCAATATAATTTATAAAGTTATTGGAAATATCAAAAATCAAATATTAGATAAAAAATAAAACACAAATAATTGAAGCCTAAACACTTTTACACAAACTTAATAAATAAAAATTGATTCAATCTATATAAACTTCAATTAATCTCATTGTAATATATTAAAATTCTCAATATTGGCTTTTCCAACTGGCAGGAAAAGGATACAAAACTCCATCTGAGCACTATGCTCTAAAAGTTAAATTATCTTTACAACCTAGCTGTAACTCAAACTTGCATGTGTCTTCTCTTTAGTCTTGACCTCTATTGGTACTAAAGATACGGGAGTTGCATCACTACAAAATAGGAAAACAAAACAACTTGAATTAGAGTTTAGTTAAATCAATTTGAACGGCATCAACAAAAAGTATAATCACGAAACAAAACTTACGGAACTCACCTAACTACAGCAATCGTTACAAATTGTGATTGTTTTCTACGAATTGGCGTAACCTTCGAACGCCGTCGTCTTCCAAATCCTGAAAACTACACAAATTTTGAAGACGGAATCAAAAGATGCAAAATCAACCAACAAATCATTCGATCAAAAGACTATAAAATCAACCGATAAAGGGATTGAAATGGTTTCGAATTAGGGTGAAGCTCTGGAATTTGAGAGGTTGGCAGAAAACCGATGATAATGGTGTTGGTGAGTGGCATAATTGTTGTATTTATATAGAAACAAATTGGAAAAGACAATTAAATTTCTATAAATAAATATTTTGACCCGTTACTATTATTCAACGGACGTTTAGAACTTTTATAGGGGTAATTAGTACCACTAATGGCTTAAATAGCATTGTAACAACATTTTTAAGAATGACTTAAATAGCATTAGTGAGCCAATCAAATTAATTGCATTATGGTCCATACAAATCCATCCGTTGGGTTTGGTTTTGTGATGTTTTCATTGGCATTAAATTGCATTATAGTGGGATTGACCATTGGGTTTTGTGATATTGAAGTCCATACAAAATATTTTTTTAATCTAATATTTCATTTTTCCTAATTGACATTAAATTTGTAACACCCTCTTTAGAGAAATGGAGCGTTACATCAGAGTAATACACAATTATTTAAATGGATTGAGAGATTATATACTTCTATCCTAATTCTGAATTCTAAAATTAGAAATCTATTTTGAATTTGTAATTAAAAATGTATTAAAGAAATTTGAGTCAAGATTACTCGGGTTATATCAGAGTAATACACAATTATTTAAACGGATCAAGAGATTACACACTTCTATCCCAATTCTAAATTCTAAAATTAGAAATCTATTTTGAATTTCTATTGCCTTGGATTCTAAGCATTTGAATTAGGATTAATGGAGTTTAATTGTATGTATTAAGGTTGGTATTTAATAGTACTAATTGAGTGTATATGAAACGGTTTGTGTAGTGGTGAAGGTTTGAAAGCTTTGAAAAGAATATGTAACAAAATTGATGATGCTTCTTTTAAATTAGTATGCAAATTGATAGTGTGTGTTTTTCAAACGCTACTAAGCTTCTTCCTTTCACCTTACATCACTAATTTAACTTTAAATTATCAATAAAAAGTATTGTTATATAATTAGTTTTATGTTATAGAGTAGAAATTTGACTTATTTTTGACATCTCTAATAGAATTAATGTTACATGAACACAAAAGTATAATACTATAATTTTTTTATAACGTACAAAAGTATAAATTTGAATTCTATATGATTACTATAACAAAAGTAGATTTTTTTTTTATAGTATGAAATTATTATTTGAATTCTATATGGACACAAAACACTAATTGTTATACATTTCTAATACACATGCACAATATTTTTTCTAAGAAAAAAAAATATAATTTTCAATATAAATATAGTTTTCAAATGATCATATTTTGTATTCACTTTTTAGTTTTCCATGAAAACAAAATACTAAGTGTTATATATTTATAATACTATAATTTATTCTTCAAATGGTAACTTTTTGACAAAAACTATAGTTTTTAATATAAATATAATTTTCAAATGATCACTTTTTGTATTCACCTTTTAGTTTTATATGCGAAACAAAATACCAAGTGTTATACATTGCTAATACAATAATTTCTTCTTTCAAATAATCACTTTTTGACAAAAAAAAAAGTTTCCAATATAAATATAATTTTCAAATGATCACCTTTTTTTTTCTTTTTAGTTTTCTATAGGGAACAAAATACTAATTCTTATATATTTCTAATACAAAAGTTTATTCTTTTAAATAATTACTTTTTATACTCATTAATGTGTCATGAGGGCATTAAATATCCCCATGTACACAAAATTATATAGATAGTATAGATATAGATATAGATTTGTACGTGCTTTTCTTGGTAATGGAGTGGGAAAAGTGGGAAAACTATTTCTGTAGAATCACACATGATTCCCATAATTTATCTTGTCCTCTTAGGCCACCCACAATGGCGGGATTTTAAGTTAAACAAATAATAATAAAAATGTTAAAAGCAGTAACAAATGCTTAAGAATTCCATTTTGGGGCTCGGATAAGAGCTTAATGAATGGGGTTTAAAGCTTGAAGGGAATAGTGGGCAGAGACATGTGGCACTCTCCTGGACCTTAGATGAGATCGACGGTCCAGATGTTTTCCCAATTTCCTTATGTAAACTAAAACTTAAAGTGTTATTTTCCAATTAAAACGTTATTATTTTTTCAAAAATATATTTTTATTATTTTTGTTATGTTTTTATCTACCCATAGACACCTATTTTGTATATGTTTTAATTACAAAAAAAATATATATATATCAGAAATACAAGTTAATAAACCATTTAGTACTAATCTTTATGCATTATGCAAAATTAAATAACTAATATATTGATGAATTAAAATAATCTGTGTATACATTTTATTAATGATATAAATATTTCTTATTTGTGACTATAAATTAGCACATATTAAGGGTTTTATACTATAAATGAGTAAATTACCTTAATTAAGTAAATTACTCATTATATTTCAAATCAATATAATTGAATATTATACCGTATTGTTATATAATGACAATAATCAAATAATTAAATTAAATAAATAAAGATAAAAATAATATAAAGAATGTGGGTTTTAAAGAATGAAGTGAAGATGTAGGTTGTGGGGATAAAGTAGAAATGGTGTTTTAAATGAGGTGGAGGAGTGAGAAATTTGATATTGAGGGTCAAGAATCCGTTTTTGGGTTCAGGATTTGGGATGGCCTTATGTCTTTCCAAATTATCCAACATGTAGCAAGTGGGGTTTGTTATTGACAAATGAAGAGTTAATTAATTACTTTCTTAATTCGGTTTTTCTATTGTGTGTCCTAAGGGAACATAATAAGCATATTAAAAACATAAACTAAAACCCTAAAATGGAAATAGCAAACCCGTTATAAAAAAGATTAAAAAACCAAAATATTAAAATTTACTAATATATTATTTCCATTATTAGTCTCATATAGCGTGCACTTGATTTGGACACATTATAGAAAAATCCTTCTTAGATGTAGGTAGTGGTAGTAAGATCTAGTTGAGTGTGCAGAGGGATTTGACTGCATTCGGGTGTTACTACTTGCTATCAAGATAGAGTCCCTCTCTTCATGTTTCCAACATTGGTTGCATTTGCATTCCTCAATAGTGAAAATAATTTAAATATTTCTTTTGAGGTTTTCTATTATTGATTTTTTTATTAAAGAATAATTAAAATAATTACTCAAAAAAGAGTATTTTTCTTCCAAATAGGATAAACGTTCACCAAAATTAGAGGGTTTTGGGTAACTGGACGCAAATGGTGACAACAATGTAGCAAATGGGCCATGCGGTGAAATAATGAGGTAAATAGGCTTTTTTGGTGACAACTACAAAAACATGCCAGAACATGACGTCATCACACCCAAACCTGTCACCACCAAACATGTTAACGTATATGAACTTGTCACCGCGTACAGAAAATTCTCCTCCCCCATAGAAAACCTTGTCACCACGTACAACCCCCCCCCCCCATACAAAACCTTGTCATCGCATTTACAACTTGTCACCTCTCAAACTAATATCACCAATATTGCACTCTAATTTGTTCATCACGTACAAAAACTTGTCACCTTACCTAGAACCACCACCAAATTGCACTCAAACTTGTCATCAAAATTTATTAGTAAGCCTATATGGGATTCGAACCCACATTATCGTACGCTAGGCACGTTGCTCTACCATTTGAGCTAATAGGCTATAATTAAAAGTAATATATAAAAACTTATCATCACCTAGCAAACAAAGCTGTCACCAAGCGCAAAATGTGGTGACATGTTAAACCAAACAGAGAACCTATACCGCATACAGATTTTGTCACCGCATAAAAAACTGAATTACATTCAACATGTCACCGCGTACAGATTTTGTCACCAAACTGGAAAATAGAAAACCCTAGATCACGCACAAAACTTGGTGACAAAACAGAAAAACCTAGATCACGTACAGATCTTGTCACCGCAAAGAAAAATTGTTACATTCAACATGTCACTGCGTACAGATTTTGTCACCAAACTGAAAAACAGAAAACCCTAGATCACGCACAAAACTTGGTGACAAACCAGAAAAACCTATATCACGTACAGATCTTGTCACCGCAAAGAAAAATTGCTTCCATTCAACATACCACTAGATAAAGATTTTGTTACCAATCTAAAAACTTGTCATCACGTACAGATTTTGGCTTTAGATCTAAAAAAATCATAGATCTAGATCTAGATCTAGAGTTTCTAGATCTAGATCTAGAGTTTCTAGATCTAAGATTGTCACCACGTACACATTTAGAGCTCAAAGATCTAAAAAATCTACAAAATCCAAAAAAAACCCTAGATCTAAAAAACCCTAGATCTAGATCTAAAAAATCTGTAAATCTAAAAAAAAAAGGGAGAGGGAGAGATGAGCACCTCGTCGGCCACCTCGTTGGCTAGATCTAGATCTAAAAAAACCTAAAAAACCCTAGATCTGAAAACCCTAGATCTGAAAACCCTAGATCTAGATCTAGATTTAGAAATTTCAAAGGTATACATACCTTGAAACACCTCGTCGGCCACCTCGTCGCCTCGTCGGCCACCAAGATCGGTTATCCTCGCCGGCCACCTCGTCGCTTGCCCTCGAAAAGCATGTAACCGCTGGTATCCTCGTCGGCCACCTTGTTGTTTGCCCTCGAAAAGCCGGCCACCGCGGCTTCATCGCCGTTATTAATGGATGATGAGGAAAGAGGGAGAAGGAGAGATGAGCAAATGGGGGGAAGAGGAAAGAGGGAGAGGGAGAGGGAGAGAGAGAGAGCTCCAAATCTGGGAAATAATGGGAGGAGAGAGAAAGGAGGAGAGGAGAGGGGGGTTTTATTCATTAATGTCACCGTGAATTTTCAAAATTAGCCCATTCTCTTCATTAATGTGACCATGAGTCCATTTGTTTCATTTTCACCCTTCTTTCGCCCCTCTCACCCAATTCCCTCCCAAAATTACCTTTGGTTAAACTTGAGTGTTTGTTAAAAAAAGTGATTTTACTTATCAGATGGTTTATTTTGGCTAAAAAAAAACTCACGACACTCTAGTTCTTGCAATTCAATTATGCCACATGGAAAATATATAATATATTATCCTAAAATATTATTTTAATAAAATCTTTCTTTGAAAAATAAATGAATTTCACACATATTTTTAATAATTAAATGGTTCTATCTTATTTAATATAATATAAAATGTAAAACATATTACTATATTCATCTTAAGGATAATACCATTATCATTTATGAAAATAAATATTATTTCCTTTATATGAAAATATTCTTGCATATTCTATAAATTATTTTAATAAACTCTTTGTAGAAGTAAGTGAATTTTATAGATGAAATATTTTTTTAATATCTTTTGTTCTAATTTAGGATATAGATTGCTTCAAAAACCTTTTCATAATTATACAACAATTTTTTTTAACATTTGATCTACATATAAATTATGGTTCTTAAATTAGAGAGATTGATGGTTAAGGTTAAGAAATAAGAGTAAAATGTTAAATTTGACTTTTAAATATTTTCATTCGATTATTTGGTTATACTAGTACTGATGCTACTACTAGGGTTTTGCCTCTTCCACTACAGGAGCCGAATAAGCTACTGAAGCCGCTACTAGTGCTAGTTAGGCTCTGTTCGGCAATATCTAAGCGGACAACGGAATTTCGCTCCCGCTAGCGGATCCGCTCTCCCCTTGTACCCCCAAGGGTGCTATTATTTGAAAAATTCCGCTCCTGTTGGCAGATTCCGCTGCCCAACCTGCTAGTATCGAACAGAGCCTTAATCTTCACTTGTTTTTTGCCATACAATTCAAAAAACTTTACTTTTACACTGTAATAATGCAAGTTCATTGATAGACACATGTTAGGTAGTGTTTTAGAGCATGTTAAGTTAGGTTTTTTATGGTTTTTGGCTTAGTTTTAATTAGTTTTGCTAGTTTTGTTAGTTTGTAGAAAGATTCGGATATCTACACCTTGTTGTGGTTTTTGATTGTAGATGTGAAGACAACAAGTGTAAAAGAGGTGAAGCCGAAGCATTGGAGGAGGCAAGAAGGGAACCAAGCCATGAGATTAGCCCCAAGAGGTGATGGGAAAAGCACACTTGGGTCCGGACTATGTATTGGAGTTGTTTTTTCGACACCACTTTCTTGCAAGGGATGGATATGGAGCTACAATGGTCGGATTGAGATAATTCTGGTGTCATTGGAAATCTAACTCAAAGAGCTACAATTCGTCATTTTACTTCGAGTCTAAATTCCAACTCGAAGTGTGTCAAAACGGCCTCTGAACTGTCACCTGTCGACTAGTGCGTGAAACGCGGGCAGGTGCAAGGACACGCGGCCGCGTCTCTTGGTTTAAGACCGCGTTTCGTGATCTGACTCTCGGCGGTGAAAACGCGGGATGCGGCATCGAAAACTCGACCGAATTTTGGGTGTTCCACCCCGAGTTTTGGCCCGTGTCTGTATTAGCACAGGATATTAGATAGATTTGTATCTTGTTATATTAGATAGATTTATCTTATTCAGATTGCTATCTTTGTTAATAGATAGATAGATTGGGGAGCAGGCCTTCTGCTGCCCTATATATGTAAACCCTCCTAGCTCCTAATTAATTAATCAAGTCTTGGTATTCTATCATGGTATCTAGAGCATAAGGTTTTTTTTTTCCGATCCTTGATTGCCCTCCACATCAACTGTCTCCCCAATCCTTTGCCCAGTTTTTTTCCCCCTCCCTGTCATCATGGCAAACACAAACACCAACACCGTAATTCTCAACAATGGTAAAACCGGTCAACTACAATTTCCTTCAATTTCCATCAAACTCACCCGTGAAAACTACTTTGCCTGGCGAAGTGTTATTTTCAAAACACTCGAAGCCTTCGAAGTCGACTCATATCTCACGGCTTCCCCTGCTGAAGTTCCTAAGGAATCATCCGATGCAGCAACCGTCAAAGCTTATAACGATTGGAAGAAAACCGATCGTCTCGTTCTGGTGTGGCTTCAATCAACTTTAACGGAGAAACTTGTCTCCTACTCATCTCGTGCCAACACTTCCTATGATCTCTGGAAGATGTTTTCATCAATGTTTAAATCTCAAACCAAGGCCAGACTCATGCAACTCAAAAGTCAGCTTCAAAATCTCTCATAAGGGTCCCTTTCCATGATGGATTATATAGAAAAGAAGCGTTCAATTGTTGACTCCCTCGCTGAATGTGGCTATATAGTCAGTGATGACGATATTGTTGCTTGTATAGTCCACGGTCTTGATTAAAGCTATGGTCCTCTTCGGACATCCCTGAATGTACGCGTCGAGGACGTCACTCCTGATGAACTAACTGGCTTACTCCTTCAAGAAGAGGAAAAATTAGAAGCCGATGCCAAGTCTCTTGCTTCAACTATCTCACCGCCTTCTCCTAAATCGAATCCCGCAGCCAACAACGTCACCATAGGTGATGGTGAACGTACTAACTCCTCACGAGGCCGTGGTCGTGGCTCTAACCCTGATAGAGGTCGTGGTCGTGGCTACGGACGTGGACGTGGCCGATACAACTATCAATCTGATCAGAATTTTGCATACAACAACAACAACTACAATCCCTCATCCTCAAATCACAGTTCCGGCTCTTTCTCAAGCCACTCTAATCGTCCAATATGTCAGATTTGTGACCGTATAGGACACCTCGCCAAGAATTGCTGTAACAGGTTTGATAACTCTTTCAATCCACCAACTGGCCCTAGTCCCAACAAGCAAGCCAACCAGGTTAATCCATCCTCCATTGAAGCTCCATGGTATGTTGATTCTGGAGCTTCTCATCACGTGACTGGCAACATGAGGAATCTCTCCATTCACTCTGAATATGACGGTAAAGACCATCTTGCTCTCGGTGACGGTAAACCTATTCCGATTACTCATACCGGATCCACTACTTTGGGTGGTTCTCGATTAAAACTGAATAATGTTCTCGTTGTGCCTGATATTTCTAAAAGTCTCTTAAGTGCTTCCGCTCTTACAAAAGACAATCATGTACTAATCGAACTTCATCCTACTTGTTGTTTTGTGAAGGATCTGCAGGGTCGTACAATCCTGAAGGGCATCGTTGAGATTGGACTATACCGATTGCGTACCCAACCACAACCTACCGCCAACCTTGTGTCCCTTACAGACTGGCATCGCCGCTTTGCTCATCCCAATTCTGTTACTCTAAAACAATTAGTCTCTTTATTTCATCTTCCTGTGTCAAATAAAACTTTGTCTAATATTTGTGAACCTTGTCAATTAGGAAAAAGCCATCGTCTGCCTATTACTCATTCTCATACTATTAGCTCTTCACCCTTTGACCTTGTTTATGCTGATGTTTGGGGTCCTGCTTCTACACCTTCTATTTATGGAAATAAATATTTTGTTCAATTTGTAGATGATCACTCAAAATTTTGCTGGATTTATTTTCTCTCACAAAAGTCTCAAGTTCTTCCCACTTTTACTCTTTTTCATAAGATGATACAGACTCAATTTAACAAAAGCATCAAAAGTCTTCAAACTGATGGTGGAGGCGAGTTCATAGCCCTAGTACCGTTTTTTGAACCAACATGGTATTATTCATCGTTTATCCTCCCCACACACCCCGTCTCAAAACGGTGGCGTTGAACGACGTCATCGTATCGTCCAAGAAAAAGGTCTCGCCCTTCTTGCCCAAGCTTCCTTACCTTTTCAATTTTGGGAAAATGCCTTTCACACCGCCGTTTACCTATCCAATCGTACCATAACCCCTCTCCTCCAAAATCAATCACCTTACCATCGTTTGTACCATAAAACTCCGGACTATAATCGTCTCCGTGTCTTTGGTTGCCTTTGCTATCCATACTTACGCCCCTACAATTCCACAAAACTATCTTTCAAATCCCTTCCCTGTGTGTTTATTGGCTACACTACCAAATATAAAAGCTATATGTCTCTTCACATTCCAACAAGCCGTACCTATATTACTCCTCACGTTGTCTTTGATGAGCAACAGTTCCCTTATGCCACGTCACCAATATCATGCCCCACATTACCCACCCAATCCTCCACTCAAATTCCCACCAAACTATTAACCTCAGCCGCTGCCCAAAATCCCCACAACACAACTATAACTCCTCCAAACCCTAATCCCATACAACATACGCCTCCTACTACGGCTCCTAACCAACACTCCTCCTCTCCTAACGATGAAACCTCCCCCGTCACCTCTCCTAGTCCAAACTCGGCATCCCCGACGGACAGTACGGCCCTTACGATCCAAGAACAACCTGTTGGTGCATCACATATGCGAGCCTCTGACGTCTCAAGCCACACCATGGTTACCCGGGCTCGTACCGGACACTTAAAGCCTCGGGCCCTTCACACTTCGAAGTACCCGGCACCATCTCCATCCACTATTGAAAAGGAGCCTACTCAGTTTCATATCGCCAACAAAAATCCTCTGTGGCAGATCGCTATGTGGCAGGAATACACGGCACTTACGTCAAACAACACTTGGAGTCTCGTCCCTCGTCCGTCCCATGCCAACGTCGTAGGCAACAAGTGGGTTTATCGTATCAAAAAGAAAGCTGATGGTTCCGTCGAGCGCTACAAAGCGCGTCTAGTCGCCAAAGGCTTCCACCAAGAAGAAGGAGTGGATTACTTCGACACCTTCAGTCCGGTTGTCAAGCCAACCACCATTCGACTCATTCTCTCCATTGCCATCTCTCGAGGTTGGCATCTTCGACAATTGGATATCAATAACGCCTTCCTTAACGGTGATCTAGAGGAAACCGTCTACATGGAACAACCCAAGGGATTCATTCATAACTCATACCCTGAACACGTTTGCAAGCTACACAAAGCCATCTATGGATTAAAACAAGCCCCTAGGGCATGGTTCAACAAACTCAAACACTTTCTTCTTCACCAAGGCTTCTCTGCTTGCCACTCCGACACTTCTCTCTTTGTGCGACATGTTGGCTCAACAATCACGTATCTGCTTGTATACGTGGATGACATAATCCTAACCGGTTCAGATTCAAAATTCATTAGCCAGTTCATCACAACTCTCAACCGCACCTTCTCCTTGAAAGTTCTCGGACCGCTCACATATTTCCTAGGAATCGAGGTATCTTACTCTTCTCCGACCTCCATACATCTATCTCAGTACAAATACCTTCGAGATCTTCTTGAGGAGTGTGACATGTTAGAAGCCAAGTCGATATCCTCTCCTGCTGATCCTAGCTCCTCTCGTCGACCTGTGTTGCCGGACGATCCCCTTGACAATCCCACTACTTATCGAAGGGTGGTTGGTACTCTTCAATACGCCACCATCACTCGTCCGGAGCTCAGTTTTGCTGTCAATAGAGCCTGTCAACACATGCGTTGTCCGTTACAATCTCACTGGCGGGATGTCAAACGGATTCTTCGATACATCAAAGGTACACTTGAGCTCGGTCTTGTTATCTCTGCCTCTGAGAGTTCTCGTATCATTGCATATTCAGATTCGGGTTGGGCATCCGACCCGGTTGATCTTCGATCTCAGCATGGTTTCGCCATCTTCTATGGCGGTAACCTCATTAGTTGGTCTAGTCGGAAGCAAAAAGTCGTTGCTCGATCGAGTACCGAAGCTGAATACCGAGCTCTCTCCTTTGCTACCGTTGAATTGGTATGGCTTATCCAGCTTCTAAAGGAAATTCACATGCCTCTTCGAGAAGTCCCTGTCTTGTTGTGTGATAACTTGTCAGCCACATATCTCGCCAACAATCCGGCCATTACAAACAAGTCCAAACACATTCAGCTTGACTTTCATTTTGTTCGCGAAAAGGTCGATTCCAAGGAGCTCATAGTGCGTCACGTTTCCGGTGTTGACCAAGTCGCTGATGTATTCACAAAAGCTCTCACCGGTCATATGTTCTCTAGTGCTCGTTCCAAGTTGTTGGTCGCCCCTCGCCCATCATCTTGCGGGGGGGGGGGGGGTATTAGCACAGGATATTAGATAGATTTGTATCTTGCTATATTAGATAGATTTATCTTATTCAGATTGCTATCTTTGTTAATAGATAGATAGATTGGGGAGCAAGCCTTCTGCTGCCCTATATATGTAAACCCTCCTTGCTCCTAATTAATTAATTAAGTCTTGGTATTCTATCAGTCTGCTATATGACCGAGATTTATTACGAGATATTTGTGGGCCTTTTGGGTTATGTTTTTAGATATATTTTTGGAAGACATATTATATATAGTTAGCCCTAGTTTTAGGTTGGATTATCTTTGAATCTAGCTTGAATTTGGTTATTGGAGACTTGGAGAAGAAGAAGAAACCATTTGGGAAACTTTGTAAGTTTTTCAATGTCTTTGAGTAGCTAAATCTCTTTTGCTTGATTAGTTAATTGAAGTTGTGAGCGAAGTATTATTGTGAGATTTGATTGTTCTCAATTATCCTTGACTAGATTGTTTTCTCTGTGCTTAATTGCTTAATTTCATCGTAGGGTTTTGTTAGCTTGATCACCTAATATGATTTTTAGGATGAATTACAACTAGATCTTTCTAATTACTGGTCGATCTTAATTAGATCAAAAATAGAACCTTTAATCAATCTAGGACTGGTAGGACTAGTTAATTAGAGAAGAGAATTCAATCGCATGTTATTTGGATGTCTGGTTGCTTTGAATACATGTTTCTATTGACACTTGGATCTTCATGCTGTTGTCAAGTTGAATCTAGGAGGTCTCCTAGGTTATTTGATAATTAGGGTTGTTAGTACCGGTCGGGCTAATAACTAAAACTGAAGTAGGATTAATAATGCCATGAAATTGGGTTATTAGCATTCCGCAGTAGAGTAGTCAAGGTAAAGAGAGAATTTTGATAATCAATGATCAATAATCAAGTTTGCAACGGATATTAACTAGTTGAGCATACCTCTCTCATATTTTGCAAATCATCTTTGCTTTCGCATTCACTAGTTAGTTTAGTTCTTAGATTAAATTCAAAAACCCCCCTTTTTACTCTGAGTAGCATAATAATAAACACTGAAACCTGAGTCTCTGTTGGATCGACCCTTACTTCCCTACTACATTCCTAGTTGGGTTGTTTGGATTATTTTGATCGGTATTAGGGCGACTAAAATACCGCTTATCAAATTGGCGCCGTTGCCGGGGACTCGCCTGTTTTCTTGTGTTTATTGTTTTGTTACTCTTGTGTGGACCTAGCTTATGGTCCACACCCGTGCTACAAATCTATGGCTTTGTTCGAATGTAAACAGTTTCTGGATGAGCAATTTCATTGGTACTTCGTTAGATTCCAAGATTATATGGATGGACTTGGTGCTCAAGGACTTCATTTTAATATTGGAAGTTTTTGCATGGGCATTATTGAGGGTGTGAATCATGAAACTCTAGAGTTGGCCGAATACATGAGCAATGGACGAATTCTATGTATGGAACCTATGGAGTGTTGGAATTTTCTTTGTTATATGGGTCGTCAGTGTTTATTGGTCGAATCATCTTCATCAATACTCCAACCGGATGAGGCTTCTAGCATTTCAAGAGCCCTTGAATTAAATACTCAAATGCATATGGAGGAGCAATTCCCTACACTTGAGTTGGGTAAAGATGGTGACTTTGATATTCCATGTGATACTACTCATCTCGAGGAGACCATAGATGAGTCTTCTGGAGTTTATATTGCTAAAGAAGAGGCCATCGAACTCAATAAGCCGATTGCGTTTCTTCATATTGCTTATTCATCCGAAGAACCAAGTTTGCAGCATAATGAAAAATCTAGGGATTTCTCTGTGCTCATCTTGATTGAAAGTGGTACTTCTGGTAAGAGCTTTGATCTATTTAGTGATTATTTTGAAAAGCCACCACTTTTACTATTTTGGTTTGAGCATATGCCATGTCATGAAGATTGGTCACACAAGTTTGACAAGTTGAAACGGTGTTTGAATGGTATGTTAAGTAGTTTCACTTTATGCTTGTGTTACTTATGCTCTTGTGAGATAAGTTCGTAGAGTTTTGACAGGTTATTAAGGGCATTGACAATGACTGAGCCTGTGAAATTGTTCTCTCGTCAAGCTAAGGACGTAAAATAAGCGCTTCTTGGGAGGCAAGCCAATTGATTAAGATGGATAGTTGTTTTGATTCTTAGTATTAGTTTAGTGTAGTTGTGTTTTTGTTTGTTTTTTTTTTGTTTTTGTTTCTAGTTAGCCCGGCGTACTGCCATAGCTTGGCCGCCGAGTGCTTCTCACCACCACATCAAGATCCAGATCAGTAGATGACTTGGTTAGTTTTTCATTTCTCTTTACTTTTACTTTACATTGGGGACAATGTAAAATTTAAGCATGGGGGAGGGGATTTCTTGCTTAGTCTTAGATTGTATTCATATAGTTGCATTTGCATGTTTAATTCTCGTTTTGCATTGATTAAAATTTTGAAAAAAAAAACGCAAAAAATTAAAAAATTGGAAAATCACACAAATATTGCATTTTAGGATCCAAATTTCCCTACTTGACCACTTGTTCTTCTAAGTTAAGAGTGATTTCTAACCCATGAATTGCTTGTTTGGTTGATGTTTCTTTGGATTGAAGCATGATTCTTTGAGTTATTAATCTTGATTATAGGATTGAGCATGCATAAGAAGTTGGAATTTTGAATTGTTTATGAAGTCTAGACATATATACCTTGTGAGATTATTTTGAGGCTTTTATAGCATATTTACATCTCTTTCTTGAGTGTATCACTTTGATTGTCTAGCTCTAGAACTTGCGTTTAGAATCTTTTTCAAGACTACATTATATGATTTAAATGCATGACATTAAGATGATTGAGGTATGTTCATTAGCTCATACTATCCTTATCTACCCTACATTATTCCGTGTTTTGATAACCCCTATTTTTGAGCTTATTAGCCTTACTTTGTAGCTCCACAAAAATAACTCCTAGCCTTGATAAGCTTGACCCATCCAGGAATTAGGATTTTAGCTAGAGTTGTTCTTTGTGGTATTATAGGGATGGTTTGAAAAGAAAGAAAAGGAAGAGTGATGTGTTGGAAAAAAAAAAAGAAAAAAAAAGATAAGGAGTTGAAAAAGAAAAAAATATGTCTCTTATGAAAAGAAAAAAAAGAAGAAGAAAGAAAAATATGAGAAAAATAATGAACAAAAGTGTGAAAGAAAGTGATGAGGAAAAGGCGAAATAAGTGGTGGAAGTATGAAGTTGAAAGTGGTTTTTTGTAATTTGGGTTTTTGCTAGCACTAGTTCCCGGATTTTAGCACCACATGACCAAATATTTCCCTACCTACTTGTTTATACCTTTGCCCCATTACAACCCTTAAAAGTCCTAATGATTTTTGTTGTGTGTTTAATCATTCGTAGTGGAGATTTAGAACACTGATGCAAGCCTATGGTAGTCTAGCTTTCAAAGTTGATGATGAGTGAAACACATATCCCTTAAACACTTGAGTAAGAGTGCAAAACACATTACCTTGGTGAGGTCTATAATGGATGAATGGTTTAATTTTAAAAGCTTCTATTCCATGTATGCAATGATGTCTTGGTCAAGGTTTAGCTTAAGTGATGAAGTGTGGATTGATATTGAGATGGGTGCTTGGCTTGCTAGTTGTGGTGTGACTTTGATTTTATTTCTTGCTTGAGGACAAGCAAGGTTCAAGCATGGGGGAATTTGATAGACACATGTTAGGTTGTGTTTTAGAGCATGTTAAGTTAGGATTTTTATGGTTTTTGGCTTAGTTTTAGTTAGTTTTGCTAGTTTTGTTAGTTTGTAGAAAGATTCGGATATCTACACCTTGTTGTGGTTTTTGATTGTAGATGCGAATAAAACAAGTGTAAAAGAGGTGAAGCCGAAGCATTGGAGGAGGCAAGAAGGGAACCAAGCCATGAGATTAGCCCCAAGAAGTGATGGCAAAAGCACACTTGGGTCCGGACTATGTATTGAAGTTGTTGTTTCGACACCACTTCCTTGAAAGGGATGGATATGGAGCTACAATGGTCGGATTGAGCTGATTCTGGTGTCATTGGAAAGCTAACTCGAAGAGCTACAATTCGTCTTTTTACTCCGAGCCCAAATTCCAACACGAAGTGTGTCAAAACGGCCTCTGAAGTGTCACCTGTCGACCAATGCGTGAAACGCGGGCAGGTGCAAGGAAACGCTGCCGCGTCTCGTGGTTTCAGACCGCGTTTCGTGATTTGACTCTCGGCGGTGAAAACGCGGGATGCGGCATCGAAAACTCGACCGAGTTTTGGGTGTTCCACCCCAAGTTTTGGCCCGTGTCTGCTATATGACCGAGATTTATTACGAGCTATTTGTGGGCCTTTTGGGTTATGTTTTTAGATATATTTTTGGAAGACATATTATATATAGTTAGCCCTAGTTTTAGGTTGGATTATCTTTGAATCTTGAATTTGGTTATTGGAGAATGGAGAAGAACAAGAAACCCTTTGGGAAACTTTTGTAAGCTTTTCAATGTCTTTGAGTAGCTAAATCTTTTTTGCTTGATTAGTTAATTGAAGTTGTGAACGAAGTATTATTGTGAGATTTGATTGTTCTCAATTATCCTTGACTAGATTGGTTTCTCTGTTCTTAATTGCTTAATTTCATCCTAGGGTTTTATTAGCTTGATCACCTAATATGATTTCTAGTATGAATTACAACTAGATCTTTCTAATTACTGGTCGGTGTTAATTAGATCAAAAGTAAAACCTTTAATCAATCTAGGACTGGTAGGACTAGTTGATTAGAGAAGAGAATTCAATCGCATGTTATTTGGATGTCTGGTTGCTCTGAATACATGTTTCTATTGATACTTGGATCTTCATGCTGTTGTCAAGTTGAATCTAGGAGGTCTCCTAGATTATTTGATAATTAGAGTTGTTAGTACCGGTCGGGCTAATAACTATAACTGAAGTAGGATTAATAATGCCATGGAGTTGGGTTATTAGCATTCCGCAGTAGAGTAGTCAAGGTAAAGAGAGAATTGTGATAATCAATGATCAATAATCAAGTTCGCAACGGATATTAACTAGTTGAGTATACCTCTCTCATATTTTACAAATCATGTTTGCTTTCGCATTCACTAGTTAGTTCTTAGATTAAATTCAAAAACCCCCTTTTTACTCTGAGTAACATAATAATAAACACTGAAATATGAGTCTCTGTGGGATCGACCCTTACTTCCCTACTACATTCCTAGTTGGGTTGTTTGGATTATTTTGATCGGTATTAGGACGACTAAAATACCGCTTATCACTCATGTTCTTATTATCTAATTTTATGGTCGGTTACATAATTCTACCGACATTAAAGTGGGTGGCAATGGTAACTCGCAAGTCGAAGAAACACTTTACAAGCGCTATTGGAAGAAACACTTGTATCTCACTATGTGAAAGTTTCTTTTTCATCTGGCTATGTCGAACTCCGGGCCCGTTATGACCTCTTTAATATGACCCAGCGGTATTTGCGCTAACTATGCGACTTCTGTCACTCGTATTATATAGCCTTTGAACCTGTACATTTACATCAAAATCCCTTCATGGTACACCTCTTCTTCTATTTCTCCTCCTCTATTATCTCTTCTTTTGGTGGCTCTTCTCTTAACCCTTTTCTCTATTTCCTTACTACAACAAATCAGATGTCTTTTCACCTGTTTGTAAGATTCAGCCCTCAGTCCATAAATTTGATGAAACACTATTCTATTTCTCATAAGAAATTGACACAAAAAAAGTTGTACATCTACAAATATCATAGAACAGCTACCTGCAATGGTACTTCACGTTGCAGTATTCCAAAAATTTTAATATGCATTTAAATGAATGAGATTACAAACATGATATAACCAAGAAGAGGAGATTAAAATGAAAAACACTACTGTACAGAAGCAGCCTTGATCACTTGTTTGATCAGCAAGCCAGTCTAACTTTTTTTTATCCAAACAAGCCAGTCTAACTTTAAGATGAACATATATGCACTGCAAATCAAACAACTTGCTTTTCAGAGGACCCAAGTTGCGAGCTATGAAATTCGATGGCACTCGTTGATGATACTCCCCTCATTCAATTTGTTGTCGCCCTCTTGTGTTTATACCTCATAGAAGACACTACATAAACAAGAAGATTCAAGAAGCTCAGCCCTGCAAGAAGCCAGAAGAAATAATCAAGATGACCCTCATTCAAATTATTCGGTATCCACCCGGGTCTCCCACCAGCAGTAGTAACAACAGTCACAACTGTCACAATCAAAGAGCTCAAATAGTTGCCCACCGACATAGTCAGCAGAGCGAGCGCGCTTCCAAGACTCCGCATAGCATCAGGAGACTGATCGTAGAAAAACTCCAATTTCCCAATTAAAGTGAACACCTCAGCAACTCCAATCAAAAAGTACTGTGGAACCTGCCACAGGATACTCACCGGTACCACCACCACATCATGATTCACCAAGCCGAGCTCTCTTGCGAATTGTAAGCGTTTGGTCTCAACCAAAGCAGCAGCTACCATGGAAAAGATTGATATAAAGAGGCCGATACCGATCCTTTGTAATTGTGTGAAGCCTCGTTCTTTGCCCGTGAAGTTTCGTGCTATGGGGACTAGGATTTTGTCATAGAGGGGGACACAGAGGATGACAGTAATGACATCAAAGGAAGATAAGGAAGCTGCTGGGATCGTGAAGAAGCCGATTTTTCGGTTCATAGCCATTCCTTGTTCGACGAATGTGGTGGATAATTGGGAATAGACGGTTGTCAAGACGAGGAAGCCTGACCAGATGGGAATCATACGGATCAAGGTTTTAAGCTCTTCGACTTGTGTTACGGTGCACACTCTCCAGGGGTTGGACAAATTTCCAGATTTTGTATCAGTTTCTGTCACGATAGCTGCCTTATCCATGCACCTGCAGAGAAAGTACTTCAATCAAAGAGCGATAAGCATTTCCTCTGCTCTGCTTTAGCTACTTTACTTACAGTCTTTCTGTCTCCCGATGTTTTACTCGTGTACTTGTGTGAGTTTTGGATTGACAGTATTTACATGTCACAGACTTGTAGGTTTATCTCTTCTCCAGAACTATCTCACAAACAACTAGAATTATTCTTTAGGAAGCTTACAGATACAAAGGATGCAAATTGACAAGGTTTTGGAAGTAGAACAAACCAAGGCACCCAAAATCTGCAAGTGATTAGACTCAAACTATTACCACTTTTAGGCAGATTACAGCTCAAATTGACACCACTAATACATATGCTTGGAACATCTAGGAACTCTCAAGAAGAGTGATGTCCCCTCCCATAATCAACAGTAGATGGGTAATCATAAATATAAGCTGTATGAGGGCAGACTAACAACAGTATTGCTTACTTTGGATGAGAATATATTACATCTTTTCAAAAAATTATGTAGCCTCCTGAAGATTCAGATTGTGTAGCATTGAATTCTATACTTTCCGAGTTTCAGGTATATGATAGTATGGATCAAAAAGTTTAAGATACTCAGAGTGAGGGTGAAACTACCATTACAGAAAAGGAAGATGGGAAAATCCACTACAGACAATAACATGAAAGGCCAACCAGAAGATCCTTATGAAATGATATGAAGCACTAATTGGTTTAGCAATTAGCAAATCGATACAGTAAAAACAGAAATAAGAAGAGAGTAAATAGATTGTAGTGTGAAACAGCATAACTAACAAAATAAGATGATCAAAGAATAGAAGCATTACTTCAGTTCATCAGTGTGATCTAGTTTTCGGCTCCCTTTAATGGCAGAGCGCTTATCTGAGGTTTCATACAAGAGGCTGCTGTCTAAAGGGACATCCAATCTCCACTTCCTAGAGCAAGCAACCAAAACCTGGCACATTCTTGTGATTGGACTTCCTCCTGGTTTTTGAAATCTATATAAAGGCGTTCCAGAGAAGAAACTCGCTATAGCAATTCCCATAAATAATGCCGGAATACCAAAACCCAATCCCCATCCTGCATTGTCTTGGACCCAAACAATAGAAGTAGTTGATACTAGAGCACCAACATAGATAGAGAAGTAAAACCAGTTAAAAAAAGATCCTTTCTTTAGTCTTTCATTAGTATCAGTGTCGTCAAACTGATCAGCACCAAAAGATGATACACAAGGTTTAATGCCTCCAGTCCCCAGCGCAATAAGATAGAGACCCAAAAAGAATACAGCATACTGCAGGAATGATGCCGTAGGGCAAGCGGGTCCCACACATTCAGCGGGCCGAAATGTGGGGACTGCTGCAGATGGAGTTAAGGTGCACATACCCTAATTGCACAAGGATAGGAAACATTAACCCACAGAAACCTAACTAGATTTAAGAAAGGCTTGTGAACACAGGAGTAAAGAAAAGCTCAGAACAGAATGTCATTTTAGCCCTCTATTCCTATTAGTACATGTTTGTCATTTTAGAGTTTAAAGTACTTCGTAATAAGTTATTGATGATTTATGAGCTTTGTCATGATAAAATTCCACATATCAGCTCTTTTCATACAAATTGTCTTATTTCATTAGTTCAGTTTGAATGGATATTTAATAAAATGCATGTTTTAGAAACCATCCATAATATTTTGAGTAAAATTTAGCGACTTACTTAAAATTTGTGCCAAATGCAATAATAGCATTCCTTGGTGAGCATAGCATTAGGTAGTTATTTTATCATTTGTAAACAGGTAAATTAATCATTCAACTACAGGTAAAACAAAAAAACAGAGCAAGTTCAGACATTATGTGAGCACCAAAGTATAAAGAACAGTAGATAGGTAAGTGAAGATGCTCATAATTTAAATTCCATATAGTTGAATCACCAACCAGACATCACATTAAGCTATCTCAGTTTGTGCTTCACAGAATTACTGCAGCAGGTTTTCAGTAGATCAATGACATTAAGTGTAGCTGAACTTGTCACACATATTTCAGGTTATGGGAAAATGAATAGCAGATAACACATGTAATGAGTACAAAGTATATAGGAATAGGAGCACTGGCAAGAATAAATAAGGATACAGTAATTACAATGAAGTAGATTGTACTGAACACAGCGATTGTCCAATATCTTCCCCAATAGGAATCGGCCAAGAAGGCTCCAATAAGGGGAGAAAGATAACATGTGCCAGACCATACGGTAGCATTTCTTGCAGCAGCAACATTTCCTTGATGCAATTTTTTGGTCAGGTAACTAACAAGGTTAGAAGAGATACCATAATAAGCCAGACGCTCACAACATTCATTTCCTGCACAGATTGATCACAGAAATTAGGAGCACACAATTAGTAGGGCAATGCATTTCCTATAAAAAAAATATAAAAAATTGAACTTGTTAACAACTTAACATACCGAGAATGAAAGGACAAGCTCTCCAATTTCCGGTATTTTCCTTCAAGACCAGATTCCCCTTGATGTCAACAGACCCATCTCCTGTGTAGCGATGGTCAATTTCACTCTGTATGATGCAAAATAACAGGTTATATGCTTCATATGAATCATTGTTTTAGTTGTCAAGCCATCTCCTGTAGCAACAGCTGACCGAGTCAAACAACAAGAGAAAGCAAATAAAAGCTTGAGCAAATATTTCTTAAGTATGTATGCTTGAAGCAGAAAATTTCAAGTCTAATCACCTACTGTTAGTCCAAGAGGTTAAGGAATCACTAAGATGAGAAAAACTGGCCGCTATCTAAACTGAAAAACAACGAAAAAAGCCTCTGAATACACACAAGGGGGCAATAATGTTTCTTCCATAGCTTAATTTCTACCAAACAGTACATATGTAGATTCAATTCGCAGATGGGAAGAAAGGAAACAGACGACGAGGTTGATGGTGAGACAGTGAGAATACTGGGTTGAGATTGCTTTCTAAATCCGACGCCACGTTCCCAAAGCTGCCCATGACTCCAAGCGCGCCGAAGAATTCGGGGAGGGTTTTGGTTGGAATTGAAGAAATGTGATAAACAGGACGAGACTCGAGAGATGCATTATTGTGAGGGAGAGCGATTGACCAAAAGGGAAACTGGGGTTCCGCAACTAGCCTACTAGTTTACTACTCCCTCTGTCCCGTTCAGATTGTCTCATTGAGCAAAAAGCTCTTCATTTAAGACAAGTCTAATCAACAACAGTAGAAAAAGTAAAGGAAACCACAAGTAAAAGAGTAATCCTGCTCATTTAATTTCAACCAATCACAACTCATAGATGTTTTACAGCCATCCAATAAGAAAGCAGAATAGCTTTCACACGGATTGGGACAATTTGAGAGGGCTGGATATTTAAAAGCATCTCTTACATAAATCTTACACATTGTTATTCCTTACACATAACATTCCTAAATCAGAAAACAAAACACAAAGTGGAAAAAAAATTCAGAATCTTCACTGCATCATCGCCAGGCCTTTATGGCTTCAGGATTCGATTTAAATGCAGACCTACCAGCAGAAGAGGAAGCCCCACATCAAGAAGAGTATCTGTTCGATCTCAATGAACCTTTACAGGACATGGAGGAAGAGGTAGGGCACCACACAACAGCAGCAGGTCTACAAACACCAATAAATGTTCATCATCAGCTTTCAAGGACAAGGCTCAGCAGTGAAAAGAGGGTCCATATCTTAATGAGGCTTCTGCACTTAGCAAGAGAGGGAGCATTGAAAAGGAACTCAATACAATCAGTTTCAGATGAGTTTAATGTGTCAAGAAGGACCACATCCAGAATATGGTCAACAGCCAAGCAACAAATTGCAGCACAACAAAGACCAAATGTAAGCACAAAGTACCACAACTGTGGTAAGAAGGGGACTGAAGTGGATCCAGCAAAAATTACAGCAATACACATGGGAGACCGATCATGCATAAGGGACCTAGCAAGCAAGCTGGAAATTTCAAAAAGCACAACACATAGACTCATCAAGAGGGGAATCATAAGGCCACATAGTAATGCACTCAAACCTGGATTGAAGGATGCCAACAAAACAACAAGAATGCAATGGATACTAAGTCTATTGCAAGGAGGTACACCAGAAAGTAAAAGGAAATATTATCCCATGTACGACTTTGTGCATATAGATGAGAAGTGGTTTCAGCTGAGTAAGAAATCACAAAGAGTTTATCTAGCTCAAAATGAGAGGGGCATGTATAGAGCTGCAAGCTCTAGCAAATTTATTCCTAAAGTCATGTTTACAGCGGCAGTAGCAAGACCAAGATTCAATTCAGAGGGGCATTGTACTTTTGATGGAAAGATTGGAATATTTCCTTTCACTTATCAAGAAGCAGCAAAGAGGAGCTCAAAAAACAGAGACAAAGGGACAGTTGTAACAAAATTGGTTGAATCAGTGAATCAGAAAGTCACAAGGAGCATGTTAATCAACCAGATTGTACCAGCAATTAAAGCTAAATGGCCGCAAGATGGGGGTGTTCATAAAGTTATTTTCATACAGCAAGATAATGCTAAGGCTCACATTTGTCAAGAAGATCCGGAATGGCAACAGGTATACAATCAAGATGAGTTTACTTTCATTTTGACTCAACAACCACCCAATAGCCCTGATTTAAACATCCTAGACCTAGGATTTTTTAGAAGTATACAATCTCTTATGTACAAAAAGATGCCTAAGAATATTGATGCAATGCTAGAAGTTGTGGAACAAGCATTCTATGAACTAGATCCCACTACTCTAAGTAATGTTTGGTACTCATTGCAATTTGTCATGAATGAAATACTAAAGGTGAAGGGCTGTAATGACTATGACTTGCCACATGTAAACAAAAAAAAACTGCTAGCTCAGAATGATTTACCCATCCAAATTGAGGCACCCATGTGGGCTGTAATAGAATCATGGAATTTAGTTAATGGGAATGCTCAAGGTTCACAGGCAAATCAAGCAACAAGTAATGCAGATCAAGGGACTCAGCCAACAATGGAGCACCAAGACAGTCAAGAAGATGCAGATTTCTTTTAGGGGCTTAGATTATTAAGCATGTAATGTTATTTTGAAAGCTGATTATGTGAAATGTACATGTATTTTTGGGATCTTAAATGGAAGAACTAACTTTTGGAATGGTTGCCTAGCTCACAAGTCACAACACATTGCATGAAAAAAAAAAATATTCTCAGCTGCCCCTTATCCATCATAAAGACATGTTATGGAGATGTACAAGACCACACAATGGCCTCCAAAAGTCACATAAGTGGCTGGTGGCCTATTGTTAATCAAGACATCAAAAAAATTCAGAAGTATAACATGTATTTCAGCTTATAGGACTTCATCATTGAAAAAAAGAAAAAAATTCTCAGATTTCACACTTCCATCATAAAGACATGTCTTTGAATTACACTTAGCAAGCAATGACCTCCAAAAGTCAAACATGTGACTGGTGGCCTAATGCTATGTCTAAGACATTCCAAAAACAAACTGAACATGCAATTACAGAGGTAATGTGAGATCCTCATCGAAAAAAAAATCTCAGGGCTCCCTGATCCATCATAGATGCATAATATAGGAGAAACCTTAACAAGCAATGGCCTCCAAAAGTCACATGAGTGACTGGTGGCCCAATGCAAGTACAGAGGTCTCAATCACACATAAAATGCATCTCAGGAAATTAGTGCTCATCATAGATTAAAAAAAAAAAGAACAATGGCAAAATCAGCAAGCATTCAGCAACAACAGATGAACAATGACAACAACAGATGAAGAATGACAACACCCAAAAAATTCTAGAAAACCTACAAAGTAAATATTGGTCATGAACAACAAAATTCAAAAGCAATAAAAACATTTAGAAGCAACACATGAAGAATGGAAACACAAAAAAAAATTAGAAAACTTGTAGAGAATAATGGCCATAAAAAAAAAAAATTCAGAAGCAACATAAACCTTTTAGAAGCAACACATGAAGAATGAAAACACCAAACAAATTCAGAAAACTTATAGAGTCAATAATGACCATCAACAAAAAAAATTCAGAAGCAACATAGACCTTTTAAAAGCAACACATCAAGAATGGAAACACCAAACAAATTCAGAAAAACTGTAAAGTCAATAATGGTCATCAACAAAAAAAATCAGAAGCAACAAAAACCTTTTGAAAGCAACACATGAAGAATGAAAATACCAAACAAATTCAGAAAACTTGTAAAGTCAATAATGGTCATTAACAAAAAAAATCAAACGCAACAAAAACCTTTTACAAGCAACACATGAAGAATGGAAACACCAAACAAATTCAGAGAGCCTGTAGAGTCAATAATGGTCATCAACAAAAAAAAATCAAGAGCAACAAAAACCTTTTGGAAGCAACACATGAAGAATGAAAACAACAAACAAATTCAAAAAACTTGTAGAGTCAATAATGACCATCAAAAAAAATTCAGAAGCACCAAAAACCTTTTAGAAGACACATGAAGAATGATAACACCAACAAAAGTTCGAAAATCTAATAGAGTAAATAATCGCCATCAAAAGACTCATCAGAAGCAACAAAAAAATTCAGTCCACCATCAACAAAAAATCCAGAGACATCAACATCAACAAATTATCACCACAAAATCCAAAGACAACAGATCCATCCTAAACACATACAGAATAAATAGATCTATCACGAAGAAGCCCAAACACAACATATTCATCATCAACATGCAAATATTCATCATCAACATGCAAGCTACAACAGATCCATCATCAACAAGCAAGCCACAACAGATTCATCATCAACAAAAGCACACCCAACAGATCCATCTATCATCAACAACACTATAGTCAACAAATGAAGAAAATAAAACATGCATGCAGAGAAGAAGACTTCACTACTCTTCTGGATCCGAGTCAGGGGCCATAAGGCCATCAAGGGAGTCGGCGTTAGGGGCCTCATCAACGACATCAGGAACAGGATCTGGGGGCTCGTTTGGGTCGTCTTCATCAGGGAGCATGAAATCTCTCGCTCGGTTAGTCCTCCCGATCGAGCCAGGTGATCTCCTGGGGCTGTAGGAATGATTGCCTTTGCAATCGCCTGGCCGATCACATTCAGGTTGGGAGCATTCATAGGGTCCAGACATTGAATCCTCACTTTCGGATCCACTCTCGTCTTTGAAAATGGAGTCGCAATCCATAGTTAGGGACGAAGAAAGGGGCACAAAGAGGTTTCAAGAGGGAGCTTTCGAGCCCTAACAATGGAGTCCTCAGAGAAAAGACGAGAGAGATGAGTAGTAACTCAGAGAGGTTTTGAGAGGGAGCTCAAAGAGGTTTCTAGAGGGGCACAAATGAAGAACGGCTGAATTTAGGGTTCAGAGCTCCATAAGAGGGGTTAAATATGTGGGTTGAAGAGGCTTTGGATTGCCACCAAACAAGCCCAAATTTGAGCAACACTATTTATCATCTCTTTCATTTGAAAAAAAATATACAGGCCCAATTTTGAAGATGGAGCCCCGTCCACACCTGCCAACATGAATGCAATCACCAATTGCAATTTTGCATACTTAAAAAACGTGTGGTTTTTTTGGAATTCAATGGGTTTTTTTTTTTTGCAAACGTACAGGTGATTCAATGGGGGTTTTTGGAATTCAGTGGAAAAATGGGGGTTGAAGAGAGATAATGAGGAGAGATAATGGGTAAAAAGTGGGTAAATTATGTTATTGAGTGGGGGTATTTTTGGAATAAATTATGATATAAATAGAAAGTTTTAGAAGGTGGACAAACTTAAGGGGACGCCCGAAATAGAATACGAGACAAACTCAATGGGACGGAGGGAGTACTACTCAAGGTGGAGTCAGCGAGCAATCACGTCCTAAAACGGACACGCAGAATTACTACGCACGTGCCAAAATTCTACCTTACAAGGATTTTTTTTTAGCGCACCTTACAAGGATTTAATTATATAGCACTAGATAGTAGATATATATCCTAAGCTAATTTATAAGCAAATGTACAAAATTAGTTAAATAGCAAAACACCCAAACAACTTTCTTTCTTCACTATTTGACCAACTATTGACCGGCGTTGACCAATCGTTGATCGGCATTGACCGGCGTTGACTGGTCGTTGACCAGCTATTGACCGATGTTGACCATCTATTGACTATCATTACTTGACGATTGTCATTACTTGACAATTGTCATCACTTGAACTGTCATCCCTCGATGATTGTTATCATTCGATTCATTGTCATCACTCAATGATAGTGATGACATTTCTATTAAATTTAGTGACATTTGAAAAATTTGATGAAACTCGTTTTCTTATCAATGACAATGATGACAATCCAATAAAATATAGTGATACTCATATAAAATGTTATCAAAAAGTCACACTAACAATTAGTCATCACCAATGTTATCAAAGGGTCTTCTTGATAACACCTAATTGTCATCATAAGTGACAATATTTAGCAAGTAACTAGAAGATTAATGTAATTACACCAAATAAATATAGCTAAAACAAGACTTATGCATACAACTCCAAATTATCATCACAAGTGACAATATATGTCATCACCAATGTTATCAAAAGATCTTCTTGATAACACCTAATTGTCATCACACGTGACAATATTCAGCAAAAACTAGAAATTTATAAGATTATAGTAATTACACCGAATAAGTATAGCTAAAACAAGACTTATGCACACAACTCCAAATTATAATCACAAGTGACAGTATATGTCATCACCAATGTTATCAAAGGATCTTCTTGATAACACCTAATAGTCATCACAAGTGACAAAATTTTTAGCATGTGTAATTATTCAAAATGTCATCAAACAAGTTTCAATCAACCAAGTTGAGGATAACACTTATTTGTCATCACAAGTGACAATATTAAGCATTTTGAGTAATGACTCTCCACAAATACACATTTAAAAACGGTTCACAACATTTAGAACATGAAAAACTCTTATAACTTTGATGCTCAACAACATTTAGAGCGATTAATTTGAACACAAAAAGTAGCAAACTCACAGATCTTGATAGCTAGCACTTCATACACTCTGATGTCGTCAATTATAGTTCCCACCAAAACTGCAATCTTCCCATCATACAAATTCCAATTCCCCCAAACCAAAACACCTATTAACATACACGAAGAAAATCAAATTACCTAAAAGAATGTGTCTCAAGAGCTCACACCTGAAAGAATTTCACTCTGGTCCAACAAATCCTTCAAGTTTAATTCCACTGATGGAGGAGGTGAAGAGCGGGCTTTTTTCAAAGCCATATTCAATCTGAAGGAAATCGGACAGAAAATTTGTATCAATCAAATTGAAAATGCTAGCAACTTGACACATTACATTGTAGAAGAAACTCTCAATTACTAACTTACCAATCTGAAAACGCAAGTATATAACATATTAAAGTAGAGTTGCTTACAAAAGCACCACTAAGTTTATCAAGCATCCAATGCTTGGGGGCATTAAGCCTCTTCATATGCTTCTTCAAACCTCTCGCCTGCAATCAAAACAATGAGACAATATCAGGATACAAAATCCAGAAAGAACGAAATAGAAAAACACATACTAATCGATAGAGGACAATTCTCAAATCTAAGAAACAAGAGGGCGGCAGCGAGAGAGTGATCGAAAAAGCGAGATCTGGAGTGAAAAGGAGAGAAGGTGGGGCAGATCGGAGGAGGAGAAGTCACTGTTGAAGGGGCTGACGTCGTCCGCATGAGCGGCATCGTCGTCTTCGTCATCGTCGGCGGTCTTACGGGAAGCCATGGCCTGAGGGAGGTGCTGAGCGGTAGCGGAAGCGGAGCGCGCAAGGTGGGGACGCGCCACCGACACACCGGAGTCGGAAGTTCTCTCGGGGAAGCGTCGAGGTTATCGCTTAGAGACGACGGTGCAGACGATGGTGAAGACGACGCTGAAGAGTCAGAAGTTCTCTTGGGGAGGAGGAAGGAGATCGAGCAGGGACGAGGAGTCGTCGGTGGTGGTGGAAGGGAAGAAGCGGACCGGAGGAGGTGAAATCTGGCCAAAATAAGTTTATATATGATATTAATTTGTCATTTGCCTAATTAAACCCAAAATGAGCCAAAGCCATAATTACCTGAGGCATGTACACCCTTTCACAAAAATTCCTCCACCAAAAATTATAGGCTTACGGAGAGTGGGTAAGCTTCAATTTTACACAAAAAAAAGTGCAACCATCAGATCACTTACACGTTGAATATTGAAGAAACAAAAAAAGGCAAAAAAGAGGATGAGGTACAATTATCTTTTTACCCCTCTAGGTTAAAAACAAACTCACTAGTGAGGAAAATCTCAACGGCACCGGTCGGAGATCTAGCCGGTAGTAGAAAGATGATATGTTTTGATTGTTGTCAAGCTGAACGCGTCTTCTTCTTATGATATTGTACCTCATCGCCCATTAAAGCATTAGTAAGGTACGTTCATTGTAAATTTTGTATGAATTGGAAATAGCTGATATCTATCGGTCCGGTTGCAAATTAAAGTTTGTGTTGCAATTAAATGCAATCGGCTGTGCATTTAATAGTTAGACATTGTTCAGGAACTGTGTTATCGTTGTAAAAAAAGATTATGAAGTATGGTAGAAAATTATATGCTACTAATAGTAAAAACCGGAGTGAATATCGATTGGGAGATGTGATCTTGTTAGTCGAGTGGATCTTTGCATTAAATGTAGGTTGATTGAGTGAACTGAATGTGATTGTGATCCTGTTCAAGGGGGATATGGTCTTAATGCTGAATTTGAAGGACTTGTAGTTATAAGTTTCAGTGTATAATGTGCAATCGTCGGTTGTGTTAGTGTACATTTTAGCATAAGTGGTTATAAGTAGGTGCATTTAAGTAATGTGAGATGAACCGGAGGGTCCATTTCAGCTAGATGAAATGTGTAAGATGGATTTTGATTAAAATCGTATTCACGGAATGATGCAGTGTAATAGCAATAGTGACGTGTGATGTTAGATAATAAATGCAAAATCGATCAGGTGCGTTTAATTTAATAGCAACAAGTATTATATTCGGATGTTGAAAAAGTAAACTGCAATTAGTCCGTTAAAAAATTGTTAAACATCAATTTTAATGTGATTGTAATTCGTCAGGTTGAAAAATAACTAGTTTTTCGGCCAAAAAAAGTTGTGTAATTTGCTGGGGTAGAGTGTGCTTTTCATGAGTAATGTTTGATTGGACTTTGGTTTGCATTATAGTTTCCCACTACTTGACAGAACTGCATCAATGGAGTTGGACCTAAATGAAGACTATGATGAAAATGACGAAGTTGGAAACAAAGCTCAGGCATACAATACAAGTGACAATGCAGATGTCGGTGTAGCACATCCTAAACAGGGTATGTACTTTGAGAACGTACAAGAATTTGCATTACATTGTCATAATTACATATATCAAAATGGTTTTATGTGGCATACTCAATCAAACCAACTGTTGAAGGAATTCAAACAAAGCCTCAATATTAAATGATGAAGAGGTTGATATTAGAATGTGTGAAGGCTGGAGAAGGAAAGAAGTACAAGCAATCTCAATCAATCGGATGCCCAGTATTTGTTGATGCGCGGATGATTGGTGGTCAGATGACAATCAGCAGACACAATTTAGAACACAAACATCCGTTAAATCCCACTAACAATCATGTGCTTGTTAATTACAAGTACATGTTCGAATACCATAAGGGGTGGATGGTCATGAACAATATAGCTGGTGTCCGTGTGACGATAAATTTCAATTCTCTTGTCGTTGAGAGTGGAGGTCATGAGAACCTACCATTCAGTAAAACCGATTTGATAAATGGCTTAAACATTGAGCGTTGACGTGAAAGACAGAATGGTGATGCGTCGGCTTCGTTGGAGTACTTCCAAAAGATGTCTGATGACAACCTTGACTTCTTTAGTGTGATTGAGAGAAATTAGAAGGGGGAGTTAGTAAAGGTTTTCTGGTCAGATGCAAGATGTTAACCAATGGCGAAGGACTTAAGGGATATTGTGACCTTTGACACGACGCACAACACGAATAGGTACGGTATGCCTTTCGTGCCCTTTATAGGTGTGAACCACCAAGGATCTTCTATGGTCCTTACGTGTTGATTAATTCTCAATCAAGATGCTAACGCCTTTGCCTGGTTGTTCAAGTGTTGGCTAAAGTGTATGAGATGTTCCCTAGTAGTAATATTGACCGATTAGTGCCAAGCCATTGGCAAGGCGGTTAAAACGGTTTTCCCTACCGCTAGACACAGGCTCTACTTGTTTCATATAATGCAGAATGCATCAAAGAATTTAGGGAACCATCCTTCTTGGAAAGAAATAAGCGACCATATGTAGGTTGTGGTACACGAGTGACTGGACCCTGGTGAGTTTGAGGAAGCTTGGCACGCAATGGTTGTAGATTTGATTTACACAAGTACTCCTAGATAAAGGAGTCCTACAAAGAGCATGAGAGGTGGGCTTCTGGGTTCTTACGGTCATCTTTGGGCGGGTATGTCCTCCACTTAGAGGAGTGAAGGCCTAAATTACTACTTCAAAGGGTACTTGTATATGAACACTGGTCTGCGGACCTTTGTAAAATAGTATCACATGGCCATTGCAGGCAAAGTGGAAGCCGAGAAGATGTTAAATTCCAAGTCCATGGAGAATCCGTAATCATGCACAACAAGCATATTAGTGGAAGAATTTTCCAGTAGGCGTATACCAGCAGAAAATTCAAGGAAGTGAAGGAGGAGGTAATTCGCCGAACGTATTATTTGATTGAACGTAGAGACATCTTTAAATTTCCTTGTTAAGGGCATTCACAAGTTGTTGATTGCAGGTGGAAGGCCTGTTGTGCATAAATGCATCAGGCTACAACGTGCAGGGCAACAAGACTACATACATATTGGAGGAAAAAATAGTGAAACTTGTGTAGTGGTCGAAGAAGAAAGCATATTTGACAACAATTAACAAGGTTGCAATGGATATTACATGCTCTTGTAGTTTATTTGAGGTTGTCGACATTTTATGTAGCCATATCATAAAGGTTCTTGAGCTTGAAGAGATAACAAGCATTCCCGAGAAATATGTACTGCACCAGTGGAGGAAGAATATCGTCCGAGAATATGAGCGCATAAAAGTAAATTATTATGATCCCAGTCAAACCCCTCGTGTACAGAGGTTCCATGTGATTGCCTTACGAAATGAGTACCTCTTGGCTTTGGCACTCCTTAATGAGGAAACCTACATGATGTTTTTACAAGCCCTAGGTAACACTGAAAAAGAACTTGAGAGCCTACTAGGAATAAAATCCTGTAGTATGCAAGAGAACCTGGAAACTGTTGGCAAGGTTTATAGTAGGAGGAGGCTGTAGAAAAGTGAGGAGAATGAAAGACACATAAAGAGGCGGACTCCTCAAGTGGTCGGTGATTTGAAGGATCCCCCAGATCTCAAGAGACCAGGGCGACCCAAAGAAAAACGACCCTTGCATCTTGCGGAGAAACCCAAGAAAAAGAAGAAGAAAGTCAATCCTAAAACGAAGAAGAAAGTAATGTCATGTGATAATATATTTGTGGAATATGTTTTTGCAAGGAAACTGAACTGCTACGTATGTTTTCCAAGATGCAAAGGAAGAGTGTGTCGTGAACATACACGATACAAATATCCTACTGGACATTGTCTGTGGGGTGTGGGCGAACGAGATAAGTGATATGACCACGTAGCGTGCATTGCACACCTAGTACACCTGCGTAAACCATGTAGTGCACAATATGTAGTAGTTTTTCACAAAGCTGTATGCAATTCAGTTTGTACACGATGTGCATTGCATGGATTGTGTAGTCATTTATGGACAGTTTGCATAGTGAGTTCGTAACTTTTGAATGTAGTTGAGTACTAACAATAGGAGATTCTGCATTCTCATTCAGGACGGGGGAGTAGATGTATCCCTAGGCTTATCGCAGAGTTACAACATACTTGTGCAACCGTTGCAGTCGACTGCTAATGCATATGCGTCCAAACTTAGTGACATACAGATGAGTTGTTGTTTTCAGATCCCTAATTATGATTAATGTGTAAAGTAAAATTGGTACTATGCATAACTTCATTGGCGAAGATGAGCGCATCCAGTGGCGTACGTCTCAATGATGTGGAGTGGTTCAGGATTAGCACTTGTGGGCTTTCGGTTGATGGATATGGACCCTCTGGCGGGGGGTGGGTGATGTGATCGGGCCCGAGCTCCTTGCCCACACGCCACACGGCACCGGTGCCTCATCGAGGCACCCGTCCCGCTGGGCTGGTGCCCCTCGTGGGCACTCGCTTCTCCGGGCCGATGCCTCATTTAGGCACTCGTCTAGGCCGCGCCCCGGGCCTATTACGCGGGCAATCCTGGTGAAGAAAAACACAACCTTCAAGATCAAGATGGGCCGGACTATTGCTCTCAAATCAAGCCAACCATGGGCCCAAGCCCACGATGCCGCCGCTCCACTAGGCCAGCCCAAGACGCCACTTCCACCTCCTCAAGCAAGCTTGGCCGAGGTTGATCCATGAATTGTGTATGCCTTCCGCTCCAAGCAACGCCTCATTAAGACGACAGCTTGGAGCCCAAGTCGACTAGCTAGATGATCCCTAGTTTTGACCCTATAAATAAAGGGATGTAATCTTTATTTTTAACAATGTTTTATGTAATAGCTTGAACCTAAACTTAGAGACTTGAGTCCTTGTTTTGGGTTTTGGGATGTCCCGGCTTGTGGGACTCAAGCCGAAGGCTCTCGTGAGACTCGAGGGCCGGATGGCGGGCTATGGTTCGTGAAACTCTGACCTTGGCCTAGCCATTCCTATTTTTCAAACACAACCATGGTTTTCGGGTGACCCGAAGGCTCGGAGGGCGGCTTGGCTCATGAGACTCGAGCCTAGCCTAGCTTTCCTTAGGCGTCCATACTTGGTTCATCACCGAGTGTGTTCGTCTACTTATCCCTTGGGGTTATAGGGTTGTAAGGGCTGGTTCCTCACCTTTGTATCCCTTAGTCGATCTCTCTCGGTGAGTTGACCGAATGGGAGGGCTCGACTACATATCCAATATAAATAAAATACCTTTGTTCCATAAAAGTCCCACATGATCCAAATTGCATCTTTTCTATCAAATTCCACAAGTTTGGCAAGGGTTCTCTTCAAAGACGAACTCAAGAAGCAACATGAACTCGCTCGAGCCAGAATCGAGTCCGATCCTAAGGCGAATCACATCAGTGGGGGTGGTTGCGGGACCGAAGAGGGATGTGTTCATGACCTATGTGTACCAAACAGGTGGTGCGAATAAGCATACGGCAATGATGCAAAGTATATTGTACGACACGAATGGCCGAGGAGATGGGGCTACCATATATATGTGGTGGTGGAAACAAATTATGTCTAGGCATGTGGGTTCTGAATGGGTCTACGGAACCGATAGCAACTATGGCTCCGCTGCTCCAAAACTCTAGGAGGATCATTGATAACATAATCTAGCAGGTCAAAATTCAACACGCCCAACAAGGCAGAAGTTAAATGGAAGGAGCTATCGCTGCCATCTCATTTAGTATGGGGTGTAAATACCTGGAGTGGACCGGTCTACCCCCCGGTCTCGATGAATCTACGAGGGTGAACATTAAGGGTGCTTAGTGAAAGTGTGCATGACATTGTAGATGATCTTGTTTTTGTGTATTCCTAGTAGGTTTTTGTTGACGAATGAAGTATTAATATTACTAATAAATATTTTTTAATTAAATATATCATAATAAAGGAAACCTAATTACACACCATCGGAAAAATTAATAGTAATTAGCCAAAGTTACCTTGAAAGGCTTTATTTGATTCAGCGAGAAAAGATTGTCATATATATAAGTATTATAAGATTTGGAAGAATAATTAATGTGACCTAAGGAAAATAAGATACATATTAGTCCTTAATTAGTAGTAGTTTTACGATAATACTACATAACATAGCTTTGGAGTGGAAATAGAATAGAGTTAATTAATAAGAATTATAAAATACTACTAATTATATATCGTACCTTTAAAAATGGAAGATAAATGGAGAAGATTGAAGTAGGAAAGAAAACAGATGAGTTGTGATATTTGAAGGGAATCTCAAAGTTCTGATATTTGGAGGGTTTCAGCTTCTTGAAATATAAGCAGTGAGAGCATGTGAATGTGGATAGATATTCAACATCTAAAATTTACTAAGTCGGAGATGATATGACTTTAAATGCAGTGAGATTCTTTACTCCCATTTTATAAATGGGTAAAAATAAATGTCATATAAATTACTATATACATATAAGGGGGTGAACATATTATATTAAATTAATCGGTAGAAGATTGAACGGTCAAAGTTGTACTCCAAAAAAAACTGTGCAAGAAATGACTTGCTAAAACTTTATCAGAAGGATAATAAAGTTAGAGTCCACGTGCATATTGTGGGTACTATATTAAGGACGCCAATCTCTAATATTTAACCAATAATTAAAGTCCCTAGTTTTGATAATGACAAACTCAGTTGTATTTAATGTTTGTCCAAGTGCTTATCTCAGGAAAGTCCCAGGGACGCCCATGAGTGAAAAGGACAATAAGTGAATGAGAGTCCCTAAGCATTAGGGACGCACTTCTTCAGAATATCCAAAGCTGAACTAGAATGAAGTTCCTACGAGATTAGGACAGCGTCTCATCGAGAAGGGACGCGCGCCAAAACTGTGAAGAAGTTCAAATTCATACAAGGCTGCCCCAACATGATAACATCATACTCGACCGTAGTCCTCAGAAGGAAGCTTCTCATGTCTGGGCATGTGCGCATACTTCCAAAGAAGTCACTATCTAGAAGATGGTCCCCTGACCACGTGGAGGCTTCCCAAGCAACGAAAGAGTTGACTTCCTCAGGATGCAAATCGCACCGTTGAAGAGAAGCGACAGGATCTGCAACGATCTCTGAGGACGCCCAAGGACAAAAGTCACCACCACTATAAATACCCCCCAAGGGTCATTCATAATATATGTGTGGACTTTGAGGACTTCTTCCGAGCACTCTCCCAAAGCAATCAAGAACTCAAGAACGAAGACCAAGAAGATCGAGTGAGCTTGAATCGGAAGAAGAAGTCCAACAATCAATCACAAACAAATTACAAAGTTAGAAAGGAAGGTTATCTCTCGTGAAGCTACTGTGAGGGGCGTGAGTGTGTAGCGTCCTTATAGAAAGAGTGTTAGGTTACAGAGTTAAGTTAAAAGGAGCGTTTACTAGTGAGGCTAAGGACGGACTCTTAGACTCAGGGAATTGTAGAAGCTCGCCTTGTAATCTATAAGGACTCCCTCTAATTAAGATAAGGAAGGCTACTCGAAAATTCTCCTCAGAGGTAGAGGTTTACCCATAAAGACTACTTGGTCTTAGCGGGTTTCCTCTATAAATCACTGAGTCCTTATCTTATTTGTGTTGCCTGCTTAAGTTTAATTATTTCCGCTACCAAGGGACTCCTTCTAAGGACATCCCTATCCTGACTACTAACTTTCACGATCCAAAAATTGGTATCAGAGCAGGTGCTCTAGATCTTTCAGTAGTCGTAGGTAATCATGAACATGTATGGTCAAGCCTCCTCGCTTTACGGACGGGAACTTAAATCGCTGGAAAGATAGAATGGAAACCTTTGTTCGAAGTCAGAACTACCAGTGTTGGAAAATCATCAGGGATGGTGACCTTCAAGTTCCTGCTGCTAAGAAGGATAAGGATCAGAGGCCTGGGGTCCCGAGGAATTCAAGCTAATGGAGACCAACGCAAAGGCCATTTGCTTCTTGCAAACCGCCTTATGCGAAAGGGACTCCACTCGTGTTAGCAATCTGAAAACTGCCAAATTACAGTGGGAAGCCTTGGAAAAGTTCCTTGTTAGTACGGCAGACATGAAGGAAGATACTTAAATGATGGCTAAGAGAGACTTCTTTTGCTTCAAAATGCTTCAAGATGAGTCCATTACTGATTATACCTACCGTTTTGAGAACTTGATGACCAAGTTGAAGAACTTGGGAGTCACTGAGACCGAAATCACACAAAGGATGAAAATCCAAGTGTTGATTGATGGTTTGACTGGAGATTGGAACTTCGATAGGACTACCTTCAAAGAGAATCCAGCCAACAAAGGAGTAGTTATGGTTGAAATCTTTGGAAAGTTGATGTCCAATGAGTCAAGGAGGGCTCATGACATGATGGAACTAGAGCAAAAGGGAATCGCTCTAAGATTGGAAGCTAGGACGAAGGAACACAATGATAAACTCTTGCTGCAAGCCATGTTGAACAAGCAGAATAAAAGTGAAGAGGAAAATGCTGAGGACGAGGAGCTAGCCCTCATGCACAAGACCCTCCGTGCCATGCTAAAGAAAGGGAAATCCAAAAGAGGGATGCCGTTCAAAAAGGAGAGTCTCAAGCTCACTGAGCAGGAGATGAAGGACGTGAACTGTTACAAGCGCAATAAGAAAGGTCATTTCGCTAAGAACTGCTACACAGGAAAGGAGCTAAAGAAGCACGCACATTTCACTGCTTACCATGCTGCCTGGGACGACCTTGACGGTGATCACGAAGAGCCGTCCGGAGACACTTGCTTTATGGCTATGGAAGATGACTCCAAGGAAGCCTCTGACTCTGAAGAAGAGGTAACTCAAGAATCCCTAATAAGTTCTCGTGATAAATGTTCAAAGCCTAAGCTCATAAAATTGATTGCCAAAATCATGCAAGAAAGTTATATCATGAAAGAGAAACTTGATGTTTTTGAGGAAGCTGTTGAGAACGCTAATAGGGAATGTGAAGATTGTCCTAAATTGTCAATTGAACTAGAGTCCTCTCTAGAATCATCTAAGTCCCTAAAATCTGAGCTAGCTTGTCTCAAGTCTGAAAATGCCAAACTAAGGGAAGAAATCAAGGTCCTAGGGAAGTCTCCTACAACCGAACCTGTTAAGCCTGTTCAATTTGTTCCATCTAAGAGAGGTCTAGGATACAACTCTTCATCTGGATCCAAAAACTCCTTACCTAGTGATTTTGAGGCTAGCAAGACAACTGAGTTGGAACTCGAAAGAGAGAAAACCAGAAATCTTGAGGAAAGAATTAGAGTTCTCATAGAGTGGAGAATCAGGCCATGAAGACTACTACACTAACTCCAAGAGTCATAAAATGTACAAGAAAATTGCTAAGGGAGATGGTTCAAAAGTTCGCAATCCTGAAAAAATGGAGGAAAATAGGATTTAAAAGCCAAATAAGAAGTACTACCTTGGGGAGCACTATAGAACTTGCTGGTACTGTGGAAAGCATGGACATTACAAATATGAATGTGCTAAGCTAGAGGAAGACATTGAGAATGGTAAAAAGGCTAGAAATGAAAATAAGAACGCTAAGCCTAAATCTGGTCCTAGGACGCATGCTAGTGTGCCAAATGCTAAAAGGAATTCTGGTAGGAAGCATGTTAGAAGGACAAACGATGTGAATGTTTTTGATTATTTGCCCATGAAAGAGATGTACTATTGTAACGAACCAGGTAAGGGGCACCTTGCCTAGGTCGCAAAGAACGAATGCTCTTTTTCAGATAGAGGGGAGGAAAAGCCCGTTGATCATTGACAGCGGCGCCTCAAATCATATGACGGGAAGCCGGATCCACCTCACCTCTATCCAAGCAAATAGCAACGGCGGAACTGTGTTGTTTGGTAACAAGGGCAAGGGAAAAATCAAAGGGACGGGCGTTGCAAAATTGAACAATTTAACAAGAATCGCCAATGCAAACTTAGTTGAGGACTGAGGATTCAACCTCTTGAGCGTCTCCCAAATGTGTGACCAAGGAGACAACTTAGTCACATTTGACTCTCAAGAATACCGAGTCATCAACAAGAAGTCCAAAGATGTCATTCTCAAAGGAATTTGAAAGAACAATGTGTAAGTGTTCAACAAGGAGTTTGAGCCTTCCTCAAAGTTGTGTTTGTCCGTCTCATCAAAGAACGCCGATCTCTGGCATCATCGTCTCGGTCATGTCGGACTTAGCACCATCCTCAAACTTCATCAACAAGATTTTGTGAGAGGACTTCCCCGAATCAATCCTGATCAAGCCGAACAATGTGAGGCATGCATCAAAAGAAAGCAAACAACATCATCCTTTAAGTCTAAAAATGAAGTGAGTATGACGAAGCCATTGAAACTCCTTCATATGGATCTTTGTGGACCCATGAGGACAAAGAGCTACGGTGGAAAGAGGTACATGTACGTTCTTGTAGATGATTTTTCTCGATTCACCTGGGTTCTTATCTTGGTGTCAAAAGCAGATGCTTTTAAATGTTCAAAATCTTCATCAAACAAGTGGAAGTTGCTCTTGGGACGCGCTTAAGAGCTTTACGGTCAGACCATGGGACGGAGTTCAAAAACTCAGAGTTCTTGGACTTCTGTGACCAACAAGGTGTCTCCCACAACTTCTCATCTCCAAGAACTCCTCAACAAAATGGCGTTGTTGAAAGAAAGAATAGAACGCTCGAAGATATGGCAAGGACTATGCTTTTGGCAAGTGGCGTCCCCAAACACTTTTGGGCCGAATCCGTTGCCACAGCCACCTACATCATCAATCGAGCTATGATCCGTCCTTTGCTCAAGAAGATGTCCTATGAGTTGCTCAATGGAAGGAAGCCTAGCATTTCACATCTTAAAGTATTTGGATGCAAGTGCTTCGTCCACAACAACGGCAAAGACAATATTGGGAAGTTTGATCCTAGAAGTGATGAAGGAATATTTCTTGGGTACTCCCTCACAAGCAAAGCCTATAGAGTCACCAACAAATCGACTCTTATGCCTGAAGAGAGTATTCGTGTTGTATTCAAAGGAAACTCATCTTTCAATAAGGAGTCAAGCAAGAAGGAACGTCGTCTACCTTCAAAGGACGATGATGAAGAAGGTGAGGAAGAAGTTTGGACGTTAGAAAAATACTATGTTCCTGGGAACGCCCTTGAAAACAAAGAAGAAGTTTCCATGGGAGTTCCTAGCGATGAGTGAGAACCTTCTCAGACTTGGTCGCTCAATCAAGTGGATGATGCTGAATCAAGTCAACAAGGGGAGCAAAGGCAAGGTGTGGACACTCATTCTAAGGCGGAACACACTGAGCCTAATGTTGAAGAGGAAGACGTGGGCTCGGATGATTCAAACTGGACTGACCCTAGGTGCACTCCTGGAAGGGACGCCACCCATAGGGGTTCCAACCTCTCAAGATATCATCCAACAGATCAAATCATATCAGATTCATCTAGAGGAGTCCAAACCAGATCAGCTCCAAGCAAGTCCCAAAGTGCAAACATGGCGTTCTGTGCGTTCAATGCTAACCTAAGGACATAAAAGAAGCACTTCAGGACGCTAACTGGATCCAAGCCATGCAAGAAGAGCTAAATTAGCTTGAGAGGAACAAGGTTTGAAAGCTCATCCCTAGACCCCCAAAGAAAAATGTTATAGGGACGAGATGGGTCTTCCGAAACAAGCTTGATGAGGGTGGTAGAGTTTCAAGAAACAAGGCAAGGCTAGTGGCTCAAGACTATAGGAAAGAGGAAGGGATCGACTATGATGAGACCTTCGCTCCTGTCGCTAGAATTGAAGCCATACGCCTCCTCATCGCCTTCGCCGCTCACAAGGGGTTCAAGCTGTTTCAAATGGATGTCAAAACCGCCTTCCTCAACGGCAAACTGAAGGAAGAGGTGTACGTCGCTCAATCCCCTGGTTTCGAGAATGAGAAGTACCTTGACCATGTGTACTTCCTTGACAAGGCGCTCTATGGACTCAAGCAAGCCCCTCGTGCTTGGTACGATAGGTTTGCGTCCTTTCTTTTTTCAAATGGGTATACTAGAGGTACAATTGATAAAACTCTGTTTATAAAGAAAGTTCTCATAGATGTTTTTATTGTCCAAGTCTATGTCGATGACATAGTCTTTGGAAGCACTAACATGAAACTTGTAGAGGAATTCAAGAATCTGATGAGTAGTGAGTTCGAGATGTCCCTCATAGGAGAACTCAACTTCTTCTTGGGACTCCAAATCACACAACTCAAGGATGGGACGCACATTCACCAACAAGAATACATCCGTCAAATGCTTGAGAAGTATGGTATGAATACGTCCAAACCAATTGCTACTCCCATTTCTCCCAACACTCATCTTTATGCTGATGAAGAAGGCAAGAGTGTTGATAAAAAACTCTATAGGGGCATGATAGAATCTTTACTGTACTTGACTGCGAGTCGTCCCGATATCATGTTTGCTGTTTGCTTATGTGCTCGCTTTCAAGCTAACCCTAAAGAGTCCCACATGCAAGAGGTCAAAAGAATTTTCAGGTATCTCAAGGAACAAGACGATCTTTGCCTTTGGTATCCAAGGAAGACACCCCTCAACCTTATAGGGTACTCTGACGTAGACTACGCAAGACATGTTGTGGATAAGAAGAGCACCTCGGGAATGGCTTAATTCCTAGGCTCTTGCCTTGTCTCATGGGGATCCAAGAAGCAAAATTATGTGGCGCTTTCAACTGCGGAAGCCGAGTATGTTGATGCTGCTTCGTGTTGCTCACAAGTTCTTTGGATCAAGTACCAAATGGAAGGTTACGGTACGTCCCTAGACACAGTCCCTATCATGTGTGATAACACTAGCGCTATAAACATTACCAAGAATCATGTTCATCATTCATTTACCAAGCATATTCATATTAAACATCATTTTCTACGTGATAATGTGGAACTAGGATTGATTAGAGTGGATCATGTTAGGACTGAGGACCAAGTGGCCGATATTTTCACAAAAGCACTTGATAGACGTCCCTTTGAGCACCTTAGATTGCTTCTAGGGATGATAACTTTTAAATGAACAAGTCTCGTTCTATTATTCCCTCAGTGATTGGTTATGTCTGGTTGAGAACTTGTGTTAGGAACTGTCCTGCATTTAAAGTCATCTTGTAGGGACGCTAGTCTAAGACATGTTATATGCTTTTTCTTTGAACGGTATTTCTTTTCTCTTTTGATCTCAAGAGTATCCCTGATCACCCAACCCTCATTATAAGCTGAAATGATGAGAACTCTAAGCTTACCCAAGCCGAGAATCTTGCAAAAGCGTCCTATGAGCCTTCTTTGCTTTTATTTTACGGGACGTACTTGTTTGATTCTCAAAAATGGTTCTAAGTGATCAAAGGGACGTTAGTCGAGGTTGTAAGGACGTTTGTGCAGTGTTCTAAGAGTCAGAATGATGAGTTCAAAGTAGGGATGCAGGGTCAGAGTTCTCAGAAAGAGGTTTGCATTTTGTTGAGGACGTTGGGTCAGAGTCCTTTTCAGCGATTTGAATTTTGAATTTTGAAAGAGGGAAGTTGAACCTTAGTGGGGTTCCTCTATAAATTACTAAGTCCTTATCTTATTTGTGTTGCCTGCTTAAGTTTAATTATTTCCTCTACCAAGGGACTCCTCCTAAGGACGTCCCTATCCTGATTACTAACGTTCACGATCCAACATAAATGTTTTCCCAATTGTAGTTCTTTTTCTTCAATCCACGGGTAAATTCACAACTGGGGCCATCCACATGCTTTCTCACGTGATGCACCATGTAAATTTCACCTCCACGACAAGTTACGTGTATATTTAACCGTGGACTATTAGTAATATTCTATTAATGTTTGTTTGGTGTCTTTGTGTTGTGTCCTTGAGTTGTTTTCTGTTGCTTGTGTTCTAGATTTTCTTTTTGATTTTAATATGGATGATATCCTTGCTTAGATGTTCTATAATTGTTAATGACTTGCTTGATCATATAAATCTTGTGACATATTTGGAAAGTTTAGCCTAAGTCCTTGAAAATTGTTTTGATGTAGAAGACAACTTGTGATGAAAATTGAGCATATATTACTCTAGGTTGAAGTGAATTGTAATCAAACAAAATTCTTACCTAGAGAGAACATTAAATTCCCTCTTCTTTTCTTTTGTGATTTAATCTCCTCATGGATGATTCTCTTTTCAATGTTATGGTTATCCATTTTTTGAAACCGATATGAGAAATTAGTTCATTACACATTAGATCAAATGATTGAGAAGTTATTTTCTCAGCCTTATTAATCTTATCTACATACGCATGATTCCTTTTTTGTAGCTAAGTTTGAGCCTTAAGCCTATTTTGTAAGCTCTACAAAGAATCTCCTTAGTCGATATAAGCTTGACCCCGTATCCGGGAATTGGTACTTAGAGATTGGTTTGGAAATGATGGTAGAGTGAGATATTAATTTGGTTTGTTTGAGGGATTTGGTGTGGGGTAGAGTAGTGTATTGTCTCACCGTTTATACTGTGTGAAAGGATTTTTCGCTCATAATACATGCACAAAGTTTTTGGAAAAGAAACGAGAAAAAAAAGTCTCACTTACGAGGTGTCTACCGACCCCCATAGGGTCAATAACTACCTCTGCAACAAAGAAAAGAAAAAGTGAGCCTCGGTTACGAGTGGTCTACCGAGTAACGAGTAGAGTAGATAAGGAAAAATCGAAAAATGATGGAAAAAAGAGAAAGTTTGAGTGCATGAGTCAGATTTTTCCTTATTATTTATGAGATATACATTGATTGAGATGTTTGGGTTGAGAGAAAGATTTGAGTTTGAATGATTTATTGAGTTTGGTTGAAAAAGAGAGAGTTATGGTTGAGTAGTGTTGAGAGTTTAGGAGTCTTGTTCCCGGATTTTGAGCACCACAAGACCAAAATAATTCCACACCCTATTGTGTGTACCAAGACCCATTACAACCTGACTGGATGGAATCTTCTATGACGTTTTTCATTGAGCCTAATTTCTCTTGATGATTCGATTTGGTTTGACATCTCCGGTGGAGAGATTAGTGATATAAGTCTCGACGTTGTAGAATTTGCATTTAGGATTGAGTTGAGAGTTGTTCTTTAAAAGCCTAAACACTTAGAGAGTGGAGTGAAACACTTTTATCTTTGTGAGGTTGGATCGTGATTGCTTCGACTTAAAGTTGCTCATATATGTGTTATGATGTTTGAAGTCACTAGCCTATCTCTCCTAATTGTTCTATAATGTTTTTTTGGACAAGGGAAAAAATTTGAAGGATATATTGTAGGTGTTAATTTTAATTTGGTTATTGCTTAATGACAAGCAAGTCTAAGTATGGGGTATTTTGATATCGACTTTTTAGCTAGCTAGGTTTTGTTAGGTCTTAATAAGATAGATTGAGTCGTTTTTGGTAATTGTGTGTCGAGCTTGGAGTCGTTTGCATTGATTTCAGTATTCTCTTGAGATTCGAAGTCTATGCAAGCTTGGGCGGTGTTTTGTAGGTTTTTGAAGCGAATTTGGAGCAGTTGTGGAGCATTGAGGAGGAGGTGTGATGAACCACAGAAGAGGCGGAAGAGATTAAAGGCCGAATGAGGTGAGGAGAAGTACAAAGAGGTGAGATGTGAAGATTTTGAGCCTAGAAAGCCCCGTTACCGAGCCACAAGAGAAGCCAGAGGAAGAAAGAAGAACCTTTCATTCCTTGAGCTTAATATAGGAAGTAATTATAACGGAGCAATAACCTCCCAAACATCATGTACAACAAAGAAACAAGGTCACACCCAATGGTATTCCTGAAGCTTTAAAAAATACACCTTTCATTCCCTTTAGGAGATTGCAACCCAACTTGATGACATATACGACGTAGGAGTTGGTAAAAATATGCATGGAAAGAGATAAATTTGAATTGTTTGAAGAAGATGAATTATGATTACTGAATCAATGTCAGGGAAGAGGCCAAAGCAGAATTTTAATAGACCATCAAATAAGGAGCATAGATTCATACAATAACTCATGGTAGTTCTTCCTCCTACTCACTATCATAGTCCTCCGTAAATAGCCAAACAAAGAAGCAAGCATATTCTAGTTATGTCATGTAAGAAGCGCGCGCGCGCACACACACACACATATATATATATAGGGGGGGTTCAAGTAAAAGACCCCCTATAGTAAAACGGGTGAACAAATATCGAGTGTTAGATCCCTATAAATCAATGGTCATGATTTAGGATGAATTTTAGAAAAAAAAAGGCTGAATTTTAATAAATCAATAATTAATAATACATTTAAATGGGAGGTCCTTGAAAATAGGATCAATTTCTAATTTAAACGCAATCTAAATTTAGAAAATTTTAAAAATAAAGAGCACATCCATAATAATAGGGAGTTGATTTTTTTTTAAGATTTGAATATTGTGCAGATTTCGGGAAAATATTACCCGCATATTCACATTCGTCGCTCATCACCAATTCGGCTACTGCTTCAATATTTGACTATACAACTTCAATATTTGACTGTATAAATATTCGACAATACAACTTAAATATTCGACTATAGAATTTCAATATTCGACCGTACAAATATTTGATGATACTACTTTAATATTCAACTATACAGGTTGAATATTCGACTGTACAAAAAATTCGACTTTGTCATATACGTGGTTGAATATGTTCTAAAATATTTTGAATTATTTAAACATTGGTCAAATTTGTCGCACTTTGATTATCCAATCCACTTTGTCAAATCCAAATTGTATTGTCTTGTTTGAGGTGAAAGGACGACACTGAATGTAAATATAGTGAACATTGAATGCTTACTTGTAATACATTGAATCTAATAAAAATAGGTAATTGCATATTCTCATTCTAATTTCGCAAATAAACACTAATAAATCGAATTCGAATACATTGCAAAACTAAGATGAATACTAGTTGATTTTTGATCTTATAACTCTTTTTTAATGCTCATCACTGCCTTTTATTTTATGATTTTGCTTCCATTCTCTTTAGACTTCTTTATATTCTTCAGCCATCTCAGCATTCTCCGACTTCAATACTGCATATTCAATAAAAATGCAATAACATTCAGAGCACAATAAGTATCAATTAACATTTGTCTATCTAATATGCACACATTAAATATACACATTCGATCGTTTATAAAATTATTTATTCAATAATGTATATTCAACAAATATCACACAAACATTCAAAAAAAAAATTCTGTATTTATTGATATATATTCAATTGTTTGACATGCATATTCATGGCCTTAGAGCGCAATGAGTATCAATTCACATTTGTCCATCTAATATGCACACATTGAGTATGCATATTCAATCGTTTATAAATTACTTTATTATATATTGCATATTCACCAAATATCAAACAAACATTAAATATATTGTGTACACATATTCAGGATACTCAATTAAAAATTCAGATTACGATATTTAGATAATTCATAAGAACATCCAATTATATTGTGTAAAAATTCAGATTCTGCTACAGAAAATTCAGCCAGCAAAATACAAATTGCTAATCAACATGCACATTAAAGTATTAAGCAAATTCAGACAGTATAATAAGAAATTCTAAACAGCGATAAATTCAAAACATTCATAAATATATTCAAGATACTCAATTAAAAATTCGATTTATGATATTCCCATAATTCATGAAGACATTCAAGTGTATTGTGTGAAAATTCAAATTACACTACGTAGAATTCAGTCAAAAAAATACAAATTCATAATCAATAATATATTCAAAACATACATAACAACATTCAGGTTTTTATCTCGCTTATTCAAATTATACTTCATAGTATGATAAATTCAAATAATTAATAAGAACATTCAAAATAGAAAATTTAAATTGCATGGTACAAAATAGAAAAATAGTTGAAAATTTGTAATTTAGATGACTATCTAAAAAACTTGCAATAGAATTGATCTCAGTATTATAAAGAAATTAACAACAATCATGATCGATTATGAAGAATTTTGAAAAAAAAAAAGTACGCTTATGAAAAATACTGTATTGATTTATGAAGATCATGTGTGGAAAGTTCAATTCACATAACTTGGTTTATAAAATTGAAATTGACAACAATCAGGATCATGAAGAATTTTGAACAAAATTAACTAAAATAGATAAAGAAAGACATAAACTTAAAACCGAACCTTACCGGCAAAATTAACAATCGATCGACTCAATGAAGATGGACTTGGAAGACTCTTTGATACTCAACAATGGCATGAAGAGAAATTAGATTTATAGGAATGGGAAAAAGAGATTGGTGATATGTACGTATATGGAAAAGGAAAAGATTTGATTGGAGAGATAAATATTCTAATTCTTGATATGGAGATTAATTAGCGTGTAAATAGGAGGTGGAGGTATATTCTGGTGAACTTCACCCATTATAGTTATATTGTACCTTCTATTAATTAATCATGACCGTCTGTTTTAATTAATCTAACGCATATGCTTCATTCATCGTATCACTATAAGAGAAGGTTTTACTAGATCCTACTTCTATATATATATATATATATATATATATATATATAGTATATGCAGTAAGTTGTAAAAATACAAGTTTTTTCTGTAAAGGTATTACCATTTGAAGCACATTTTCCTTGGTGTAAACCCTATCTCATATCAAAACAAAATTTTCAACTATTGGAACAAAGACTTCTTCATACTTGAAAGCGATAAGCATAGCAGCGACCTCAATGAAGCTTATTTCGAGGGACTACTCAAATGACCACAACAAACAAAAACAAATCAAATCAGTGCAGAACAGGGAAACTGAATTAGAAAACGTCACAATCCAATCAAACTCGTAAAGAGAGGTTGGGAAATTCCGATGAACAAATTATGGTCCATGAACAAGGAAAACGCGTGGACATCAGCAAATCAAACTATGCCGTCAACAAAGCAATCGACTAACACGTATTACAATAGTCATGATACATGACTGCTTTTCTACAAGAACGGTGGATTAACACATGATAGTAAACGATTATTGTTCACATGCAAACCCTCCCTTTTACTAGTGTTATCCATTGGACGACATCATTTAATATTGCCTAAATTTCTTATGTCTCGATTTCACCTGAAATTTGCAGTCCTAAGATCAACCATTATTGACTAACTTGTATTCTCGGTCATCAGCTCCTGGAACTTTAAAGAAAACTGAAAAGATCATTTTCCTAGTGGCAGCTGCTCAAGACCAGGAAATATATGGATCCGTCTAAGCCGGGCCACTATGGTTCCTAACAAGCTGGGTTGAGGATAAGCAACCCTAACCGGATCAGGATCGCGACGAGTCACTAGAATTCTTACAGCCGGGCTGGGCCAAGTCTGCCCTCTTTCACCTCTTTGTGGTCCATGGATAGTTCGTATGCACAAGTGAATGACTAAAATATAATGGCCACCCTTGACAATTTTGATGTGAAAATAAGTGGTCATTATTGACTACACCATAGCCATTGTTACCATAACCTATCACTTAACTTTGGTATCTCCATTTATATGGACTAGTAAAGCAATATATATGAACAGAGAGCAGAATTCACGTAATTTACAACTAGCTTTACTGTACAGAGCAGAATTCACTTGTGCTTTTGATCGGGAAAATGAGCAGCTTCGAGACGAATGAGCAATTATATTACAGACGGAAACCAACCACACTGCTTTTTACAAGCATCAGAGTCCCTTCAAATTGTTGTTGCCTTCTTCTGCTTGTACCTCATAGCAAACACTACATAAACAAGCAGATTCACAAAGCTTAAGCCTCCAAGAAGCCAGAAGAAATAATCAAGATGGCCTTCATTCAAGTTATCTGGTATCCACCCGGATTCCCCACCCGAAGTCGTCACAGCAGTCACAACCGTCACTATCAACGAGCTCAGATAGCTTCCTAAAGAGGTTGTCAGAAGAGAAAGCGCGCTGCAAAGACTCCGCATGGCGTCTGGTGATTGGTCGTAGAAGAACTCCAGCTGTCCAATGAAAGTGAACACCTCAGCAGCTCCCACCAGAAAGTACTGCGGGATTTGCCACAGGATGCTGAGTGGTACCGCCACGTCATCATCCACCAAGCCGAGCTCTCTTGCAAGCTGCAATCGCTTGACCTCAACCAAAGCAGCAGCCTCCATGGAAAAGATCGATATGAAGAGACCGATCCCCATCCTTTGTAACTCGGAGAAGCCTCTTTCTTTGCCGGTGAAGTTTCTGGCTATGGGGACTAGGAACTTGTCATAAACTGGGACCCAGAAGATGACACTTAAGACATCGAAGGTATTGAGAGAGGCTGCAGGGATTGTGAAGGAGCCTACTGTTGTGTCCATGACTTTTCCTTGCTCAACAAACATGGTTGACATCTGGGCATACACCGCTGCAAAGACAATGCCCGTTGACCAGATGGGAAACATACGGATCAAGATCTTGAGCTCCTCTACTTGTGTTATGGTGCACAACCTCCATGGGTTGGAGATGTTTTCACATTCTGTTTCAGCATTGGTCAGTATAGCAGCTTTATCAAGGCACCTGTGGGAAAAACAATTTAAGACAGTTTTAACAGCTTCATATAGTGGGGAAAAAATATCAGCAATTGCTGCTTATACAAATCCATATTGACTACCCACATTAGGAATCGAGAAAGGAAAACCTGTGTGGAATAGTTTTGCTTCTAGGAAGGCTAAATTATCTCTGCAAACTAGTCAAATCTCATAGCCTTTCCAATGTAACGATAAATTCCGAACTTTTGAGTTACATGATGAAGACACTAAAAAGTTCAAGGCATTGAAATGAAATTTTCGTTACAAAAAAAATGGTAACACCCAAACCAGAAGCTATTACTCATCTGCCACAGAGGAGTGAGAGGTCTATCTCAAACAAAAGTTAAAAAGACCATCAAATAGATCCTGCATAAAGTCTATGAAGCAACAACTAATCTAACATGTAGTAGAAATAGTTACTAGTATACTAAACAGACATAAGCAAAGACCAAAGGCAATAACTTGTGAGCTATATATATGACCAATAAAACATGGAGAGTAAAGAAAATTACTTGAGTTCATCAGTGTGCTCCAGTTTTCGACTCCCCTCAATGGCAGAATCTTTATCCGGGGTTTCATATAATAGAGTGTTGTCTTGTGGGACATCCAATCTCCGTTTCCGAAAAGAAGCAACCAAAACTTGGCACATTCTGGTGAGTGGGCTTCCTGCGGGTTTTTGAAATCTGTATAGAGGTGTCCCTGAGAAGAAACTAGCAATAGCAAGTCCCATGAATAATGCAGGAATTCCAAAACCTAATCCCCAACTAGCATTTTCTTGGATCCAAACAATAAGAGTGCTTGATACGAGAGCACCGATGTTGATAGAGAAGTAAAACCAGTTAAAAAAGGAGCCTTTCTTCACCCTCTCTCCAGGGTCAGTGTCATCAAATTGATCAGCACCAAAAGATGAGACACATGGCTTAATACCTCCAGTCCCTAATGCAATGAGATAGAGCCCCAAAAAGAAGACAGCATACTGCAGAAATGTGGCAGACGGGCAAACAGATCCTACACATTCAGCAGGACGTAATGCAGGAACTGCTGCAGAAAGAGTCAATGTACACATTCCCTGATTGCGCAAGAACAGAAGATTTTAATCCCCGAAAACCAAGTAATTCTAGGAATAAATATCTGAAATTATCAGCAAATGAAGAGGTTACACAGAGATTGAGCACATATTGAAGAAAATATGATGTAAATCAGGCAAGCCTATATTCATGAACAACCTCATTACATACAATCATACACCACAAAAGCACACAGAAGTCAAGCACAGATGCTGCATTAAAACCTTTTCAGCGCACTTAAACTGCATATAGTTCTACGCCATAAGTTGCTACTTAAACAGATAAGGCTGTTTCGTGTATGAGGACTTTTTAGGAGAAACAAACAGTTAAGGAAACAATGCAACACATAAAGTATGACAGCGTAATAAACACAGAGCACATCATCTAAGGATTCTAATCTCAAACAGTAAAGAACATAAAGGACATGGTAATTACAAAGAAGTAGATTGTACTGAACACAGCAATTGTCCAATATCTGCCCCAGTATGCATCTGCTAAGACAGCTCCGATGAGGGGAGTAAGGTAACATGTCCCGGTCCATGTTGTAACACTAGTAGCGGCATAGGCATTTCCTTCATGCAATTTTTCAGTAAGGTAACTAACGAGGTTGGTAGCGATGCCATAGTACGCAAGACGCTCACAGCATTCAGTACCTGCAAAAGTCATGCAATTCAGAGACAAACAGCTAACAAAGTAGTGAGATTTCACCAAAAAAACAAATTAACATACTAAGAATAAAAGGGCAAGCTCTCCAGTTTCCAGTATTTTCCTTCAACACCGGATCCCCCTTGATATTAACAGAGCCGTCGCCAGTGTAACGACCATCTTTTTCGTTCTGTTGGGTAAGCCACAAAATAGAAAAGTTAGACAGAGGCGGTCACTTACAAGAGGATGCAAGAGCAAGGCCTAAGTTCACAACAAATTAAGCGTGATAGTACAATCTCATGTATTAGCAAGTGCTGCGAAAAACCAATCAACAGCTGTTAGCCTGTTAGTACAGAAACCCCTTTTTTTGAGATCAAACCAATAAAATTATCCCAAGCTGAAGCTTAGCAGCTCATGATCATGTAGTCATTTAATCGGAATACCAGAAGTTAAGAACATGTCCAAAACAAAAAAAAAAAACAAAAAAAAAAAACTCCAATTTCTAATTGGGAATAGGAACAGGAACATCGAATCAAAGATAGGGTTTGAACTTGGAGGCAAGTAAATTAGAGACAGAGAACTAATCATCAAATCAGAGATGAGCAATACCTGGAGAAGATCACTTTCCAAGAGGGAAGCCTCTTCTCCATGAGTACCCATGAAGTCGTTCTTCCAGTACGAAACAGTTAACCACTCTCAAGTTGAGGAGTTGTTAATGAATTTGGATTTGATGCGAGGGATAGGGTTTCCAGAAACAAGGGAAGAAGATGAGATGAAAGGTAAAGAGATTCAAAGAGCGGATTGGAATCTGCTAATGCGGTTGGGTAGCCTAAACTCTACAGTATAGTCTAAAGTCTAAACTGTGGCTTTGCGTTCATTTTGTCGTCATCTAGATTGGAACGGGGAACTACAACTGACCAAAGATTCGGAAGATTCCTTGCTCCCCGCCCCTTGTGTTTCGGATTTTTGCATTTTTTTTGTTTCCCATATTTCTAACGAATAATGGAAATGAAAAATAAGTTTGTGTTATATAAGAAAAAATTAGAAGAAGATTATTGAAACTTTACTTGACCACTTTTACTTAAGAAAGCCACTTTAGAATGATAATGACTTTAGAAGAGAGGGAGGAAGAGTAAGCACCTTATAGGTTGTATTCTTACTCTTTGTTGGTGCAAGTTTTACAATGGGTGATGCCTCTATTTATAGGACCAAAGTTAGGCAAGAGTTACCACAAAGTCAAGATTAGGAGGTGAATAATTCACACTTTTCCACCTAGGGTAATTAACCATTCACATGTGTTTCTTATGGTTCTTCTAGATGGATAACAAAATGTGTTCATAACACATCTTCTAGATGAACACATATTAATGTATTCATAATACTCCCCCTTGAATATTCACCTTTGTTCTTGCTTTGGGACACAAATGTATGTTGCCTCGTTCAACCCATTATACGCTTTGATGCTGCCTCATTAAAAACCTTGCCAGGAAAAACCCAGTGGGATAAAAACCTGGTCGAAGGGAAAAAGAGTGCAACGCGTATGATGCTCCCCCTGACTTCAACGTAGCTATCCGAGCTTACACATTCCAATCCTGTGTGCTAGTTCTCCAAATTTCTTAGGAATCAAAGACTTCGTGAATAGGTCGGTCAAGTTGTCATTCGTCTGAATTTGTTGGATATCCACTTCACCGGTTTCTTCGAGATTTCGAGTTGAAAAGAATTTTGGAGATATGTGCTTTGTGCGATCTCCCCTGATGTAGCCTTTCTTCATCTGAGCAACACATGCTGAGTTGTCTTCATATAGTATCGTTGGATTGTCAGTGATCGGCTTCATTCCACTTTCTTTTTGGATGAATTGAATAATTGATCGTAGAGACACACATTCTCTTCCAGCTTCATACAAAGCAATTAATTCTGCTTGGTTTGATGATGTGGCTGTTATAGTCTGCTTTGTTGATCTCCATGAAATGGTTGTGCCTCCATATGTAAATACATAGCCATTTTGTGATTTGGCTTTGTGTGGGTCGGACAAGTATCCTGCATCTGCATATCCGACTAAAGTTGCATTGCTTTGGTTGCGGTAGAACAACCTCAAATCATGTGTTCCTCGGAGGTAGCGAAATACATGTTTGATCCCATTCCAATGCCTCCTTGTAGGAGCAGTGCTGTACCTGAATAACAAATTTACTGCAAAAGCAATATCTGGTCTTGTATTGTTAGTCAAGTACATTAGTGCACCGATTGCACTTAAATATGGAATATCAGGTCCTAGAACCTCTTCGTCCTCTTCTCGGGGGAGAAATTGATCCTTTTCAATATTGAGGGAACGAACTTCCATGGGAGAAGTCAAGGGATGAGCTTTGTCCATATAAAATCTCTTTAAAACTTTCTCAGTATAGTTGGACTGATGGATAAATATTTCATCCTTTAGATGCTCAATTTGTAAGCCAAGACAAAGCTTTGTTTTCCCCAAATCTTTCATCTCAAATTCTTTCATCAAGTATTTCGCATTATCTTCCACCTCATTGGGAGTTCCAACTATGTTTAAATCATCAACATAGACTGCGATAATAGCAAATCCCTCATTGGACCTTTTGATAAAAACACATGGGCAAACAATATCGTTTTTATATCCTCTTTTCATAAGGTCTTCGCTCAGACGGTTATACCACATCCGTTCTGATTGTTTTAACCCATACAACGACCTTCTCAATTTTATTGAGAACATTTCTCGAGGTCCGTTGTTTTCAGCCTTAGGCAATTTTAGTCCTTCTAGGACTTTCATATATATGTCTGTATCTAGTGAACCATATAAGTATGCCTTAGGCAATTTTAGTCCTTCTGGGACTTTCATATATATGTCTGTATCTAGTGACCCACATAAGTATGCGGTCACGACATCCATAAGGCGCATTTGCAGTTTTTCAAATACTGTCATGCCAATTAGGAATCTCAGTGTAGTTGCATCGACTACAGGAGAGTATGTCTCATCATAATCAATTCCTTGAATTTGAGAGAAACCTTGGGCTACTAGCCTTGCCTTATATCTAACGATTTCATTTTTCTCATTTCGTTTTCGTACAAACACCCATTTGAAACCAACTGGCCTTACATTCTTTGGTGTACGAACAACAGGTCCAAAGACCTCTCGCTTTTCAAGCGATTGTAATTCTGTTTGAATGGCATCTCTCCATTTTGGCCAATCCTTTCTTTGACGACATTCGTCCACGGATTTTGGCTCAAAATCATCATCTTCAGTCACAATATCAATAGCCACTGAGTAGGCAAATATATCATCGGTAATGATACCCTTTCTATTCCATTGTATGCCTGTGCATACATAATTTATTGATACCTCAAGATTATCAATATTCTCATTATCATTGAGTGTACCAACTTCTCTTAGGATATTTTCATTTTCCATCTCATTGCCTTGGTCATTATTCTCATGACTCAGTTTGGCTTCTTTTGTCATACCCTTTTGGTTCTTTGGTTTCCTTGGTTTCAAGTCTTTTGAACCCGGAGGCCTACCACGTTTTCGACGTGTTGTAGACTCATTTGCAATGGACGTATTAGGTTGTCCAATGGGTATATCAATCCTAGCAGGAGCATTCGCTGCAGGAATATGTGGCTTTGTTACCTTCTTTGTATCAGTGAATGCATCAGGTAACTGATTTGCAACATTTTGCAAATGTATGATCCGTTGAACTTCTTGTTCACACATTTTTATTTTCGGATCAAGATGAGATAATGATATTGCATTCCATGTAATCTCTTTTACATGTGGGTCCATCTTTTTCTTATCTCCCCCTAAGTTTGGGAATGTATTTTCATCAAAGTGACAATCAACAAATCTTGCTGTGAATAAGTCACCCGTTGTTGGTTCGAGATATCGAATGATTCAGGGAGATTTGAAATCAACATAGATTCCCATTCTCCTTTGTGGACCCATCTTTGTACGTTGTGGCGGAGCAATGGGTACATAAACTGCACATCCAAATATTTTTAGATGTGAGATATTTGGCTCCTTGCCAGATACTAATTGCATTGGAGAATGCTCATTGTTTGCACTTGGCCTCAATCGAATCAAAGCTGCAGCTTGTAATATAGCATGTCCCCATGCAGATGATGGCAACTTTGAGTTCATCAACAATGGTCTAGCGATTAATTGTAATCGCTTTATTAATGATTCAGCAAGACCATTTTGTGTGTGAACATGAGGCACTGGATGCTCTATATCAATCCCTATTGACATGCAATAATCATTGAAGGTTTGGGATGTAAATTCTCCGGCATTATCAAGTCGGATTTTCTTGATTGCGTAATCCGGGAATTGAGCTCTCAGCCTTATTATTTGAGCAAGAATTTTGGCAAAGGCTGCATTCCTGATCGACAGTAAACTTACCTGCGACCAACGTGTAGATGCCTCAATTAGGACCATAAAATATCGAAATGGTCCACATGGTGGAGCAATTGGTCCGCATATATCTCCCTGTATCCTTTCTATGAATGCAGGATTTTCACTTGCAATTTTATTCTTAGAAGGCCTGATAATTAGCTTTCCAAGTGAACATGCAGTGCAATGGAGATCACTTGACGGGAGAACCTTAACGTTCTTAAATGGATGTCCAAGTGAGTTCTTTATGATTTTGTGCATCATTATTGATCCTGGGTGACCCAAGCGATCATGCCACAATGTGTATGCAGTTCGGTCAATTGATCCTTTATTAGATGTCGCATTGGCCTCAAACGGACAAATGTATGTATGATATAGTCCGGAGGCTTGCGTGGGCATCTTCTCAAGAATCTGTCTATGACCAGATTCATATTTTATGATGCACAGATATTCACTGCCATTTTCATTCAAGGTTTCTACGTGAAACCCATTGTGGCGCATATCTTTAAAACTCAGTAAATTCCTTCGTGATTTACTTTAGTAGAGTGCTTCATTTATTATTAACTTTGTTCCTCTTGGGAGTAGAACAAGTGCTCTTCCAGAGCCTTCGATCAGTTTCGACACACCAGATATTGTATTGACATTTCCTTCAAGAGGTCTTAATTCTGTGAAGAATTCTTTGTTCCTCAAGATGGTGTGTGTTGTTGCACTGTCTAGAAGACATTGCTCCTTCCCATCGAGTTTCACATTAGATGATTCCATGTTTTCTATGAAAATAAAGAGAAACATTAATGCATTAATAATAAAGATGCATATTGATTACATAACGATATTCATATTACACAAAGTCTATTACATAAAATATTGGAAATGATAATTAAGACATCATACGATATGCGAAAATAAAAGACATGACAAACAATATGTGAGTAGTAAAGATGATTAGGGGCTAGTATTTTTGCTTAAACCCCTTAGGCAAATTCATCATTATTGTCAAGATTGAGAAAATCATTGACATCTAGACTGGTCACGGGAGATTTATTCACATCTCCATTTTCAATGTAATTGGTCTCGGTAGCCTTTTCTTTATTCTTATCAGCTTGGTACAGCTTCACAAGATGCGGAGCTGTACGGCATACCTTTGACCAGTGATCAGCCATGCCACATCTATAGCATATAGATTTGGGCTTTTGGGAGGATCCTGATGGACCTGTCTGGACCTTTTGCTTGCCATTCCCCTTGTAGCCATTGTTCATGCGGTCATAAGGTTTGTTGTAACCTTGACCACGACCACAAACAAAGCTGTTGCGGCCACGTCCGCGGTTACGTCCACGACCATTGTAGAATCGTGATTGTTGCCCACATTGATGGGTATTTCCATCATAAAATGCCTTTTCAATAGCGTTTGCTTTTGGGACTGTTGTTGAGCCAGTAGGCCAGAGGTTGTGGTTTTTCATCAATAGCTCATTGTTTTTTTCGGCAACCGACAACACTTTCAACAAGTCAGAATACTTCTCAAAACCTCTTCTCTATACTGTTGTAACAACACATTATAGGCATGCATAGTGGAGAAAGTTTTCTCCAACATTTCTTGTTGGGTAACCATGTGCCCACATAATCTCAATTGAGAGCAGGTGATTCTATGAATAGCACTATTGTATTCAGTGATAGACTTGAAGTCTTGGAACCTTATACTGTTCCGTTCATGGCGTGCTTGTGGGTACAAGATTTCATTTTGATGGCCATAACACTCATTCAAGCTTTCCCACAATTCAACTGGGTCATCCACAAACATGTATTCAGTCTTTAGACTTTCGTGAATGTGGTGACGTAGGAACACAATGGCTTTTGCCTTTTCTTGCGGGGTGGTATCATTTTCCACCTCAATTGTTCTTTCAAAGCCATTTGCCTTTAGGCTAGTCAAAGCATCAACCCTCCATTCGAGGTATTTTTGGCCAAATAATTCAAGGATTTCAAACTCCCTTTTGGTGATGCTTGCCATTTTAGTTACTACAAGGAAATTATAATTTAACAAAACAAAGGCAATTAGGAATGCATATATAACCCGTAAACATATACGGTATTGTTGAGAGGGTATACCTTAACAAATAAATTTGTCAAGACCCCGCTGAGTATAGCGAAGTCAGGATCGTCCACGGGAGCTAGTAGTTCTATAGTCTAGTAATCATACTACGAAAACAAAACAAAACAAAACAAACAAACAAACGCAAAACACAAGTTCTCGGAAAGTGGTCGAGGCCGACCCGAGGGAGGTCGAAGCCGACCTAAAGCAGGACTTCACAACACAAGGAAAACAACACAGAGGAGTCGCGGCCGACCCTGCAACTGGTCGCGGCCGACCTATTCTGGGCACGAGAGTTGGTTTCGTAAAATCAAGGGAAAAACAACTAGGGGAGGGGATTCGCCACGCCAGAAGCATGCAATTCAAACAATGATAAAGAACCAACTTAACTTGAAACCTCGTGGGTGATTTTCATCACAAAAGAACACATCAAGAGCCTCCATTCACATGAAAGGATTAACATGTAATCCAACTTGTTCTTCGAAGGGTTCGACTCTCATCAAACCCGGATAGTCCTTGTTCACAACATAATCTTCCAATTAGTTTGCAAACAAGAACATTCCCCCTTCTTCAAGGGTTTTAAGCACACAAGAGGGATTTATGGGCAGATATTTCAAGCTAAGCAGGGATCCAAACAATCAAGGTTTTAAAGGCACTTTCATGGTGGGTTTCACCCCAACCCTAGCAAGCTAACTACTCACACATAATCAAGCACACAAACAAGGAAAGGGAAGAGGAAATCATCATCCAAAGCAAACAACTTCAATTAATTTCAAGATCCACTTACAAACTTAAGCAAACCCACAAGTTTCTTCCAAACACCATTGTCTTCTTCTTCTTCCTCCTAAACAACAACTAGAACAAGCTTTCCTCTTCACTACCTCTCCTCACAAACAATCTCTCCCTCTCACACTCACTCCCTTTCTTCTTCTTCACCTTCACGTCCTTCTTCTTCTCTACCCTCAGCCAACACTCTCTTCTCTCTCTCCCTTGAGCCTTTTCCCTCCTTGGAAAAGCTGATTTGATAGGGAGGCAAAAATGGGTTTTGTAGCAGCCCACAAAAGCAAGGGAAGGAAGCTTCCTCCACTGCCACATCTCTGCCACACGCCTGCCACAGCCGCCTGCTTTTCGGGTCTCGAAAATCCCGCCAAAAGGCATTACTTGCAGCGCACGGAGTTACTTTCGGATGCTGAGAGGGGTCGGCCGCGACCATATGGGGGTCGGCGCCGACCTACTGCAGGACGTAGACTTTTTTCGCGTTTCTTGTTCCGCTCTTGCTTCAATTGGTTGGACTTTTGTTGGGTGCTTTTGCCCTTTTGCTCCTTGATTTTCTTGAGTTCCTTGCACTTCTTTGAGGCTCACTTGGTTGCGACTTTGGATCTTGACTCTTGATATCTTGACTCTCGACAACTATCGGTTCCTAGAAAGCTCCGAAAATGCATGAAAACGTCTCCAAAAAGCTCCAAATACCTACAAAACACAAAACAACACACAAACGACTCCAACTCTCGAAAGAGAGCCGAAATCTTATGCAAAACACACAAACACAAAGGGAAAACATGCAAAACAAGCTAGAAAACTACCTAGAAAAACAACTAAAAAGCGCGACATCAAAATACCCCATACTTAAGCTTGCTTGTCCTCAAGCAATACCTTTCATGCATCAAGACCAAATAACAAGCTCAAAGAATGCCTTCAAGGAAAAATAATCGCAAGGAGAACAATGAGCAACACAACTTCAATATCATAGCATACATGTGCAAATTCCAAGCAATAACAATCCAACCTCACAAGGGCAACGTGTTTCACTCATTTTCAAGTGTTTAGGATATATCAATCAAGCACTCAAACTCAATTCCAAATGCAATACCTCATAGACAATGGAAATTATATTCGAAGTTCTCCACCGAAGAAATCAAAACAAGTTAAATCATCAAAAGAACTTAGGTGGCTCAATGAAGACTTCAAAGAAGTTTCATTCGGCCGGGTTGCAATGGGGCTCGGTAATTCAAAGGGTGTGGAATAGTTTGGTCTTGTGGTGCTAGCAAATCCGGGAACCTAGACTCCTAGACTTAAAAGCTCCACCACACTCAACCAACTCTTCTTTCTTCCTCCAAACACCAAACACATTTAACTTTCAAGTACACTTCACTTCACCAATTTCTTTGTCTTTCTCTTATGAAGAAGCATTGGCCCTAGCACTTATTCAAACACCGACATTTTTTTTTCATTTCTTTTCTTTTTTTTTTGGGGGGGGGGGGCTGGTGGGGGTTGGCCGCGACCACTAGGTGGTCGGCCGAGAACCACGGCAGGGATCGTTTCTTTTCACTACACTTGTGCATTCCGAGCCAATACTTCGTCTTTTTCATTCTTTTCTTAAAACAACTCCTTCAATCTCCACCTTCACAATCTCTTCATCTTCACCCCTCTTCCACATCAACATCACAATCCAATCTAAGTCCTAATTCCCGGATTAATGGGGTCAAGCTTATATTGGCTAGGATACTTTTGTGGAGCTAGAAATAAGGCTTTAGGCTCAAACAAGGGGCTTCAAATCAAAGGTTCATGCATAGGTAGGATGAAAAGGGAAAGAAATAGGCTAATGAAACAAGTTCAATATCATTTGATCTAACAATTCATGAACACATCTTCATTGGTTTCAAGTTTCAAATAAGCATGCCATTGTCAAGTGATAATTGCATATGGAAGAGTAAAAATCACACATGAAAAACCAAGGAATAAAACATACATTCCTTGTGGCCGAAAGATTTCTCACTTAGGTTCAATTTGTTGGATTTCTTTCACTAGAATTATGCATGCTCAATGTCCATTATATGCTCAAATTTTGAAAATCAAAGTCATGGTAGGCAATCTTTCAAAGCAAGTTACAAGGAATTACATGATGATGCTTATAATCACTATCCTAGGACATCTTAGCAAGGGTATTTTTCCATCATAAAAATCAAAAAGAAAAGACTCAATCATGCAAACACACACATAAACATGGAAATGCACACACGAGCAAAAACACACAACACAAACAAGTAGTATCTCCCAAACCACCCCATACTTAAACATCAATGTCCCCATTGATTAAAAAAGTAAAGAGAGAAGAAAGAGAAACTAACTTGGGTTTGGGGCATTGTTGGAGAAGGTTCACCTTTGAGGAGGTTGAGGGAACGGAGAGTCCGGGAACATCTTTTGGGCAAGCCAAGCATTGTAGGCAAATTGGGCTTGGCGGTCTTCATAGTACTCATCCCGGAAGTTGTCAAAGCCTTTAGTTGCATCTTGAAAACGGGCCAGATTTTGGTTGTGGTGAAGTTGGATTTGAGAATACAGGAAGTTTTGTTGAATGCCGAGGGCGTCCATCTTGGCATCGAGCATCTCCATGGTTGGGGGAACTTGAGTGCTAGACTCGCCACCTTGAGGCTCGAATTGTGGACCACCGGACCACCCGAATCCCGAAGGATTGGAGGAGTACGGGCACAATCCGGGTTGGGGACCCATCGTGTAGTCCATAGGATCATTGTTGCTCTGCCCTGCCTCGCCACCGACCTGTTGCTGCTCGGAGGCGACCCCTTGTTGCGCCAATCCACCATCCTGGAAGTTGTCGAGGGCAACCTCAGGGTGGTCGGCGCCGACCCCTTCCAGGGAGTCTCTTCTTCCGCGTTTTTGCCTTGTGCGCGGGGTTGGGCCATCTCTCGGGAACCGACTCGGCTGTCGTCTTACATGCTCATCTTCCGAGAGGAGTTGATAGTAGGGGGAGGGATCTTCCGAAGGTGCCCAAGCATCATACCAATTAGGGAGGTAGAATAACTCACAATTTTCGTCGTTGAGGCGGACTTTGTGGGTTACTCCGGTGGGGTCGAGGAAGTTGTTGTGGTAGCCAATTGCCTCAGTCCACTCAACCACCTTGGTGTTCAAATAGTAGCGGACATCCATGTGAGTGACGGGCTTGGAGTTGTAGCGGGCAAGATCAACCTTGAGGGCTTGGGCAATGAGGACCACCAACCAACCACACGTGGTAAATTTCGGGTTCCTTCGTTGGTTGATGATGTTGTGGACGAACTCATAGACAAAGTTCATTGTGGGGGCATTGGTGAAGAGGATGGAGGTCAAGCACGCGAGCTCTCGCAAGGTGGGGCGGGAGAGCTCGTACTTGCACCAAATAGCGATGCCAAGAATGCGCAAAATCACCTTGAAGACCGGGCTAGCAATGTCCCGAGCATGTGGGTTACTCGTAGTTTCTCCCTTGCAAGCTAGGTAAGACCACATCTTTTGGACGGGGAAGTCCTTTAAGGCGTAGGCTCCCGATGGTGTAGGAAGGCCTAGCATCTTGTTGAGCTTGGTGATGGTGGTGGAATGTTTCTTCCCGCCCATTTGAAATTCAATCTTGGTCTTGCCAAAGTCCGTCGGGTGTGGTCCCGAGATGGTGAGGGTGGCGGCGAATTCACAAGTAAGCGCCGGGTAATGTCTCGGGACGGGGTCCTCAAGGAGTCGTTCGGCTCCAAGTAAGCGGAACGCCTCCTCCACCGCCGATTGCATATGGAGGCTCACATGCGAGTCGGGATAGTAGGACCATGCCTTCACCGTCTCAGCCATCATGTCCACATAAAGTTGCATTTTCCCTTCGTCTCGGATCACCACGTCATCCATCACCGCCACATTCTTGCCCTTCTTTTGTTTCTTGGATGCCCTTGAAGATGATGCCATTTTTCTACAAAACCGACAAGAAACTTCCAAGGTAATTTCCAACTCAAACAACACAAACATCACACAAGAGATACACAACCAATTTCCAAAAAGTCACCCCATACTTGCTAGAAACACACACTTTCAATTTCATATGAAAATTCTCAATCAAGCATGCATAATCATGAGACACAAGCAAGAAATGGGAAAGACTCATGCTTTAATCAATCAATTCATGGCAAGAACAACTCAAATAGCATGTTTTCAAAGGGATTACAAGACGTCCGGGGTCGGGGACGACCCATGGGAGCTCGTACATACACAAGTACGCGCCAAAACAAGCTAACGCAATTTCGAACTTCTGACGGTGGTCGGCCGCGACCTACAGGAGGTCGGCGCCGACCAGCTACAGCTCATCCCACTCGAAAATTCAGCTTAAGCCCTCTCTAATGGCTACCAAAAATCCAAGAAAAATTCGATTGACCCAAAATCACCCAAACAAGCATAGATCAAGCAAGAAAGCATGCCAAAACTCAACAATCCACAACCAAACATGTAAATCCAAGCACATACAACCCAAATTTCAACATTCAAGCTCAAGAACACCCAAATCTAGATTTCAAACTAAACCCTCAAAATAACCCAAGTAAACTTGAATTTAAGAGCAAGGGAGTAGAAGAACATACCAAAAGAGTGTTAAACAAGATGAATGCAAACAAAATACGGGTCGAAGCCGAGGTTGTGGGAGGTCGGGGTCGTGGGTTTTGGGTATGGGGGGTCCGAAGTTTCTGGGATTTTGTGGGGGATTTGAGTAGAGGAAGGAAAGTTAGGAAAGATTATGGTGAAATTTGGAAGAAAGGAGCTAGATCTAGTGGTTATGGAGCAAGATGGATAGATGAGAGCTTGGAGGAGGCTATGGAGGCAATGGGTCGTGTGAAGGAATGCTAGGTCGGGGAAGGGGAACAAAAAGAGGTGGGGAAGGGATAAAAATTGTAAAAAAAAAGTTCAGGGGCTTACTTGTAATTTCCCGAAATTTTTAGCCAATTTCTACCTTTCACCGGAGGGGGTCGGCCGCGACCACCAGGGGGTCGGCGCCGACCAGTTCCAGGGGACTTTTCCACCACTTTGTTCATTCGTCTCCAAGTTCACGCACCCGACCAAAGCCTCGGGTTCCTACAAAATACTTATGGAAACACAAAGCAAACTACCTATCTAGACTAGGAAAGGGAAAGATCGGGTTGCCTCCCGAAAAGCGCTTTCTTTAACGTCTTTGAGCTAGACGGGGTACCTTGGCTAGGTGACGGTGATGAGAGCCCATGTGGCTCGGATTCTTCATCGGGGTCCACCTTCTCATAGTACTTCTTCAACCGGTGGCCATTGACCTTGAAAATTCCTCCATTGTTGTCTATGAGGTCGGCCGCTCCGTGAGGGTACATACGATGAACCGTGAAAGGTCCACTCCACCGGGTTCTCAATTTCCCGGGAAAGAGGCGAAGCCTAGAGTTGAAGAGAAGTACTCGGTCACCTTCTTTGATGTGCTTGAGCACAAGCTTCCTATCATGCCACCTCTTTGTCTTCTCCTTGTAGATCCTTGAGTTCTCATACGCCTTGAGTCTCAATTCCTCCAATTCTTGCAAGTTCATGAATCTTTTTGCTCCGGCCGCGTCGAGGTCCATGTTGAGCTCTTTGAGAGCCCATAAAGCTTTATGTTCAAGCTCAACGGGCAAGTGACATGACTTGCCATACACTAGGTTGAAGGGAGTGGTGCGGAGTGGTGTCTTGTAGGCGGTGCGGTATGCCCACAAAGCGTCATCTAGCTTGGAGGACCAATCTTTCCTTGAGCGGGACACCGTCTTTTCAAGGATAGCCTTGACTTGCCGGTTAGAGACCTCCACTTGACCACTAATTTGGGGATGGTAAGGCGTGGCCACCTTGTGAGATACGCCATACTTGGTCAAAAGAGATTCAAAGATCCTCTCAATGAAATGTGAACCACCATCGCTAATGAGAACTCGGGGTACACCAAACCGGGGGAAAATGTTGGTCTTCATGAACTTAGCCACCACTCTTGTATCATTTTTTCTTGTGGCTACGGCTTCAACCCATTTGGAAACATAATCGCCACGAGTATATACTTGTAGAGACCCGATGAGGGAAAGGGTCCCATGAAGTCTATACCCCAAACATCAAAGAGTTCCACCTCTAAAATTCCGGTGAGCGGGTTCTCGTTCCTCCATGTAATGTTTCCCGCTCTTTGACATTCACTACAAGCGGTCACATAAGCTTGCACATCCTTGAACATAGTAGGCCAATAAAATCCACTTTGAAGAATCTTCGCGGTGGTCTTGAATCCTTTGGCGTGGCCTCCCGTCGGAAGAGTGTGGCAATGACGGATTACTCCTTCTATCTCCTCATCCGGCACACAACGTCTAAAGATGTGATCACTTCCTTGCTTGAACAAGTAAGGGTCATCCCAATAGTAGCGCTTGACGTCGTGGAGGAATTTCTTCTTGGCTTGGGAGTTCAATCCATCCGGAACAATGCCGCCTACAACATAATTGGCAAAATCCGCAAACCACGGGGCTTTCACCCCCTTAATAGCATCTATTGAGTGCAAAATGGGAGAAGGGGAAGGAGGGTTAGGAAGTACACAAGAGAGGTAAAAGATGTGACCTTGGGCGACCTCGACCGGGGTCGCTTGAGAACCATTTCGATTACTACCAAGGACCGGAGAAGGGGCAGAGGAGGTCGCAGCCGACCTAAAGGGGGTCGTGGCCGACCTACTCCAGAAGCCTTCTTCTCGCGACACTTCACAGCTCAAGAGAGTTTCGTCCGGGCGGGAGTCGTTGATGGGCACCATGATTCCGGACTCCGTGATGTGCTCAATGGGTAGCCTTGAAAGGTGATCCGCCACGAGGTTTTCCGCTCCTTTCTTGTCTCGTATCTCTAAATCAAATTCTTGAAGGAGGAGCATCCACCGGAGCAAGCGCGGTTTAGCATCCTTCTTGTCCATGAGGTAACGGACAACGGCGTGGTCGGTGTAGACTATCACTTTCGAGCCCACTAAGTAAGAACGGAACTTCTCAAATGCGAACACCACGGCTAGAAATTCTTTCTCCGTCGTTGTGTACTTGCTTTGGGCCTCATCAAGTGTCTTGCTTGCATAGTAGATAGCATGAAGCTTCTTCTCCTTTCTTTGCCCAAGAACCGCACCTACGGCATAATCACTTGCATCACACATGATCTCAAAGGGGAGTGTCCAATCCGGTGGTTGCATGATAGGAGCCGAAACAAGTGCATCCCGGATCCTATGAAAAGCTTCAAGACACTCGGAAGAAAACTCAAACACAACATCCTTCATGAGGAGGTTAGTCAATGGCTTGGAAATTGTTGGGACGATATTAAGGACGTCAGTCGTTAATATCTAAACCAATAATAATCGTCCCTTGTTTTGATAATGACAAACTCAAATGTATTTGATAAGTTGTCCAAGTTTTGATCTCAGGTAAGTCCAGTGGACGCACATGAGCGAAAAGGACAACAAGTGAACAGCAGTCCCTATGCTGTAGGGACGCATGTTACCAGAACTTCCAAAGCTAAACGTAATTGGCGGAGTCCCTGCGCAAGATAGGACGGAGTCCTCATCAAGAAGGGACGCGCGCCAAAATACGGACGAAGTTCAAATTCAAATCAAGGCCTCCCCAACATGATTACATCATCGTCCGGCCTTAGTCCTCAGAAGGAAGCTTCCTTTGTCTGGGCACGTGTAGACAATGCCAAAGACGTCGCTTTCCCAGCAATGGTCCCCTTCCCACGCGGAGGCTTCCCAAGCGTCAACTGAGTTGACCTCCTCAAGACGCTCATCGCACCGTTGATCAAAGATCGAGGATCCTGCCAAGTCTCAGAGGACGCTAGAGGACAAGAATCACTTCCACTATAAATACTCTCCAAGGAGTATGCATAGCGGCATGTGTGTGTGCAAGAGTGGACTTTGAAGACTTTCTCTCAAGCTCTCCCGAAGCATTCAAAAACACGAACGAAGATCAAGAAGATCAAGTGAGCTTGAAGCAAGAGAAAGAAAGTCCAACCACATCAAATCCAAAACAAACCACAAATCAATTAGAGTTGTAGTTTGTCTCTCACAACGAACCGTGAGAGACGTGAGTGATAGCTTCCTTATAGCTAAGAGTGTTAGGTTACTTGTTAGGTTGAAAGGAGTGTTACTAGTGAGGCTAAGGACGGACGCTTAGCTCAGAGAAGTGTAACGACTCGCCTAAGTTGTAAGGACTCGCTCTTAATAAGATAAGGGACGGCTATTGAAAATCCTCCAACGGAGGTAGAGGTTTACCCATAAGACTAGTTGGTCTTAGTGGGGTTCCTCTATAAATACTCGTGTCCACTTATCTTGTATTCTGTTAAGTCTATTTTCCGCTGCACTAAAGGACGCCCTTAACCCAGTTAAGGACGCCCTCATTAACTGACTTACGATCCTTCAATTGGTATCAAAGCAGGCGCTCTAGATTTTTGTTGAGTTACAGGTACAAGATGGACATGGAACCTATTGGAATCTCTTTTGTAAAGCCTCCTCGTCTGACGGACGGCAACTTCAACCGCTGGAAGATCCGCTTCGAGAACTTTTGCAGAAGTCAGAATTATCAATGCTGGAGAGTGATCATGAAGGGTGACCTTACCATCCCTGATGACAAGAAAGACAAAGAGGATGAGTGGGGTCCTGACGAATTCAAGCTTTTGGAAACAAACGCTAAGGCTATATGCTTCCTTCAAGCGTCCCTCTGTGAAAGGGACGCCACCCGAGTTAGCAATTTGGCAACAGCCAAACTACAATGGGAAGCTCTTGAGAAGTACCATGTGGGTAGGGCAGAGATGAAGGAAGACGTCAAGCTTGAAATCAAACGAGAGTTCTATGCCTTCAGAATGCTTCCTAACGAATCTGTCAAGGACTACTCATACCGCTTTGAAGCTCTTGTGACCAAGATGCGAAATTTAGGCATCCTAGAAGCTGAAGTCTCAATGAGAAACAGAGTCGGAGTAGTCATTGATGGGCTTACAGGAAAATGGAATTTTGATAGGACTACGTTCAAGGAGAACACAGCCAACAAAACCCTGGATATGGAAGAGATCTATGGGAAGCTGAGAGGCTATGAAGCGAGAAGGGAAGCTGATATGGCTGAATTGGCTAGAAACCCCCAAACAGATCTTGCTTTGATGACGTCAACTCCAGAGTACGCTGAGTATCTGCGCCACCAAAGAGATATTGCCCTAATGGTGGAAGCAAATAAAAATGAGAATCGTGAAAGGATGCGTGCTCAAGCTTTGAAAGAAAAGGAAAGCAAGACTAAGGAACAGCTGGAAGAAGAGGAAGAGATTGCCCTTCTACACAAAGTTGCTCGCTTATGGGGTAAAAAGGCCAGAGATTCCAAGAAAAACAAGATGCCTTACAAAAAGGAGAGTCCCAAGTATACAGAGGCAGAGATGAAGGAACTTACTTGCTACAAATGTAACAAGAAAGGACACTTTGCTAAAAGGTGTACTACGGGACTAAACTCAAAAGAAATGAAGATGAAAGCTCTCTTGGGAGCGTGTGAAGCCGCATGGGATAATGTGAGTTCTGATGATGAAGAACCAGAAGGACCAGTGGCGTACATAGCCGTAGAGGACGCCTCAGATGATGAGCAAGTGGCGTACATGGCTGTGGAGGACGCTCCAGTCCTTGAAGAGGACGCTTCTGAAAAGGAACAAGAGGTAACTCGTGAATCCATGATGAACTCCTTAGAGAATTGTTCCAAAACCAAACTTATTAAGCTCATTAAAAGAATTATGGAAGAAAGCTTTGTTATGCAACATAGAATGGATGAACTTGAACTTGAAAGTGAAAATAGGCTAGTTGAATGTGAGAACTGTGCTACAGTTTCGTTACAACTAGAGTCCTCGTATGTCGAAGTTAAATCCCTGAAAACTGAAGTGATGTGCCTTAAGCTAGAGAACGCTAATCTTAGGGAAGAGGTGAAAGTGTTAGGGAAGAGCCCGGTAACTGAGGTAGTTCAACCAATGGTGTTTGTCCCAGCCAAAAGAGGACTAGGATACGAGTCTGACACTAGGAACTTTCTCCCTAGTGACTTTGAGGCTAGCAAAACCTCAGAACTTGAATTAGAAAGGGAAAAGACCAAGAACCTTCTTGAAAGAATTCGAGTCCTAGAGAGTGGAGAGAAAGGTCAAAGGGACTATTACACTAACTCCACTAGTCATAGGATCTATAAGAAGATTGCTAAGGGGGAAGGTTCAAAAGTTTGTAACCCTCAAAAGATGAAAAAGAACAAAATCTAACGTCCCAACAAGAAGTACTACCTTGGTACTTACTATAGGACGTGTTGGTACTGTGGAAAAGGAGATCACTTCAAATATGATTGCCTGAAACTGAAGAACGACATTGAAAGTGGCAAAGCTGCTAGGAATAACATTGAAAATGATAAGTCCGTCCCTAAGGCTAACCCTAGACGTCCTAGACGATCTAAGAGTTCTTTCAGAAAGCATGCTATTTCAAATGATGTGAATATAAGTGACTACATGCCAGAACCAGAGTTCTATTTCTGTAACGAACCAGGTAAGGAACACCTTGCCTGGGTCGCCATACACTAACCTTGTTTTGGCAGGTGGAAGTGAGGGGACGCCCATGGATCATTGATAGTGGCGCCTCAAACCATATGACAGGAAGCCAGATCCATCTCACTTCTATCCAAAGTAGCGCCACGGGAGGAACTGTCTCGTTTGGCAACAAGGGCAAAGGAAAGATCAAAGGGACGGGAACTGCTATTCTCAATCCGTCTATCAAAGCGACAAATGTTAGCCTTGTTGAAGGACTTGGCTTCAACCTCCTAAGCGTCTCTCAAATGTGTGATCAAGGTGAAAACTTAGTCACATTTGACTCAAAGGAGTGCCTCGTCATCAACAAGAAATCCAACAAAGTCGTCCTCAAAGGAGTCCGAAAGAACAATGTCTACATCTTCAATCAGGAGTTCAAGCCAAAATCTAATTTGTGCTTATCTGTGTCAAAGGAGGACGCTGACCTCTGGCATCGCCGACTTGGCCATGCTGGACCAAGCACAATCCTCAAGCTTCATCAAAGAAATCTTGTGAAAGGTCTTCCCCAAATTGATCCTGAGAAAATTGAACAGTGTGAAGCATGTATCAAAGGGAAGCAGACAAGAACGTCCTTTAAGTCAAAGAACGATGTCAGCACAAAGAAACCTTTGGAACTTCTCCATATGGATCTTTGTGGACCAATGAAGACGTTAAGCTATGGTGGAAAGAGGTATATCTATGTCCTTGTAGATGACTTTTCTCGATTCACCTGGGTTCTTTTCTTAGCTTCAAAAACAGATTGCTTCAACGCATTCAAAGTCTTCATCAAACAAGTGGAAGTTGCGCTTGAGACGCCTCTCAAATCCATAAGATCAGACCATGGGACGGAGTTTCAAAACTCAGAGTTCGGGGCCTACTGTGATCAACATGGAGTCTCTCACAACTTCTCAGCTCCAAGGACTCCTCAACAAAATGGAGTGGTGGAAAGAAAGAATAGGACGCTGGAGGATATGGCAAGGACTATGCTCTTAGCCAATAGCGTCCCCAAGTACTTCTGGGCTGAAGCTATTGCTACAGCGTGCTACATTATCAATCGAGCCATGATCCGTCCTTTGCTGAAGAAGACGTCCTATGAGTTGCTGAATGGAAGAAAGCCTCGCATCGACTATCTCAATCTTTGGATGCAAGTGCTTTGTTCACAACAATGATAAAGAAAGACTTGGAAAGTTTGACGCAAGAAGTGACGAAGCCATATTCCTTGGATACTCCCTCACCAGTAAAGCGTATAGAGTTTTCAATAAACGAACTCTAAAGCTTGAGGAGAGCATTCATGTTGTGTTCAAAGAAAGTTCTTCTCACAAAGATAAACCAAGTAAGAAAGAACGCTCATCTCCTCTGCAGCAGGATGACTCCGATGATGAAGTTGATTTCGGGTCCTCTGGAAAATACTATGTTCCTAAGGACGCTACTCAAAATCCTGAAGAAGTCTCAGTAGAAGTTCCCAGTGTTGTTCAGGAAGTTCCATCTCAAAGTGAATCTCCAGCTCAACATGAGGTCGCTGAATCAAGCCTACAAGGAGAACAGCGTCAAGAAGAGGACGCTCAACCTGAGGGGGAACTCTATGAAACTCTCAATGAAGACGACGGGTTTGACTCAGATGAATCTGATTGGACGGACCCTAGATGTACTCCTGTAAGGGACGATACTCATAAGGGATCCCATCTTTCGAGACTTCATTCAACGGATCAAATCATCTCAGATATGTCAAAAGGAGTTCAAACAAGATCAACCGTGAATCAGTCCCTTAATGCTAACATAGCGTTCTGTGCCTTCAACGCCTTTGTGTCCTTGGTTGAACCTAAGAACATAAAGGAAGCACTCCAGGACGCTGATTGGATTCAGGCCATGCAAGAGGAACTTAATCAATTCGAAAGAAATAAGGTTTGGACCCTCGTCCCTCGTCCGAGAAACAAAAACATAATAGGGACGAGATGGGTCTACAGGAACAAGCTTGATGAGAATGGTCGCGTGTCAAGAAACAAAGCAAGGCTTGTGGCTCAAGGCTATAGGCAAGAGGAAGGGATTGATTATGATGAAACCTTCGCTCCTGTCGCCAGGATTGAAGCCATTCGCCTCCTCATCGCCTTTGCCGCTCACAAAGGGTTCAAGCTTTTTCAAATGGACGTCAAGACAGCCTTTCTCAACGGCAAGCTCAAAGAAGAAGTGTACGTCGCTCAACCTCCAGGATTTGAGGACGCTGATCACCCAGATCATGTGTACTTCTTGGACAAGGCACTCTATGGACTCAAGCAAGCCCCTCGTGCATGGTACGATAGGTTTGCGTCCTTCCTCTTGTCCAACGGGTACACACGAGGTAACATTGATAAAACCCTGTTCTTAAAGAAAGTTCTTAAAGATGTCTTAATTGTCCAAGTCTATGTCAATGACATAGTCTTTGGAAGCACTAACATGAAATTTGTAGAGGAATTCAAGAACTTGATGAGTAGTGAGTTTGAGATGTCCCTCATAGGAGAACTCAACTTCTTCTTGGGACTCCAAATCACTCAGCTCAAAGATGGGACGCGGATTCATCAACAAAAGTACATCCGTGAAATGCTTGAGAAGTATGGGATGAACTCTTCAAAACCCATTGATACTCCCATCTCCCCAAACACTCGCCTCTATGCTGATGAAGAAGGCAAGAGTGTAGATCAAAAGCTCTACAGAGGAATGATAGGGTCCTTGCTATATCTTACGGCAAGTCGTCCCGACATCATGTTCGCTGTATGCTTGTGCGCTCGATTCCAAGCAAATCCAAAGGAGTCCCATATGCAAGAGGTCAAAAGAATCTTCAGATATCTCAAGGGACGGGATGACCTATGTCTATGGTATCCCAGAAGGACGTCCCTGAACCTGGTAGCTTACTCTGACGCAGATTACGCTGGCCATGTGGTGGATAGGAAGAGCACCTCAGGAATGGCACAATTCCTTGGCTCATGCCTTGTATCTTGGGGATCCAAAAAGCAAAACTCCGTGGCACTATCAACCGCGGAAGCTGAGTACGTTGTTGCTGCTTCGTGCTGCTCACAAGTCCTATGGATCAAGTACCAACTTGAAGATTATGGTACGTCCCTCAACACAGTCCCTATCTTGTGTGACAACACCAGTGCTATAAGTATTGCCAAAAATCCCGTTCATCATTCTAGGACGAAGCATATTCACATAAGGCATCACTTTCTTCGTGATAATGTTGAACTTGGATTAATTAGAGTGGATCATGTTAGGACTGAGGACCAAGTGGCCGATATTTTCACAAAAGCACTTGATAGACGTCCCTACGAGCACCTCCGATTGCTCTTGGGGATGATAACTTTTAAATGATCAAGTCCCGTTCTATTATTCCCTCCATGATTGGCTATGTCTTGTTGAGAACTTGTTTTAAGGTGTGTCATGCATTAAAGTCATCTTTAAAGGACGCTAGTCTAAGATATGTGTATTCGCTTGTGTCCTTGAATGGTATTCATTTCGCTTTTCATCTCAAGAGTATCCCTGATCACCCTACCCTCATCATAAGCCGAAATGATGGGAACTCTAAGCTTATCCAAGCCGAGAATCTTGCAAACGCGTCCTATGAGCATTCCTTGTTTCACCTTTACGGGACGTACTTGCTTGATTTTCAAAAATGGTTCTAAGTGATCAAAGGGACGCGTGCTAAGAGCTGAGAGTTGTCTGTACAGAGTTCTAATTACAGAGGTTGAGATCAGTGAATGGGACGCCGTGGTTCAGTTCTGTGTTGTGTAGTGTTGTGTGTTGAAAGGACGTCAGGTCAGAGTCCTTTGCAGTTGTGAGAAGTTTGAATGGTTGAAATTGGGAAGGTAAACCGTTTTAGCGAATCGTCAGCGAAAATCTCGGGATATGCGCAAACAGTGCTCAACAGCTGTATTCCTTAGCAAAGAAGAAAGCCACGTGTGGGAAGGCGGGTGGAGGAAGCTGTGTGTAAAGACCCTGTTACCCCTGACCGTCCAACTTCGTCTTCTTCCTATATATACCCACCTGTGCACTCCGAAAACCTTTCTTCGCTCATCTGCTGTTTGCACACTTTTAGAAATCTCAAAGATCTTCCAAATCTTCAACCGAATCCCGAAATCTCTCTCCAAACCCTAATCCTCCCCTATTTAAACCATCTCAAAAATGGCCAACACAAGAGCCTCAAAGAATCCCTCACCCTCGTCGGCAGCGAAAAACACTAGCTCTTCGAGATCTCCTCCGGTGAAAGGCCGGTCATTAATGGAGTCGAGAGGCAGACCTTCCGGCCGACAAGAACCCCCTCGCCACCATTCCTCCTCTCAAAGCACCCAGCGCCGCCACTCCAACACCCCTCCTCAACCCCTTCGCTCCCAACCTCCTCAACAAAAACAACCATCCCGCTCTCAATCCAAAACCCAGCCGAAGAGGTTCTCATTTCTGGAGAAGCCCTTCAAACCCGAGCCTGAGCCAGAAAATATCACCAAAGCCTCTGTTTACAGTGGCTCAATTGGCCGGCTCCCCTCTCAACCCAAACGCCGTCCTCCCCTTGACCCTCTCATTGAGGACTGGCTTGAAAAGGAGCCTAGGACGCTCGCCAACATTTGTCTTAGGGCGTCCACTCACGAACCTCCTCCTAAAATCCAACGCCTCCTCCACTACTTCATGATCACATATGTCAAGCCCCGCCTTCAAGAAACCAATCACACCAACCCACCGTTCATGGGGCCAGGAATCATTTCTGACTCATTTGGTGGAACCGTGGACGAGCTCGCCAAACTACTTCCTGATATAATGGAGTTTGTTGTGGCTCCTACGGGCTCCGTCCCTTCTCAAAAAAGGAAAAGGCCTTCCTCTCCCCCTCCGTCCAAATCGCTCCAAATTAAAGGCCCTTCCTCCTCCCCACCAAAGCCAATCCCTTCCTCCCCTCCTCCTGCCCCAAAACGACGCCTCAAGACCTCTGCTCAGCTTGAGGGCGTCACGGATGAAGAAATGGCCGCCATTCGCCTCTCCGAAATTCAACTGGCAAAAGAGGAGAAGGCGCGCCAAGAGCAAGAGCAAGCAGAGAAAGCAGCCGTTGAGAAGGCGATCCAAGCGAGTATGCAGGACCTTCGTCAACTCCCTCCACCTCCTCCAAGGGTAGAGGACGCTCCTCAAGTCCAGGCCAAGGACGCTCCACAAGTCCAGGTCCAGGCCAAGGATGCTACCCCTGCTACTCTGCCGCCTCCTCCCTCTGCTCCGCTCAAGGTGAAACCGATCTCAGTGGTTCCGCCCAGCTCCTCCTCTGCTCCTCCCCCAAAAGCTAAGCTCCGCACTCCCTCTCCCTCTCCCCCTAGAGCTTCTCCTCCTCCTCCTCCTCCGCCTGCTCCGGCCGTCGAAGAAGCTGCTCAAGTTCAAGGGACGTCTCCTCCATCCGTTCCCACAGAGTCCTTGGCAAGGACTCCAGCGGTGGACGCGCCTCCCACAGAACAGGCGTCCACAGCTGAGGACACTGCAATGGTTGAGTTCCAAGAACAACGGAACGAAGCCTCCGATGACGAGGACGCCCCTCCCCAGGATGAGGAACTTGAGGAAGAGGAGGGAGATGGAGATGAAGAAGATGCTGGTGATGAAGTGATCGTGAGCAATGGCTCCAAGCAGAAACGCTTCAAGAAAATCCTATCGCCGCTCCTCTTCACCGCCGAGTTTCTGGCAGAGAACCAGCGCCAAGAGTTCTTGGATCTTCTTGAGTTCCAGGGTTGGACGCACTTGGGCGCTGAGGCCGCTGATGTTGACCCTGATGAGGTTCTCCGTTTCTACTCAAAGTTCGAAATCACAAAAGTAAACGGGAAGCCTCAGGGGACTTTTGAAATCGATGGGGACGAGTACTCAGTTGCTGAGGGCACCGTCCGCAAAATACTAGGCCTGCGTCCTTCTCCGCAAGATGCTCTGCACGATCTGCTGTGCAAGAACTTTGGCCGTTTCTCCCAAGATGAAATCCTCAACAGAATATTCAATGGGAGACAGCCAGCTGCTAAGGACAGAGTTGCTCATTGCGTCACCAAAACGGGCGTCCTTGCGCATCACTTCATTGTGCGCATGGTCGTCCCCCGCCAAGAGAAGAAGTCCATTGTTCAGATCACTGATAGTATTCTCTTGGACGCTTTCTTGGAACGCAAGCCGATAAACTTGCCCCGAGTAATCTTGGAACACATGGGCAAGTGCACAGGAGGCAGGCACTCTCTTCCTTTCCCCGGCTTGGTCAAGCAAATTCTGAAGCAGCAGGGACTCTATGCTCCTAAACAAGAGCGTTCCTTTGGCATTCATTGGGACGTCAGGCAAATTACACTCCCTCCAGTTGGGAAACTCAGGTGTGATGAGCCCCTTCCGTCCGTTAAGCGCCAACTGGAAAAGGAACGGAAAGAGGCTGAAAGGAAAGCCAAAGCTGAGAGGAGAGCTCAAGCTGCTGCTGCTGCTGAACCTGGAGAAGGAGATCACGAAGTTGAAAATGTCCAAGTAGTTGGGACGCCAGCTGAGGACGCTGTTGATGACGAGGACGAGCTCGATGGTATGAGCGTCCCTGATGAGGCTGAGAGGCACTCTACGCAGTATATGATGGGCATGATGATCGAGAACCAGTGCATAATGATTGATCTAATTCAGCAGGTTCACGACACACTTCACGTCCACACAGACCTTCTTGAGCGCAACAACGAGCTCCTTGCCCAGAACAACCATCTTCAGGAGCAACACCTCAAAGCCCTTGGCAAGCGTCCTAGAAAATGATCACCTCCCCCTTCTCTAACCCTGAAACAATTTATCATTTCTTGAGTTTTTGTTAAGACAATGGGACGCTGTCCCCGTTTTGAACACTTGTTGTGAATGTCTGTAATGAACGTTCTCGTTTCTCATTCTGAATGCCATTCACTACATTTGTGCTTCATTTTGTCTAAGCGTACCTTTCTTTAGTTATGACTTTGTGCTTGCATGCTTTTCGACTTGTTCTCCTTTTCGATGATGCCAAAAGGGGGAAGTATAGTTTTGCAGAGATGCGATTGTCCTTAAGTTATCATAGAAAGCATGTGTTCAGGGGGAATTTCGGCCAAGTCAAAAGGTCGTTAGTTAGGAATAAAATAGAACGCACTTAAAAGAATGTGTTGCATGCCAATCTAAGCTGAAAAGAAAATCAAAGTGTAGTTCCTCATGCTAAAAGCTTTACTTCTGTGTGCATTATTTGAAAGAGTTTGTCATCATCAAAAAGGGGGAAATTGTTGGGACGATATTAAGGACGTCAGTCGTTAATATCTAAACCAATAATAATCGTCCCTTGTTTTGATAATGACAAACTCAAATGTATTTGATAAGTTGTCCAAGTTTTGATCTCAGGTAAGTCCAGTGGACGCACATGAGCGAAAAGGACAACAAGTGAACAACAGTCCCTATGCTGTAGGGACGCATGTTACCAGAACTTCCAAAGCTAAACGTAATTGGCGGAGTCCCTGTGCAAGATAGGACGGAGTCCTCATCAAGAAGGGACGTGCGCCAAAATACGGACGAAATTCAAATCAAGGCCGCCCCAACATGATTACATCATCGTCCGGCCTTAGTCCTCAGAAGGAAGCTTCCTTTGTCTGGGCACGTGTAGACAATGCCAAATACGTCGCTTTCCCAGCAATGGTCCCCTTCCCACGCGGAGGCTTCCCAAGCGTCAACAGAGTTGACCTCCTCAAGACGCTCATCGCACCGTTGATCAAAGATCGAGGATCCTGCCAAGTCTCAGAGGACGCTAGAGGACAAGAATCACTTCCGCTATAAATACTCTCCAAGGAGTATGCATAGCGGCATGTGTGTGTGCAAGAGTGGACTTTGAAGACTTTCTCTCAAGCTCTCCCGAAGCATTCAAGAACACGAACGAACATCAAGAAGATCAAGTGAGCTTGAAGCAAGAGAAAGAAAGTCCAACCACATCAAATCCAAAACAAACCACAAATCAATTAGAGTTGTAGTTTGTCTCTCACAACGAACCGTGAGAGACGTGAGTGATAGCTTCCTTATAGCTAAGAGTGTTAGGTTACTTGTTAGGTTGAAAGGAGTGTTACTAGTGATGCTAAGGACGGACGCTTAGCTCAGAGAAGTGTAACGACTCGCCTAAGTTGTAAGGACTCGCTCTTAATAAGATAAGGGACGGCTATTGAAAATCCTCCAACGGAGGTAGAGGTTTACCCATAAGACTAGTTGGTCTTAGTGGGGTTCCTCTATAAATACTCGTGTCCACTTATCTTGTATTCTGTTAAGTCTATTTTCCGCTGCACTAAAGGACGCCCTTAACCCAGTTAAGGACGCCCTCATTAACTGACTTACGATCCTTCAGAAATTTTTGAGAAATCTTGAATAAATCTCCTATAAAATCCGGCATGTCCTAGAAAGCTTCTAATCCCTTTCACGGAGGTGGGGAGTGGCAATTTTTCAATCAATTCAATTTTAGCTTGATCCACCTCAATTCCTCTCTTAGACACCACATGACCTAGGACAATCCCTTCTCTAACCATAAAATGACATTTTTCCCAATTTAGCACTAGGTTGGTTTCTTCACATCTCTTGAGAACTCTAGAAAGATTAGTAAGGCAAGAGTCAAAAGTGGTACCGTACACCGAGAAGTCATCCATAAACACCTCCACAATGTCCTCAATCATGTCGGAGAAGATGGCCATCATGCATCTTTGGAAGGTGGCGGGTGCATTGCACAGTCCGAATGGCATCCTCCTATAGGCAAATGTTCCGTAAGGGCATGTGAAAGTTGTCTTCTCTTGGTCATCGGGGTGTATGGGAAACTGCCAAAAACCACTATAGCCATCGAGATAACAAAAGTAGTCATGAAGAGCTAATCTCTCTAGCACTTGGTCAATAAAGGGCAAAGGAAAATGATCTTTCCTAGTGGCACTATTGAGTTTTCTATAATCAATGCACATGCGCCAACTAGTAGTAGTCCTAGTAGGGATCAATTCGCCCTTCTCATTTTCCACCACGGTGAGGCCGCTCTTCTTGGGCACTACATGAACGGGGCTCACCCATTTGCTATCCGAGATCGGGAATATGATTCCCGCATCAAGCATCCTCAAAATCTCCTTTTTCACCACTTCCTTCATGTTTGGATTGAGGCGTCGTTGATGCTCAATGGTTGGTCTATGTCCTTCCTCAAGGAAAATTCGATGCATGCACAAGGAAGGTGAAAGCCCACTCAAGTCCTCAAGCGAGTACCCAATGGCTTTCCTATGAATCCTAAGAACATCAAGCAACTTTCCAACTTCTTCCGCATTTAGATTTGCGTTTACAATAACCGGAAAAGTGGAATTTGGGCCAAGAAACTCATACCTCAAAGACTCGGGGAGAGTCTTAAGCTCTGGAGTAGGCGGGGGCGGTGTAATAATGTCATCGTCTTCATCCGCCTTCAGAAACTCCTTCGCTTCACCATCTTCATCTTCAATTAAGCATGTTGGTGAGATCCTGTTGGTGGTCGCGGGCGACCTAGGGGTGGACGTCTCCGACCTGTCACAGGGGAGGTCCGCTTCTTCTTCGTCATCTTCACTCGTGTACTCTCCAAGCAACGCTTTGACCTCCATGACTTCACCGGTCTCCTTCATGGTAGGGTTGAATCGGAACTCTACCACCTCTTCTCCAATCTCAAAGGTAAGGAGACCTTTCTTCACGTCAATAACGGCACCGGCGGTGGCAAGGAACGGCCGTCCAAGAATGATTGGGACGACGGGATCTTCCGGCATTTCCATCACGATAAAGTCGTTGGGCACAAAGAACTTGCCGACTTGGATAGGAAAGTCGTCGACAATACCGGTGGGTTGCACACAAGAGCCATCCGCCATATAGAGCCTTATGTTTACCGGGACCAAAGGACCCATGTTGGTCTTGGACCATATAGAAAGAGGGAGAAGGCTAGCACTTGCACCAAGATCACATAGAGCTTTGAATCGGTGAGCACCTATGCCAATGGTAATAGCAAACTTACCCGGATCACCAAGTTTTTCCGGGAGCTCAATGGACCGCACTTCATTGGTCAATTCGGACATTGACCGCTTCTTGGACAAGATTTCCTTGAGAAATTTGGTGTAGGCGGGCATCTCGTTCAACGCTTCGGCAAAGGGAATGGTGATGTTGAGGCCTTGGAGAACCTTCACGAAGCGTTTGAACTTTCCCTCCGTGAAATCATTAGCCTTTTTGGATGGGTAGGGAAGTACCTTCGTTGTCGGAGGTAAGGGGACGGAAATCGGGATTCTCTGAGGAGGGTCGGCAACGACCTGGGGGTGGTCGGCTGCGACCTCCTCTGTGGCCGGGACAGGGTCGGTGGAGACCACTAGGGGGTCGGCCACGACCTGTTCCAGAGGAGTCTCGTCCTCTTTGTTCGCCGTTTCTTCACTTATAACTCGGTCCGGCAACTTCTTCCCGCTTTGTAGGTGAACGGCGGCAATATGGCCTCTCGGGTTCTCATCGGGGTGGCCCGGTAAGCGCCCTTGAGGTCGTGGGATTTGAGCCGCGAGATCACCGAGTTGGGAGTCAACATTCTTTCTCCATGTGTCAAGATCTCCCAATCTCGTGTGGACACCTTTCAACTGAGTGGTGAGCTCGGTTCTCACCCCTTGCATCAATCCTTCTTGCAACTCTGGGACCCATGATGGCTCCGCTTGATAACCGGGAGGTCTATAAGGAGGGCCCCTTTGTTCTTGCGGGGGAGGTGGATACCCTTGACCTTGGCCATGGGTATTCCATTGAGGATAGTTGTTGTTCCTCCCCGCATAAGCATTGTTCTGGCCTCGGTAGGGTCCTCTCATATAGTTTGCCTCCGCATAAGCCTCGGCGGCCCGGACTTGCTCCACATTGGTACAAGAGGCGGCGGAGTGAGCTTGAGAACCGCACTCTTGACAAGGAGGGCCGGCGGACTTGAAGTAGCTCACTTGCTTCTTGAGCTTGTTGATCTCATCTTGCATAAATTGAAACTTCACATCTTGATCAATGGGCTCGCTATTAGGATCATAGAGCTTTCTTGGTGGGATCCGGACGGCATGTTGGGTTCCGTACATGGCATGGTAGTTGGTGAGTTTGTCCATGAGACCCCATGCCTCGTCGGGATCCATCTCAATGAAACCGCAATCGGTGTGGAGGTTGATGCGGTCTTTTGTTGCGGCATTTATTCCTTGAAAGAATATCTCTTGAAGAACATAAGGAGGTTGTCCATGGGTTGGACATTGCCGAAGAAGCTCCTTAAATCTCTCCCAAGTTTCAACAAATGTCTCGTTGGGAAGTTGATGGTAGGAGGTGATGCGCTTCCTTAGCTCGGTGGTTTTGGCCGGTGGAAAGAACTTCGTCATGAACAAGTCGTGCAAAGCCTTCCATGTAGTGATAGACCTAGCGGGCAAACTTTCGAGCCAATGAAGAGCTTTCCCACACAAAGACCACTTGAACGCCTTGAGGAGAACATACTCAAGTGAGACACCATCGGCGGCGATAGTGTCACATAGATCGGTGAAGTTCTTGATGTGCTCCATGGGGCATTCGGTGGGCTTGCCTTCATATTGAGATCTTTTGATAAGAGTGATGAAGTGGGACTTGATCTCAAAAGCGCGCTCTATTGCCGGGAGCACAATAGCGGATTCGGGAACCCTAAGCTCTGGATGCATGTATTGCTTAGCGTTCCTCGGGATGGCATCAAGTTGTTCTCGGAGGCGGGCGGCCTCCTCTCTTTCTTGCCGCGCAGCTGCGGCTTGAGCATCACGCTCCATTTGCATGCGCTCCATTTGAGCGCGAAGTTCAGCCATTTGATGAGCAAGAGCCTCCGCGTCGGCCATTGCTTTTCGCTCTCTTAGTCTCCGGCGAAGGGTTCTCTCTATTTCGGGGTCAAAGGGGAAATGGTCAATTACCCTTTGCGAACTAGAGGGCATACACCTGCGTTCAAAGCACTAAAGAAACGAATTAGTAACAAAAGAGGGGTTCGGGCTAGTCCCTCACCCAAAAGAAAGCTAGACTTGGAAACTAAACTAACTCCCCGGCAACGGCGCCAATTTGTTGAGAGGGTATACCTTAACAAATAAATTTGTCAAGACCCTGCTGAGTATAGTGAAGTCAGGATCGTCCACGGGAGCTAGTAGTTCTATAGTCTAGCAATCATACTACGAAAACAAAACAAAACAAAACAAACAAACAAACGCAAAACACAAGTTCTCGGAAAGTGGTCGAGGCCGACCCGAGGGAGGTCGAAGCCGACCCAAAGCAGGACTTCACAACACAAGGAAATCAACACAGAGGAGGTCGCGGCCGACCCTGCAACTGGTCGCGGCCGACCTATTCTGGGCACGAGAGTTGGTTTCGTAAAATCAAGGGAAAAACAACTAGGGGAGGGGATTCGCCACGCCACAAGCATGCAATTCAAACAATGATAAAGAACCAACTCAACTTGAAACCTCGTGGGTGATTTTCATCACAAAAGAACACATCAAGAGCCTCCATTCACATGAAAGGATTAACATGCAATCCAACTTGTTCTTCGAAGGGTTCGACTCTCATCAAACCCGGATAGTCCTTGTTCACAACATAATCTTGCAATTAGTTTGCAAACAAGAACATTCCCCCTTCTTCAAGGGTTTTAAGCACACAAGAGGGATTTATGGGCAGAGATTTCAAGCTAAGCATGGATCCAAACAATCAAGGTTTTAAAGGCACTTTCATGGTGGGTTTCACCCCAACCCTAGCAAGCTAACTACTCACACATAATCAAGCACACAAACAAGGAAAGGGAAGAGGAAATCATCATCCAAAGCAAAAACAACTTCAATTAATTTCAAGATCCACTTACAAACTTAAGCAAACCCACAAGTTTCTTCCAAACACCATTGTCTTCTTCTTCTTCCTCCTAAACAACAACTAGAACAAGCTTTCCTCTTCACTACCTCTCCTCACAGACAATCTCTCCCTCTCACACTCACTCCCTTTCTTCTTCTTCACCTTCACGTCCTTCTTCTTCTCTACCCTCAGCCAACACTCTCTTCTCTCTCTCCCTTGAGCCTTTTCCCTCCTTGGAAAAGCTGATTTGATAGGGAGGCAAAAATGGGTTTTGTAGCAGCCCATAAAAGCAAGGGAAGGAAGCTTCCTCCACTGCCACATCTCTGCCACACGCCTGCCACAGCCGCCTTCTTTTCGGGTCTCGAAAATCCCACCAAAAGGCATTACTTGCAGCGCACGGAGTTACTTTTGGATGCTGAGAGGGGTCGGCCGCGACCATATGGGAGTCGGCGCCGACCTACTGCAGGACGTGGACTTTTTTCGCGTTTCTTGTTCCGCTCTTGCTTCAATTGGTTGGACTTTTGTTGGGTGCTTTTGCCCTTTTGCTCCTTGATTTTCTTGAGTTCCTTGCACTTCTTTGAGGCTCACTTGGTTGCGACTTTGGATCTTGACTCTTGATATCTTGACTCTCGACAACTATCGGTTCCTAGAAAGCTCCGAAAATGCATGAAAACGTCTCCAAACAGCTCCAAATACCTACACAACACAAAACAACACACAAACGACTCCAACTCTCGTAAGAGAGCCGAAATCTTATGCAAAACACACAAACACAAAGGGAAAACATGCAAAACAAGCTAGAAAACTAGCTAGAAAAACAACTAAAAAGCGCGACATCAGGTATGATGAGATTAAATAATTTAGTCATGATGAATGTTATTATTATGTCAACATATATAAGCATGTAATTAGTATGTGTATAACATATGAATGATAACTTTATATAAAGAATGCTTATAAGATGTAAATAAATGAAAAAAATTAAAGAAATAAATAAATAAATGGTAAGGATTAAGGAACTAAACAAATAGAATAAGCATCAAAGCGGTAAATAAATAATGCATGCATGAGATATATAAGAAAGATGCGAAAGTATACTGAAAAATAAAATTAGCGGGAACAGTTATAAATCCGGTTTTCTTTTAATCCTTTTATCCTCATCCATCCATTTTCACTTTTACCACTTCCACCTTATCTCCTCCATCTCGTCTTCCTCCTCTCCATTTTCCATTTTCATGTCCATGGCCCACGACGACAATTTGCGTCGTATTAAGGCCGGTAATGATCGGTTTTTAACCGAGCTTTTCATTTGTCTTGTTCTTATCGTGATTATCTATATTGCGCTCATAATCATTTGGGTAAGAAATTTCTCACAATCCACTTGGTGAAATCAAACATTTTCGAAAGGGGATTTGAGTACAAACGCCAAATAAGGTAAGTAAATCTTTGTATTTTGTCTGTATCTTAGTAGATCTAGGTAAACATGCTTCCATATTTAATTTATAGCATTTTAGATCTAGAATTTTGAAAATGAGTTTCTGATGTAGAATATCCTAAATTAGGCGACTATAGAGCATACTCCTCAAAACGATTTTATAAACTCTTTGCATGAATTTAGTTAAGAAGAAGTAAATTCGTAGATTTAAAGAGGTATAAGTGATTAAGTATAGTGTGCAAGAATTAATCAATTTCTTTTGTAAAACTCACAAACTTATATATATATCTTAAATCAAGATTATATATATATGTATATGTAGTTACGAACAAGATGAAGAAAATTTTAGTTTAATGAAAGAAAATTTTTGCACAGCTTCGTAGAACACAAATAAATTTAAATCATGATCCAATATACATAAGTTTATATATATATATACATAGTTCCATCATATAGAATAAAAGAAAATAACTTATATATATACATTGCTGCTAGCAAGCTTAAGGCCATAGACTTTGCCCCTCTCCTTCAAAAAGTCAGTAGGAAAGTCGCTAGTTGGGCCGGAGCCACTCTTTCCTATGCTGGCAAAGTCGAGTTAATCCGAGCGGTGCTCCAAGGGATTGCCGGTTTCTGGCTCTCAATCGTGCCAATCGACAAAGGCGTCTTGGAGGAAATTACTAAGATCTGCCGTGATTTTCTGTCGAAGAGCAAAAGAGTCGCTTGGGATGACTTATGCCTTCCTAAGGCTGAGGGGGGCCTAGGCCTCAAGCAGCTTAGCAACTGGAATAACGCCTTCATGGTTAAAATCCTTTGGGACATCCATGCTAAGAAGGACGATCTCTGGGTCCTATGGGTTCATGAGCACTTCTTGCAAGCATCTGATATCTGGCACCGAGCTATTAGGGACAGGGACTCACCGCTTCTCAAGCGGCTCACTTCAGTCCGGGACACCATCTTAGAGCAATCAGGGTCAACTGCCCAAGCTGCTACCTTGCTTGATTCTTTGGCTCTTGGAGACAAGATTCCTATCGGGCGTGCCTATGACCTGGTCCGCAGGCGTAGGCCTGAGACAACATGGCACAAGATTATTTGGCACCGCAGGATCATGCCTAAGCACGCCTTCATCCTTTGGCTTGCTACCCTGAAGAGGCTTCCAACTCGAGCTCGCATCCAGCGATTCCTGCCCCATATCAGCACCTCTTGCCTATGCCATGGTGGGGAAGAAACGCTTGAGCACTTGTTCTTTCTTTGCCCTTTTAGCTCCGCCATTTGGGCGCACATCAGGCAATGGCTTCACCTAAGAGGCAACGCAGCCAGCTTGGCAGAAGCAACGGCTGAGCTCCTGGCCAGAAACCGAGGTCCAGCTCATATCCAAAGCATGCGGGTCACTGCCCTTGGCGCCACGGTCTACACAATCTGGAAAGCGAGGAACATGCTGACTTTTGAAGGCAACACCCTTAGCATAGCAAACGTTATCCATAGGATAAAGGTCCTGGTGTTCAAATTTCTATTTAACTTGTACCCGCACTTAAAAAACGAGAGTCCCATCTAAACTCTTTGTAAGCCGGCGCTTGTGCTTGGTATTGTAGTCCTTGTAAAAAAGCCTTCGGGCCTTGTAATGCCACAGTTCACCTCGCGTTGACTGTGTGCTTTTCCTAATCAAATTAACATTTTGATCGGAAAATAACTTATTCTAATGAAAGCTATGTTTTTGAAAGTTACGTTTTAAGTACACGTACATGTATATATAATTAAGGAAAGATCAGTTGGTAATTAGAGACTCGTGCTGATAACGTGTTATATAATAAAGAATTAGAAGAAGATTATTGAAACTTTACTTAAGAACTTTTACTTAAGAAAGCCACTTTAGAATGATAATGACATTAGAAGAGAGGGAGAAAGAGTAAGCACCTTATAGGTTGTATTCTTACTCTTTGTTGGTGCAAGTTTTACAATGGGTGATGCCTCTATTTATAGGACCAAAGTTAGGCAAGAGTTACCACAAAGTCAAGATTAGGAGGTGAATAATTCACACTTTTCTACCTAGGGTAATTAACCATTCACATGTGTTTCTTATGGTTCTTCTAGATGGATAACAAAATGTGTTCATAACACATCTTCTAGATGAACACATATTAATGTATTCATAACAGTTTGAAAATATTCACGAATTGTCTTTTGTGGCAAAAATACCTCATGTATCAAGGAGGTCTCTTTTACGAATATACCTTTCTAATGATAATGATTAATTATTATTTGTGCGCTCACGAAGGCCCAACTTGAATGTTATTGGGCAGAATACATCAACAGACCCCCGTACTTGTACGTTTTTTCCTATTGGCCCCCTACCTAAAAATGTTCAAACAGACCCCTGTATTGGTCCCGGATTTTCCTATCGAGCACAAATTGCATACATGGCCAAGCGCGTCTATACACTTCCGTGTTTGGGCGAGTTAGCTAGTATGTTGAGATGACATGGCAAAACACGTTGGCAATCCCTTTTATATATCATTTTACCGTTGTGAAATCATTCCCACTTCGTCTCCTTCTCACTCTCGTTCTCGATCTCTGGCTTTGTTCCTCCCTATCTCTGGCTGCAATCACTCTCGATTTCTCACTTCTCACTTCGTCTCCTTCCTGTTGAGTATCATGAAGTACTCAGGTTCGACTGTTTCGGGCAATGCGAGCTCAAATCCGTACGTGGGAACGACCGAAGAGGCCGAAGCTGTCTTCCCAGTTTGCAGGTGTGGTGAGGTCGCAACCATGAAAATCTCAAGAACTGTGGCGAACCCGGGAAGACGATTCTATAGCTGCTATAATTATTGGGTAAGATGTAATCCCGATCCCTCAATCTATGCTCAAGAAATTTTCTAGGGTTTTTTTGTGATGAATTAGGATCGGCTAAATCCGAGAGCTTTGGGGCAATTTAGCTTTTGTGGTAATGTGATTGTTCGAATTAGGGTTAATTGTTGGACAAACTAGGGTTATTTGATCGAACTTTGTGGTAATATGTTAGTGTGTTGATTGTGTGGTTTTGCAGAGAAACAAAAGCTGTGGTTTTTTTAGGTGGGTTGATCCACCTCTAGCGGATGAAGTGAAGAATGTAATTTCAGGGCTTCTGAAGGAGAAAGAAGAAGAGAGGGACAAAACAAAACGCAGGGCAAATGTGCTCCTTAGAGTTGTAATTGTTATTGTAGTTTTACATGTTTTGAAATTTGTGTTCAATTAGGAATGAGTGGAAGTTGTAGTTGTTTGATGGAAGTTGTAGTTGTGCGCAATTTGTGTACTGAATTGGTGTAGTTGCTAAGCTGAAAATCTGAACTTGGTTGTGCCTTTTGTATGCCTTTTGTAGTGATGTTGGTTGTGACTGAATTTGTGCCTAAGTGCCTATTGTAGCTTCTGCATTGTTGTTGGTGGAATGAAGCTTGTGTATTTGGTGGAATTTGTTTCATTTGTGCTTTTGTTGTTTTCATTTAGTTGGAATTAAGCTTGTGTATTTGCTAGAAGTTGGTACTCAATTTTTTTTGCTGTTTTCATTTTGCTGGAATGAAGCTTGTGTATTCACAGTTTCATTCAAATCATAACCAAAAAAGCAACAGAGTTTCATTCAAAGCATAACCAAAAAATGCAACAGAGTTTCATTTAAAGCATAACCAAAAAACGCAATAGAGTTTCATTTTGCTGTTTTCATTCAGCTGAATTGATAGAGTTTCATTGAAATCACATAATTTCATTCAAGCATCACAGAGTTTGTTGTTTTCTTGGACAAAAGCAACAACAATGAAGCTTCACAATCACAGTAAATCAAAATACCAAGTTTGTTGTTTTCTTGGACAAAATCAACAACAATGAAGCTTCACAATCAAAGTAAACCAAATAACCAAGTATGTTGTTTTCTTGGACAAACCATAACCAAAAAATCACAAATGCCTAAGGCACACTACATAACCAATCCATTTCACCCCTGTGGCCTGCTTGAACTTGTTTGACTTGAAAATGGGACTTGAGTTGTATTAGCAACTGGATCATGCCTCCCTCTTTGTACTTGTGCCCTTATGACTACAGGTTTTCCCTTCCACTTGAGACCTTTCTTTTTCAGTGGAAAAGACACATTCTCTCGAGCATCTCCAACAGGAGTTGGGGCACTCAACACCAGAGGAAGGCATTCCTGGCTGCAAAATGACAACAACAATTAGAGACATAAACTTTGTAATAAATCAGAGACATTAGTTAACAAACTAACATTTAATATTGTGACACCAGTGTCAGGGTTTGTGTAGAGTCCCAGCCCTATCACTCTTCCACTTCTTGTAGCACGCCATGGGAAATGTCCCTGTGAATGAGCTTGAGTTCCTACATTTTCTAACCCCTAAAACAAACAAAATCCAAGAATCGGAATTTTTTCACTCTATTTTTTATATGACAGTTATATTTTATAAGACATCAAACCTGGCCTCTTCCTCTTGTAGGTTGCCTTGGTGGTATTGGTGCACTAGCCTGGCTTGGTGGTCTTGGTGCACTAGCCTGGCTTGGTGGTCTTGCATCACTAACATGACTTGGTGGCCTTGGAGCCTGACTTGGTGCTCCAATGGCCTAATAATACAAAGTGAAAGAAACAAATTAATCCAAGTCATTCCATTATTGAAACAAAAATGGAAACTTAGTACAAACCTCTTCCCTAGGTCTTTTCCTAGAGGAGCTTGCACCAGCAGCACTTGAAGAACCAGAGTTGGGGCAAATTTTTTTGTTGTGTCCTTCCATCCTACAAATGGTACAGTCATCACTCTCCCTCTTCTGGACATCTTGCCAAGCTTCTTTGGTTCATCCCTTGGCTTTCTTCTATTTGTCTTTCTCCTCCCTCTTCTCTTTCTCATTGGAGGAGGCTCAATTGCTTGGTGCTCAGACTGTGGCCATAGCTTCATGCCCATAACTGGTTCAATGGGAATGGTATATGCTTTGAGATAGGTAAACTTCTTGTACCAGTGATAGACATGGTCATCAGGGTTAATTTGTAGTTGGTTCATGACACATATTGCATGTGCACATGGAATTCCTGTTAGCTGCCATGACCTACAACTACAAGTGTTGGCATTCAAGTCAACAATGTGGCCATATTCACCATCTTGGACTTCAAAACCCCTAGCTCCATTCCATGTCAGGTTGCAGTCCATTGCCCTCAGTTTGTTTCTCTCAAGCTTATGCAAAGCCATTGGTGCTATCTCACATATCCAGCCCCTTGAAAATGCATTCATCTTAGTGATTCTGTTCATCACTTGCCTCTTTTAATTTCCTCAAGCATAGAGATTATGGGCTTTTATCTAGCAGCCTTTATCCAACTATTAAATGTTTCACACATATTGTTTTCCACACTATCACATTGTATGTCAGTCTTGATAAAAGCCTTGCAAAAATTCTCTTTCCCATAAGCTAGAAAGTCATCTGTGATACCACTACCTAACTTGTCTAGTCCATCAAGATTGTCTCTCAATTGCACCTGGAATGTGGACCAGCAACATGACCAGAATTTCTTCCTTTTCTCAATTCCTTTCCACTCCTTAGCCCAGTTGGCATAAATGTGTCTTGCACATAGCCTGTGCTCTGTCTCGGGTAGAACCTCTTTCATGGCAGCCCTAATACCTTGCAAAATTCAAAGACACAAGAAATTAGTGATTCATAAATAGGAAGGTGTATGCAGTTTACAAAATTGAAGTGAAAAAACCTGACCAAATGCATGTCACTCATCATGGTTAGTCCATCTCCCATTCCAAGGTCCAAATCAACTTGTAGATCCCTCATGAACCTTGTCCAATTCAAATTTGTCTCACTTTGGGTCACCTCCCATGAAATTGGAAACATTTGACCATTACCATCTTTTCCAACTGCGACAAAGAGTTGTCCCTCAACAGCTCCTCTTAAAAAGCAACCATCCACCCCTATTATCCTCCTACAACCAGCTTTCCATCCTTCTTTCAAAGCCCTGAAGCACGTGTACAACCTCTTGAACACCTCTTTTCCATGCTCAGCCTCCTTGTCAACCACCACAAAACATGTGGAGCCTGGATTAGATCTGTTTATCTCATCCACATAATCATGCAACTTTGCATACTCAGCTCTGTAATCACCCACATTCTTCCCTATGATCCTTTGCTTTGCCCTCCTACTTGTGGATATCCCAACATACTGCTTAAACTCCTTCTTGCACAATTCTTGAATCTGCCAAAGCTTTAGGGATGGTTGGGATACAATTTTGTCCTCCAATTTCTTTGCAAGAAATTTTGAGTTGCATAATCTGTTGTTGTTGTACCTCCTACATGAGTGTGTGGCCCAATAAGTCTTCACCATAAAATTTTTGCTAGCTGCATCATGGCTTGCAGGAATTGTCCACTTGCATCCTAGATGTTGGCACTTAGCAACCACCCTTTTCCTCTCAATGGGCTTCAGTTTAAGCTTCACACCCCTATGCACAACATATTTTGCCACAACTTCCCTAAACTGTTCAAGACTCTCAAAAATCATTCCCACTTCCCGTATTAGGTATTCACACTCAGGCCTATACACCACATGCTTGCTCTTCCTTCTCTTCAACTCTATTCCATCACCTTGCTCATCCCCAGAATCAAGACTCTCTAAGCTGTAGTCAGATTCGGAGCCATAATAGGGATCATCACCTCCTATTTTCCCTCTATAATCAGTCCCCTTCCCATTCCAATCTTCATATCCCTCATCATTTCCAACCTCTCCCATAGCCATCTGAATATGGCACATCCTTTCCTTGTGCACCCTCTGCCTAGCCCTAAGTTCTCTAGCAGCAGCCCTCACCTCCCTCAATTCATCATCAACATCACTATTATCTGTTAAGTGAAATGAAAGATCCTCACTTTCAGTACTTGATTCGCTCTATTTTGTATAGGTTAACTCTTGTATTTTAGGGTTATATTGAGTGTGTTTAGGTTAGAGTTTGTGCTAATTGTAATATCTATGCCGAAGACACAAGAATTCAAGAATCAAGAGTTGTAAGGCGTTTTGAGGTGTCTGCGCAACACCACTTGCTTCCAAAGGCTATATCTTGAGCTACAGAGGTCTGATTGACTTCAAGGGCTTCAATTCATCTTTTTACACCAAAGTCAGATTCCAAGCTGAAGATGGTCAAAAGATCCTCCGAAGTGACAACAGTGATTCTGCCGAGATTCCGCGACCGCGGCGGAGACGACGCGACCGCGGCAGCTGCCGAGACGACTTGTTCTTCTTTGTTGCGAAAGCGCGGGCGCAGTGGAGACGACGCGACCGCGGTGATGCCGGATCCGTGATGGGCCGAAGATCTATCTTCTTTCTATCTTCTTATCTTTTCTCTTTCCTTTTCTACCTTTTCTCCTTTCCTAATTAGATTAGGGAAGCATGTTCCCTGGGTCTATATAAGGAGGAGTCTGCTTTAGGTTTTATTCAACATTCTACCTTCTACCAATTCTTCTCAATTAATTCTTTAGTTTAGTTATGGAGAGCTAGTCTCTTTGGGTTTGTTCAAGGGAGAAGCTCTGATGTATGAACTCGTGAGATTTTGGTAATTGATTTCTATCCTTTGGTTGATATTGATTCTCTTGTGCTTCATCTTATGAATGTTTATTGTTTCTTTAGGAGTCATGAACCTATTGAATTGATTGATGTTCTATTGTTTGATTTAGGATTGGTTGTTGTCTATGCATCTTTCCTATTTCTCGAAACAACTCTATTCTAGGACCGTGGACTAGTTTAGGGAAGAGTATTCAATGGTTTAATTGTGCATGAGACTCGTAGCTTGATTGCATGATTTGATTTCCTAATATTCTTATTCTCTATGCTAATTCTAGGTTTAAGCGTCCTTGCCTAGGGTTATAGAATTGCTTGGACCGTGGACTTGCGATTGTTAATGATCAGGATAGGAATTAACCATAGGTGAGAATGAAATCAATGGATGAATCTATGATCGAGTGATTATTAAAGAATGGATCTTTTGAATGAACCTGCTTTCCCTTATTTGTTTGGTTGTTTGGTTGTTTGTTTTGTTTATTTCTTAGATTAGATTAGTTTAGATTCTTCTCTTCAATTCCCCCCTTTTCTTTAGTTGATAATTGTATTAATACTAGAAGCCATAGTTCTCTTGGGTTCGATCCCTTACTTGCATGCTATACTAGTTTGTACTTTGGGTTATTTATCTTTGATCTTGGCACGATGACTTTAGCCGAGTCAGTACTCTCATCACTCCCATCAGTGTTGGACTCATCATCACTTTCAGCTTCATCCCCTTCACCCTCATTCTTATTTTCTGTATTTGGAGGAGGTTGAGCTTCATCCCCTTCAACCTCATTCTCATCACCTCCTCCAACTCTCACCTCTTCCTGATCCACATCATCAAGCCATGTAGCATCCAAATCATCACCCCTAGTAGCATCCAAATCATCTCCTCCAACATTCTCTTCATCCACTCCATCCACAACCACTGGATCAGCTGGGGTTAGACCCTTTGGAAGACTTTACAAATATTCATCCATATCTATTTGCACATCTAAAATGGTGGCCTCATTGATCTCATGCTCAACATAAAAATCCAACTCAGTCCCATCCTCAACTTCTTCCAACATTTCCATTAGTACACTATCTGACAATTGCCTAAATTGTTTTCATTTTTCCCCTTGTAGAATAATTCTTTGTATCCACTATACCCTAAGGCCTTGATAGAGATTCCTAGATCGGGCATACTAAACAAATCATTATCAATCCCTACAGTATAGGCAAGAGGGAAGCTAGTCCTATACTCAATGCCATCTCCACTCACCAATGAACCCCCATGATACCAAGATACTCTTAGAATTTTAGATGCCATTCCTGGAGAAACAAAGAAGCTCAAAACCACAAGAACATCCAAGCAACATACAAGCACAGAATTTCACTAAACCTAAAAAATCAAGCTCAGAATTTCACTAACCCTAAAAAAACAAGCAACAAACAAGCTCACAATTAATTTCACTAACCTTGAAAAACACAAGAACAACCAAGCAACAACAAAGCAACTTGCACAAGCTCAGACTTTCAACAACCAAGCAACCCTAAATCGACTAACAACACTAAATCAAACCAGAGATTGAGTTCTTCCACAAAATGGGTACTCTTTTTAGCAAAAATCAACAGCCTAAGTCATCGGAATACTAGAAATCAAAGCACATTATGAGATTTTGCAAGCTCGAGAGAAAACCCTAACTGAATCTCTCATACCTGATCTCGACAACAAGAACTGTGGCCACCTTCTCCTTGCGCATTCACCTGGTGCTTTGAGAGGGGCGACGGTCCCAGAATCGAGCTCCTAAGACGCCGATTGCAGCTCTCCCCTTCGATTCGTCGTTTTCGCGGGCTCCTCTTCTCTCTGTCTGTCGAGCCAGCTTCCCCCCAAAATGAAAAATGATGAAGCTTTCTCCCTCCTTCAAGCTTCTTTATTTTATCAAAATAGCGACTTTATGAAGCTCATATAACATATGCTTTGAAATATAAATGCGTTACATGGCAGCTGGCATGTGGTTTTGGATTTTGTTACGTGGAAAGGGTTTTTTTTTAAGTTTGTGTTACGTGTAAATGTGGTGGCCGTTTAAGTGACACGTGGCCACGCGTCGCACTCATGGAATGGAGAAATTTTAATGAAGGGTTCAATAGGCAAAATTCTGGGTAGTATAGGGGTCTGTTTGAACATTTCTAGGTAGGCGGACCAATAGGAAAAAACGTACAAGTACAGGGGTCTACTTATGTATTCTGCCAATGTTATTGTTGGCAAGAGCGTCACAATACGACTAAAGTAATCTAGGACCTATTCGAAGTGACCATATGGATTAGTCATCGGGTCCCTGGGTTACATTCGTATATTCGTACATCCATGTGCAATGAAGATGGGATCCTTGCCCCTCTAGATATGCGCTTAGTCTGTTAATGTGAAGAATTAATGTTGTGTTTTTTTCAAATATGAGAATCAAACTAATGCAAACACTTGAATTTTATTAATAAATAAATATGAAATGTTATGAGCCTAAGTACAAAGCTAAAAAAAATGGAAATATGCAACACTAAGTGTCTCGTCAAAACCACGTGGAATAAGAGTGTCCTATCGTACATGCATGTTCGCGCATATACGGGTAACTTGCATGATTGCAGTTTTAGTCTAGAGAAGGAGTGGTGTCTCCTAAGTCAAATCTACGGTCACAGCAAGTGGACCCACGTTCATGGTTTTGCTCCTAAGCCTTGCACGCGGGCTTATGTTTGATCCTTTGGAGGTAGTCTAACTTGGGATGACATGCATGTATTTAGTTGGTTGGCACACACCTAGACCGTGGTGTTATCATCCTTGATCAAGATCATTTGGTGGAAGGTCGATGGTACAACTCTCATCTCATGAATCCAAGTCCTTTTTTGCAAAGCGAATTGAGGCCTTGTACACTCCAAGCGCGAATGTCAGATATCCGCCAATCCAGTGAGTTACATTTTAATCAGAATCAAATCTTCTTTCCTTCTTGGCTAAGAACTTGAAGACGTCGCAGTACATATTGTCCATCGAGCTCACTAGATCCACCAATGCTTGGCACACCTTAAAGTCCATGAGCTCGACCGTTAGGATCAAAGGATTATTGTGTAGGTTTGGACCGAGGCAAGATCTTTATCCCGAAAGACCAACCCATCAATTATGGATGTGGTTGGCGGTTGTGGCTCGAATTGATGAACCCTCATCACTTCTAGCTTGTGGCATCATTCTGAAAGTTGCACCCTATTTCCGCATCCTCCTTTTTGTATGCTGTTGAGAGCGTTTGAATCACCTCGATTTGCTTCATTCAAGGCTCTCCTTTGTCTTTTGGTTCCTTCTTCTTGAGGTACTTGCACAAGTACAAGCCATTGACCAATTCTTCAAGGAACCTCTTGTACGGTTTGCAATCCTTAGTCATATACCCTCGCGTCCTATAATACATGCATTATTTTTGACTTTGGACGTCATCTTCGAAGCACTCGTGGGTAGCGGAAGTAGTTATTGCACCTGATGCGCAATAAAATTTAATGGATTTGGGACGTTGAAGGTTGTATAAATGACTCTTGTTTGGTGTACTGGCAGGTTCATCTTACGTCCGTAATCACCACTTGTGGTGCGATGCGATTTTTGGGACGGAGATGGCGATTTCTCCTTTGACTTGAAGTTCGCTTCCTCAAGCCGCACAAATTCATGAATGCATTCTTAGAGTTTAGCAAAGGTTAGGGCTGAGCCTCAGTTCAAAACTGAACCGAACCAAAAAATATTGAACCAAACAAAAAATGAAATACAAGAATTTAGTGAACCAAAAACTGAACCGAAGAAATTCAATTCAGTTTGGTTTTTTTTTCGGTTTTCAATAAAATATAACATTTTTTTTTGAAAAAATTGAACCGAATTGAAGTATAACCGAAACCAAACCGAAACCGAAATCCTGAAATTTATTGGACCAAGAACCCAACTGAACTCCGTCGATTTCGGTTCAGTCAAATTTTTCGATTCCAACCGAACCGTCCTCAACCCTAGCAAAGGTGGTAGGGAGATGGTGAGTCAAGTCTTCCCTAAGCTTGCTTTTGAGCGGGATGACTTTCTTAAATGCGGTGATTGCGGTCTTAGGATAGCACTCCATTAACTTATAGCAAAGTGACGCAAACTTTTTCGTTTTTCCTTCATTAGACCGAAAAGCATACCCAAGGACAATACATTCCAACTACTGGCAGTGATAGAACCTCAAGGAGAATCTCTCTTGAAGCCAAAATAGAGACTAATTTTTATTCAAATTACTAGATGATCCTCTCCATTATAACTCTAAGTCTTATATAAGAGACTCTAAAACAGAATTGAAAATAGCTAGATTATTATCCCTAACAATCAGGGATTTATTTCCTAAAGCACAAAATAGCAAATTATATAATACTCCCTCTGTTTCCAATAGACTGTCCACATTTGCCAATTTCACAATTTTCAAGAAAGACACGTGTATTGATCTCATAGAGTGTAAATATAGTTTTGGGACACTTGTCTCAATCCCGCTGGAAGAGTAAAGATTATAGACCCATACAAAAGTAAACTTACTCTAATATCCCTACCACAAAAGTAAAGGCTTTCCATCTTCTACACTCAATCCAACTCCCCCCTCACTAGTCACCTCCCACAAAGTCCTCGTCACCTCCACCTCCCATGGTTTCGACCTCACTATCCCGACTTCGTCTCCTGCTCCGACATCATCGCCCTCTCCTCCCAGAAGCTCATCACTATGTTCGGCAACCCCTTCTACTCGGTCGTCTTCGGCCGGAAGGTCTCTCTCCACTAGATCCTCCTTTGTTGACCCTTTCTCCCTCCCTCCCTACGATGCCGATTTCATAGATCTTGTAATCCCGGACTTAAGTTCATTGGTGTGGCGGACTTGAATTTTTCTGGTCAAAATCTGAGATCTGAATACTTGCCTTAAACATTTACCTAGATCTGAATAAAATTGATGAGATTATTTAAAAAATTAGTCAAAGAGTAAAGATTGAGAGCTTGGATAAGTCCAACAATGAAAATACAGAAGTTGGAATTGAAATTTTAGGTGTATATAGTGGTTTTAAAATACCGAGGTTGGTTTTTTACTATCAATGGATGAGGGATTTAGAAAGATGGGTTGTTTTTTTGGTCTGGAGAAAAAATGGGCTGTTGATGCTACATGAAAATCAATGTGTTTGTAAAATCTAATGAATGTATGTAGGTGGAGAAAGAGAGGGGAGGAGAGAGGGATTGAGAAGAAATAAATGGTTCTTGAGGGTAAAATTGTGGTCGTGTGAGGGTATGGGAAGAAGTATGTGATTAAAAGGAAAGTATAAAGGTGGACAATCTTAGCGAAACGCCCGAAACGGAAAGATGGACAATCTTTCGGAGACGGAGGGAGTAGTAGGATATTAAGGCTGATTTCTAGCGATTGCTGAAATCTAGGAATAATTGATGATAATTGATTTATTTCTATGGTTTCTTCACTGTTGGGATTGTATCAATGCATCTTCCCTAAAAACTCGACTTGTCGCCAAGTTGGAGAAGGCTCTTATCCTGGATATTCGCATGATGTCTTAATGCCCTGCAGCTTACACTCTCGCCCATTGAGGCTGAAAATCAACGACATGTCATTCCAATTAGCCAAAACAGTGTTCAAAGAGGCTAGCCACTTAGTTCCCAAAACCACTTCTGTTGCACCTAATGGGAATGGGTAAAAATCTCAGTAATGATGAAGCCTGGCAACTGAAGAGATATGGTAGGACATAGCCAGTTGCAAGGGATCACTTCTCCATTCCCTATCGTCACTCCAAACGCAGGAACTTCTCGAGTTGGTAGATGCAACTCCTTCACTAATTGGTCTGAGATGAAGTTATGAGTTGAGCCGCTATCTATCAAGACCAACACTGACCTGTTTTTCAACTTGATTGACAACTTCATCGTGGTCGAAGTTTGGCCAACAATCTGATGAAAAGATATTGCAGATGTATTTTCTTCTTTCTCTTCGTTTGCAGGCGGTGAAATTTCCTCTTCATCACCCAAAGGAGTTGTATCAAACTCACCCGTGTACTCCATGTTAGAGAAAGTGGTTTTACACCTATGTACAGGTGAGAATCTGTCCCCACAACGATAACAGAGACCTTTCTTACGCATTTGTTGCTTCTCAATATCCTAGGGCTTGGTGGTGTTGAATTAGTACTAGGGCTTCTATTATGTTGGTGATCGAGGTGAATGGGCAGAGAAAGGTGATTTTTTGTTTTGTGAGTTTGCAAGGGGCTGATTTGAGGAGCTTTGAACCACTTTAGCTTCAAATTCTAAGGCAAGACTTACCGCTTTAAAAATAGACTTGGACTTATGGATTCGGACCTCTGCTTTCAACTTGTCTTTAAGCCTGGAGAGAAGGACACCTATCAAACAGTGTTCAAGCCAATCCCTAACTCTCGCAGCACGTACGTTGGGGAAATTCTTGACGGTATTCTTGTATGGTGCCCATCTACTTGACTGCACATAAGAACTCATCCGGATTTTGGAATTCCGGGGTTCCGTAATGCTCTTGAAATGCCTTTACAAGGTCCTCCCAGATAAGATCTCGCCCTCACCGGAAATCCATGCAAAGAGATCAAGTGCATCCCCCTTCAAGATGCATAAAGGCAATTTCAACCTTCATCTCATCTGGGGTGTGGAAGTATCGGAAATACTTTTCAGCCTTCAAGACCAATCCACGTGGATCACCACTGTCAAACTTCGGGAAGTCAATTTTAGCTTTAGGGCGGTGATTGTTGTAGTACCCTCGGTTGTTGGCGTCGTATGCATCATAATCATCCATATATCTAGCACGTTGGTGGTCAAACACTTGTCCTCTCTACGTCGGCTGCATTGGTGTGGTGTACCTCCTTGGTTGACAACTAGGCGGAAAGAGATTTGATGAGGACAGCCAAGTCCTTCATCATATCTGGTGTAGGGTTTTGACTAGTAGAGGGTGGAGGATCGTTGTTTTCTTAATTAGTGTTTTGTATATTGGCATTTTATGGATTGGTAGAGGAATTGGAGTGGGTATTCACCATCGGATCGATGGCTTTGATACTAAAATGGTTCTGATACTAAAATGATAGAACCTCAAGGAGAATCTCCTTTGATGCCAAAATAGAGACTGAGTTTTATTCAAATTACTGGATGATCCTCCCCATTACAGCTCTAAATCTTATATAAGAGACTCAAAAATAGAATTGAAAATAACTAGATTATTATCCCTAACAATCAGGGATTTATTTCCTAAAGCACAAAATAGCAAATTATATACTAGTAGGATATTAAGAATAACTTCTAGTGATTGCTGAAATCTAGGAATAATTGATGATAATTGATTTATTTCTAGGGTTTATTCTCTATTAGGATTGTATCAGGCAGTCTAATGACTCATGAACTTGAGCAAGTTGGTTCCATGATTGAACTGACCTTTGTTTCAAGCTTTAGAATCATTTTAATGCAACCTTATCGAGGCTACCCAAGAATATCTTGCAAATGATTAAATCTTCGGACACCCATAACGTCATCTTATGCGAGAAAGAGGCGATGTGACGGGTCAAGCTATCCATTGTATAGAGCAAACAATGGTGGTGAGAATTTCCCTGGTGGCTTGACACGTTAAATACCTTTGCAGAATGGTGTTATTGTCACCAAGGCCAACTCAAGACATAACTCAAACGATAATGAACAAAAGTGTGAAATAGATACTTATTCAATTTGGAAATGTTGGCAGTTGAAATTGAACCTGTTATAAAAGATTACCATAACGAAATATAAACTTGTAGTGTAGAATTTACCTTTGTAATACATGTTATGAAAACACAAAAACTTATAAAGCTACCTTCAAGATGACATCTACATTTAGCAGACTTAACAAGAGCGTGTGTGCCATCTAATGGATATTTCGCTCTAAGGGTGAATTCTTCTGTCACATTGCTTGACCTTAAGACAATTTCTCTTCCTGATGTTTTCATACAACAAGTGACCATGCAAGGAAAGAAAAAAAAAAGAAGGGGTCAGTTAATTTGATGTAAGAGTAAGAAAATGATTGGCTTTTATGGTGGCGATTAAACTCCGGTTAATAATCAATCAATGATCCAATAGTTAGTACTTCAATCAAAAGGAAAAAGAATATAAAATTTAAAGATACATAGGATATCTCAATAATGTGGTTCCATTTGGAAAAATGTGAGATTTTTGCAATTATGATTACTTCAAGAGAGTAAATTAACTAGTATTAAAGAAAAAAGAAAATTGAAAAACTTTTTTCGGTAGTTAATTCATGATGCATTCATGTATATACTTGTCATGTAACAGATGATTTTTCTTCTTCTAAATTCAGGATATTCTACTGTCAACTATTAATACAATTGTTGGCTCGTTAGTCAAACAAAGAGGGCGTCCTTAACAGAGTTAAGAGAGTCCTTGGTTGAAGCGTCCTTAGCAAAGACTAAGGACTTCCTTCAGTTGCAGCGGAAATCAAAAGACTAAAACATGTAAAGACAATAAGTAAGGAATCCTTTTGATTTATAGAGGAACCACTCAAGTACCAACTAGTCCTTGAGTGTAAATCTCTACCTCCTAGGAGGATTTTGTCATAGCTTCTTTCCTTTCTTATTAAGTTTTCTTACAATTACACTAGCGAGTAGTTACACTTCTCTAGCACTTAGAAGGCGTCCCTAAGTCCACTAGTAAAAACTCCTTTAAGCCTCTAATGTAACCTAACTTAATCTCTCTAAAGGATGCTATCACCTCTTCCTTACAGTTCGTCGTAAAGACTCTCTCTTTCTTTTCTATGACAAACAATTTTGGGTTTTTGGGAACGCTTCACACTCGATCTAACACCTTAAGTCTCACTTGTTCTTGAGCTTGTTCTTGGTGTTCTTGATCGATTGACAAATTTTCTAAATATTCTCTAGAAGCGTCAAGTCACAGTAAATGCTCTGGAAGAGTATTTATAGTGATTTGGGAAGGGCCTCATTCTCTAACGATCATGCCCCTGGGGACGTTGCTACAGGGATCGGCTTCCACGTGTCTTTGGATGATGAAGGAAATTTCCTGGCAATTCCGTTGGACTTAGCTACAGGATCTGCTTCCACGTGGTGATCATGATCAAGGCTTGTCTGGTGATGTCACTTTGTCGACCAGCCTTGAGGACTCCTGTATGATTGTTAAGGACGGCGTCCTTAGTGGAATAATACCAAGTCCCTTATTAGATGAAGCGTCCTTACACCTTAAGGACGGCTCCACAAAACTTGTTGTCCCTTTCATCACATGCGTTCCTGAAACACTTGGACAACTAATTAGATCAAGGTGAGTTTGTCATATCAAAACTAAGGGACGCCAGGCACAATGTTAAGTACTGAAGGCGTCCTTAACATTGTCCCAACAATTTCGCCCTTTTGATGATGGGAAACTCTAAGCAAATATAATTTTTAACTTGAAGCTTTAGCATGCTTGAAAACTTAACGAGGGTCCTCTGACACTTAGCAAAAATTCTATAAGCACAAGTTTTCAACCTTTGATCTATACGCACTTTTGGATTTTAGGGAGGGGACGGCTATCTTAATCAAATTTTCTTTCTTTTCTAAGAGGCATCCCTTTTTCATATTTAAAGAGCAGTAGCATCCTTTGATCCTTTCTCTAAAATTCCCCCTTAGCACTTGCTTATTCTAGATAACGAAATCAAAGCTCATCTCTGCAAAACTACCCTTCCCCCTTTTGGCATCATCGAAAAGGATAACAAGTTAGCTAAGGACGATAACACAAAATCATAACTAAAGGCAACATAACGCTTAAACAAACAATTGCACACAAACACAGGAACTGCCATTGAAATAAGAAGATATATTACAGACATTCAAAGTAGTGTTTAAAACAAAAGAAGCACAGGCAAAATAACAAGGGATTGAAAGATTAGGAAGGTGGTGATCTAACAGGACGGCTTGAGTCATCTACATTATCGTCCACATCAATTCTTTCTTCCTCTTCTTGAGTGTCTCCCTCGGTGCTTTCTCTGTGAATGGCTTGGATCATCTCTTTCATCAACTCATTCTGTGTTTGGACGGCGTGGAAATAATCATAGTTCTGCTGAATGATAGCGTTCCCTTGCCATGCTAGAACATTCTGGTTGTGAATGAGTAGAGCGTACAACTGTTTCTGCGATTGAGATTCAGGATTAGCAGGGGCAGGAGATGTGTGGAAGAAGGACGGTGGTGGTGGTTGAGCAAAGTGTGATGGAGAGTAGTCCATTGGAGCTTGATTGAGGAAGGACGATAGTTGATCAACATCAGCATATCTGGCAATACGTGCTTCCTCAGAATCAATCATCTCAGCGGGCTCAGAAACCACAGTCTTCCATTTCTTTGCAGCTTCCTGCCTTGCTCTTTCGTCCTCAACAGCCTTTTTAGCAGCCTCTTGCCTTAGGCGCTTCTCCTCTGATTTCCTGGCAGCTTCTTCCTCTTTCTTCTTCTTCTCCACTTCCTTTCTTTCCTTTTCAAGCTGTTTTCGAATGGAGGGAAGTTCTTAACTGTGCTTGATCTCAAGGATGCCATACTTCTGATCCCATGGCATTCCAAGGGTGAGCTCTTCTCCAAGACTGTAAGCATCATTTTCAATTTGGAGCGCCTTCACAAGTTCTGGATAAGGAAGGGCATGACTTTTGCGAGTACACTTGGCCATGTGTTCTATCATTATGCGTGCCAAGTTGATTTTGCGTCCTTGGTGGAAGGCGTCCAATAGAAGACAGTCTATCGTTTGGACGATGGACTTCTTCTCTTGCCTTGGTACCACGGTGCGGCATATCATGTAATGAGCCATGGCACCAGTTTGAGTGAGGACGGAGGCGACTCTATCATGCAAATCATGAGTCTTTCCAATGAAAACCCTTCTGAACAGGGCTTTAAGTTCTTCTCCTTCAATTCCAAATCCTGAGGAAGGCACCTGATGGAGAGCTTCATTGCCTGGACGCTGCTTGTCAAGACCCATAAGCTGGCGAGCAGTCTTTTCAGAGAAAGTAGCGCTTTCTCCATTTGCAATGAAAGTCCCTGTGTCATTTGCAACGTTGATGGAGTGGGAGTCATAGAAGCTTTGGACTAGCTTGGGATCCACAGATACATTCTCCTCTGAAATTTTCAACCAGCCCTGAACACTTAGAAGATCAACAAGTTCCCGTGCCTCAGAAAACTGGCTCAACAAGGCTTCGTCAAAAAGCTGGGGACTCAAAATATGTTCCTCCTTGTTTTTCTTTCCTGTGGACGGCTCAACAGCGCCGTCCTCATTCTCTTCATCTTCATCGTCATCCTTATCGTCCTCATTGTTATCTCCTTCTTGGAGATTTTCAAAGTCTCCAGACGGGCCAAACTTGTCCTTGGACCCTGTCGTCTTTCTTTTCTTTGGCAGTGGCCCACCTTTTTCTTTGGGGGCAGACTTGCCTCCAGCATCTTCTAGGACTGCTTCCCAAGGAGGGATTTCATGAGCGTCCGCAGCGAGTTGTTCGTCTAGAGATAGCTCTTGTGTGGAAGCAGTCTCCAGAACGACATTGTCGCTCTGGTTGGCAAGTTGGCGTCCCAACTCTTCATCATCGGCAATCTGTTGTCATGTAATTTCATCGTGGATGACAGCAGAATCCACTTCTTCAGAGTTTTGGGAGCCGAACTCTGCTTCAATTGAATCGTCGTCGATGGGGACGACTATAGGAGGAGAGGGGGCGTCTCTTTCAGCAGAGGGACCCCTTGATTTGGGAGTAGAAGGAGCTGAGGGAGGGGAGCATTGATGAAGGTTGGCCTCAGGGAAGGCTTGGGCAACCAGCTGTAGGTTAGGGTCAATAATTACATGAGGAGAGGGAGAGGATGAGGGAGTAGGAGTGTCGAGAAGGATAGGGTTGGGTTTGGATTTGGCCAGCTTTCGGCGTTTGAGGGGCTTCTTGGAGGCGGGATCATGTTTGTATTTTGTGCGCTCCTCTACAAATTGTGTAGGAAAGCGATCGAAGATTTTTGTGGGGGTGTTTGAGGTGGAGGTCTTTTGAAGAGGAAGGGAAGCCATTGCAAGGCAAGAAGGGGACGGCCTTGTTGTGATAACATGAGGAGATGGGGACGGCATTACTAACCTTTTGGCACCCCTTGGAATGGGTGGAAGATCAGCATACCGGGCGTTGGATAGGTCAGGGATTGACTCTATTAGAGTTTTCTTCCAGTCCTGCCCATATGCTTGGAACGCTTCTAAAAGAATGTTGGTTCCACCACAGTAAGGGGCGTCCTTTCCCCCTGTCTTCTACAATACTGGCATGACGAATCTTTCTAAGAACGTTTTCAGATTTCGGAATCGTTCTTGATTTATGCACGACTTCATGTATTGAGCCACAACGTCGAAGAGCATGCGAGGCTTAGTTTCAATGAAGTCCTTGAGAAGCTCATCTATAAGGATTTCTTTTGGACCCTCTGTATAGAACGCTTTCTTGTTTAGACGTTTGTGCTTGCCACCAGTAGAACCACCAGACAAATTTTGAACGTAAGCCATTTGTGTGTGTGTGTGTGTGTGTGTGAGAGAGAGAGAGAGAGAGACTGGCCGGAAACTTAGAGAGAAGGTGTCGGAGTTCTATAGAGAAGTCAAAGCAAACGTTACTTTGAGAATATTGAGCAAAAGTTCTGACAACCGTTGCAATGAATGTTTATATAGGAGTTAGGTGAGGGGCACGCTGGTAACTTCCACTTTTCAAAATTCAAACTGGCACTTCAACTTTCAAACAACTGTACGAGGACAGCGTTCCTGATGAACCTGTACTAAACTGAACTGACGTCCTGAACTGAAATGAACTAGCGTTCTTGACTCCAAATGCAAACACAACTCAAGTCATGAGATCACCTTTCGAACCATTTTGAAAACCAGGCAAGTACGTCCCGTAATGGAAAATATGAAGCTCATAGGACGCTTTTGCAAGGTTCTCGGCCAGGGTAAGCTTTAGAGTTCCCATCATTTCGGCTCATAATGAGGGTTGGGTGATCAGGGGTACTCTTTTTCAAGACAGTAGAGATTTTCAAATGGCGTTCTTATGATATACACAAAGAAGTTTTAGACTAGCGTCCTTGCAAATATGAATTTAATGCATAAAGTCAATAACAATCATGAAATCAACTAAACATAGCCAAGCATGGAGGGAATAGTAGAACGGGACTTGCTACTGAAAAGTTATCATCCCCAAGAGTACCCTGAGGTGCTCAAAGGGATGTCTATCAAGTGCTTTAGTGAAAATATCAGCTACTTGGTCCTCAGTCCTTACATGCCCCATGCTAGTAAATCTTAGTTCCACATTATCTCGCAAGAAATGATGTCTTATATGAATATGCTTTGTGCGAGAATGAAAGATAGGATTCTTAGCAATTTCAATAGCACTAGTATTATCACAAAGAATAGGAATAGTTTCAAGATTTATACCATAGTCCTCAAGCTGATATTTGATCCAGATGACTTATGAGCAGCACGAGGCAGCAGCAACGTACTCAGGTTCCGCAGTAGAAAGCGCCACAGAGTTCTGTTTCTTTGATCCCGAAGAGACTAAGCATGAACCAAGAAATTGAGCCATTCCCGAAGTGCTTTTTCTATCAATGACATGACCAGCATAATCATCGTTCGAGTAGCCAATGAGTTTGAGGGACGATTTCCTTAGATACCAAAGACAGAGATCGTCGCGTCCCTTGAGATATCTGAAGATCCTCTTGACTTCTTGCATATGGGACTCCTTTGGATTCACTTGAAAGTGTGCACACAAGCAAACGGAAAACATGATGTTTGGACGGCTTGCGGTCAAATAGAGTAAAGAACCAATCATCCCACGATAGAGCTTTTGATCAACGTCCTTCCCTTTTTTCATCTGCGTAAAGACGCGAATTGGGGGAATAAGGGTAGCAACAGGCTTGGACGTATTCATGCCATACTTCTCGAGCATCTCTCGAACGTACTTCTGTTGGTGAATACGCGTCCCATCCTTGAGTTGGTTGATTTGAAGCCCCAGGAAGAAGTTGAGTTCTCTTATGAGCGACATCTCAAACTCACTACTCATCAAAGATTTGAAGTCCTCTACAAGTTTCATGTTAGTACTACCAAAGACTATGTCATCAACATAGACTTGGGCAATCAAAATATCCTTGTGGACTTTCTTTATAAACAAAGTTTTACCAATTGAACCTCTTGTGTAACCATTAGACAAAAGAAACGCAAACCTGTCGTACCAAGCACGAGGGGCTTGCTTGAGTCCATAGAGAACTTTGTCGAGGTAGTACACATGATCTGGGTAATTGGCGTCCTCAAAGCCAGGGGGTTGAGCAACATACACTTCCTCCTTTAGTTTCCCGTTAAGGAAGGCAGTCTTGACGTCCATTTGAAACAACTTGAATCCTTTGTGTGCGGCGAAAGCAATAAGTAGACGGACGACCTCAATTCTAGCAACAGGAGCAAAAGTTTCATCATAACCAATGCCTTCCTCTTGCTTGAATCCTTAAGCCACCAATCTTGCTTTGTTCCTTGACACGCGTCCACTTTCATCAAGTTTGTTTCTAAACACCCAGCACGTCTCAATGATATTTTTGCCTTTGGGACGAGGAACGAGGGTCCATACTTTGTTTCTTTCAAATTGATTGAGTTCTTCTTGCATTACTTGAATCCAGTCAGCGTCCTGGAGTGCTTCCTTTATGTTTTTGGGCTCTCCCATAGACACAAAGGCATTGAAAGCACAAAAGGCCAAATTTGCATTCTGGGACTTGCTTGCAGCTGACTTGGTTTGAACTCCTTTTGAACTATCTGGAAAAATCTGACTTCTTGGATGATCCCTGGAAAAGCAGGACTCCCTTTGAAAGAGTTAAGCAAACCTCGGATCAATACTATCATCAGAATCATCATTTTCATCTTGAGCATCGTCCTCAATGTGTTCCCCCTCAGAGAAAGCGTCCACATCATGGCGGTGCTCACCTTGTTGACTTGATTCGGCCACATCCTGTTGAACTGGAGATTCACTGTGAGAAGGAACTCCTTGATCAACGCTAGGAACGTCCACTGAGACTTCTTCTGGATTTGTGTTGCCGTCCTTAGGAACATAGTATTTTCTTGAGGACCATTCATCGATTTCGTCTTGAGAGTCGTCCTGCTGTTGTGAAGAAGAGCGTTCTTTCTTACTTGGTTTTTCTTTATCAGAAGAACTCTCTTTGAACACAACATGAATACTTTCCTCAAGCTTAAGAGTCCTTTTGTTGAAAACTCTATAGGGTTTGCTTGTGAGGGAGTACCCAAGGAATATGGCTTCATCACTTCTTGCATCAAACTTTCCAAGCCTCTCTTTATCGTTGTTGTGAACAAAACACTTGCATCCAAAAACACATAGATAATCAATGCGAGGTGTTCTGCCATTCAACAACTCATAGGACGTCTTCTTTAGCAAAGGACGGATCATGGCACGATTAATGATGTAGACAACAGTGTCAATGGCTTCGGCCCAAAAGTGCTTGGGGACGCCAATTGCTAACAACATAGATCTTGCCATATGCTCTAACGTCCTGTTCTTTCTTTCCACAACACCATTTTATTGAGTCCTTGGAGCCGAGAACTTGTGGGAGACACCATTTTGATCACAGAAGACCAAGAACTCTGAGTTCTGAAACTCTGTCCCATGGTTTGATCGTAGGGCATTCAAGCGCATCCCGAGAGCAACTTCCACTTGTTTGATGAAGACTTTGAATGCGTTGAAACAATTTACTTTTGACACCAAGAAAAGAAACCAAGTGAATCGAGAAAAATCATCTACGAGAACATACATGTACCTCTTTCCACCGTAGCTCATTGTCTTCATAGGTCCACAAAGATCCATATGAAGAAGCTCCAAGGGCTTCTTCGTACTTACTTCTTTCTTGGACTTGAAGGACGTTCTTGTTTGCTTCCGTTTGATACAAGCTTCACATTGTTCAGCTTTCTCAGGATCGATTCGGGGAAGTCCACTTACAAGATCTTGTTGGTGTAGCCTAAGGATTGTGCTTAGTCCAGCATGGTCAAGACGGCGATGCCAGAGATCAGCGTCCTCAGTTGAAGTAGATAGGCACAACTCAGCAGCAGGTTTGAATTCTTGATTGAAGATGTATACATTGTTTTGACGGACTCCCTTAAGAATGACTTTGTTTGTTTTCTTTTGAGTCAAATGTGACTAGGTTTTCACCTTGATCACATATTTGAGAGACACTAAGGAGATTGAAGTCAATTCCTTCAACAAGACTAACATTTGATGCTTTAATGGACGAATTCAGATTTGTAGTGCCCGTCCCTTTGATCTTTCCTTTGCCCTTGTTGCCAAACGAGAGAGTTCCTCCCGTGGTACTATTGTGGATAGAAGTGAGATGGATCTGGCTTCCTGTCATGTGATTTGAGGTGCCACTATCAATGATCCACGGGCTTCCTCTCACTTCCACCTGTTAAAAAGAATTAGTTTTTGGCGACCCATGCAAGGTGTTCCTTACCTGGTTCGTTACAATAAAAGAACTCCTTTTCTGGCATATAATCATTTAGATTAACATCATTGGACGTAGCATGCTTTCTAAATAAAGTCCTAGATCGTCTAGGACGCCTTGTATTTTTCTTAGGAACGGACTCATCATTTTCATTTTTAGTCCTAGTATCTTTGCCATTTTCAAGGCCTTCCTTCAATTTAAAGCAATCATACTTGTAATGACCACCTTGACCACAGTACCAGCACGTCCTATAGTAATCACCAAGATAATACTTTTTGTTAGGACGTTGGATTCTATTTTCTTCCATCTTCTTTGGATTACAAACCTCTGAACCTTCTCCCTTAGCTATTTTCTTGTAAATCTTATGGCTAGTAGAGTCAGTATAGTAGTCCTTTTGCCCTTTTTCTCCACTTTCAAGGACTCTTATACGTTCAAGAAGGTTCTTAGTTTTCTCTCTTTCAAGTTCTAACTCTGATGTTTTACTAGCGGGGACAAAAACAACAGGTTTTACAGCTTCTGTTATAGGACTCTTTCCTAAAACTTTAACCTCATCCCTAAGATTAGCGTTCTGAAGTTTGAGACGCATGATTTCAGTTTTTAGGGACATTGTTTCTTCAATTGAGGACTCTAGTTGAAAAGTCATAGTACTACAGTTCTCACACTCAACTAAGATGTTTTCATCCTCAAGTTCATCAAGCCTTTCTTTCATTGCATAACTTTCTTGCATGATTTGAGCAATCCGTTTAGGCTTAGAGCATTTGTCCAAAGAACTTATCATTGATTCATGAGTTACCTCTTGTTTAGTTTCAGAGGCGTCCTTTTGAACAGTTAGAGTGTCTTCCAAAGCCATGTAAGCAACCTCATCGGACGGTCCTTCGTCATCGGAGTTGATGTCATCCCAGGCTGCCTCATATGTTACGACAATAGCTTGTTTCCTCAAGTCTTCTGCTGACATTCTAGCTTTGCAATTCTTAGCGAAATGACCTTTCTTATTGCATTTGAAACAAGTCATTTCCTTCATCTCAGCTTCTGTGTACTTGGGACTCTCCTTTTTGTAAGGCATTTTCATCATTGGGACTTTGCCTCTTTTTGCCCATGAACGCAAGGTTTTGTGCAAGAGAGCAAGTTCTTCTTCAGCAAGTTGTTCCTCTGATTTTCCTTGACGTTCCACCAAAGCTTGAAGGCGCAAGTTTTAACGATGCTCCTTTGTTTTGCCGTCCATCATCAAGGCTAGTTCATTTTGCCGACGAAGATATTCTGTATGCTTTGGCGTCCATGATGTAGTAGTCAACGCTAGATCAGTTTGAGGGTTCCTTCCGAACTCAGCCATGTATGCATTTCTTTTGGCTTCAAACGCCTTCAGCTTTCCATAAATTTCCTCGATTGTTAGTCCTTTGTTTTCTTGGTTCTCTTTGAAAGTCGTCCTATCAAAGTTCCAAACTCCTGTCAATCCATCAATTAACACTTGAACCTTGTTCCTTAAGGAAATCTCAGTCTTAGGAACTCCCAAGTCTTCAGCTTGGTAAGGAGAGCTTCAAAACGAAACGAGTAGTTAGTGATTGTCTCATTTGGCAGCATTTTGAATGCGTAGAAGTCCCTCTTGACTTCTAGCTGGACGTCTTCTTTCATCTCTGGCGTCCCTACGTGGTACTTTTCAAGTGCTTCCCACTATTGTTTAGTTGTAGGCAAGTTGCTTACTCTGGTAGCGTCCCTTTCACAGAGGGACGTCTGCAAGAAACATATAGCATTTGCATTTGTTTCCATCATCTTAAACTCATCGGGACCCCATTCTTCCTCCTTGCCTTCCTTAGCAGGCGGAACTTTCAGATCACCGTTCTTAATCACTCTCCAGCATTGATAATTTTGACTTCTCAAAAAGTTCTCAAATCTTGTTTTCTAGCGGTTGAAGTTGCCATCCGTCAGGCGCGGAGGCTTCATACTACTAATGTCAATTGGTTCCATATCCATCTTTTACCAACAACTCAACAGAAATCTAGAGCGCCTGCTCTGATACCAATTGTTGGATCATTAGTCAAACAAAGAGGGCGTCCTTAACAGAGTTAAGGGTGTCCTTGGCTGAAGCGTCCTTAGCAAAGACTATGGACTTCCTTCAGTTGCAGCAGAATTTAAAAAACTAAAACAAATAAAGACAATAAGTAAGGAACACTTTTGATTTATAGAGGAACCACTCAAGTACCAACTAGTCCTTAAGAGTAAACCTCTACCTCCTTGGAGGACTTTGTAATAGCTTCTTTCCTTTCTTATTAAGTTTCCTTACAATTACACTGGCGAGTAGTTACACTTCTCTGGCACTTAGAAGGCGTCCCTAAGTCCACGAGTAAAAACTCCTTTAAGCCTGTAATGTAACCTAACTTAATCTCTCTAAAGGATGTTATCACCTCTTCCTTACAGTTCGTCGTAAGGACTCTCTCTTTCTTTTTGTTCTTTTCCACGACAAACAGTTTTTTTGGGAACGCTTCACACTCGATCTAACACCTAAGTCTCAATTGTTCTTGAGCTTGTTCTTGGTGTTCTTGATCGACTGACAAATTCTCTGAATATTCTCTGGAAGCGTTAAGTCACAATAAATGCTTTGGAAGAGTATTTATAATGACTTGGGAAGGGCGTGATTCTCTGACGATCATGCCCTTGTGGACGTTGCTACAGTGATCGGCTTCGACGTGTCTCTGGATGATGAAGGAAACTTCCTGGCAATTCCGTTGGACTTAGCTACAAGATCTGCTTCCACGTGGTGATCATGATCAAGGCTTGTCTGGTGAGGTCACTTTGTCGACCAGCCTTGAGGACTCCTGTATAATTGTTAAGGACAACGTCCTTAGTGGAATAATACGAAATCCCTTATTAGATGAAGCGTCCTTACACCTTAAGGACGGCTCCACAAAACTTGTTGTCCTTTTCATCACATGTGTTCCTAAAACACTTGGACAACTGATTAGATCAAGGCAAGTTTGTCATATCAAAACTAAGGAACGTCAGACACAATGTTAAGTACTGAAAGCGTCCTTAACATTGTCCCAACAACAATAGTACTCAAATCATCAATCTAGTGACTTCTAAGAATATTCTCCTGTGAATAGACTATTATCATTTTGTCATGTGTTTGCTATATATTGTTATTTTGCTTTCTAGTAATTATAAACTCATGATCGTCAATTGTTTTGGCATAATTGTATCACATGACAATTTTTTATGTGTCGTACTTCTTTTTTATTGCTATTTAGTTGTTTTCATTAGTCTTAATTTTATATGTCTTAATGATTACATTATTTTTATTTATTTTGCTTTTTCAATCAAAATTAAGTAGTTTTCTTTCCTTATAGAACAATGGAAGGTGGTAACAATAAATTAACTAAATCAATGAGTTCATCACCTTTGTTTGTTGATTCACCATCGACTCCAAACAACCAAACTCCGAATTCTGAGGGATCAACTACATGTAATGACGTAACTCCATCTTATTAACCTAGAAAATCAGTGTGTAGGCGTTGACCATTGACATTAGAGGTGTGGAATTACTTTAAAAAATCTAAAAATGACTGTTGATGGTATGGCGGAGTGCTTATATTGTATGAATGAAACTTCACACCTAAAGGATCACTTGAATGAAAGGTGTACGAAGAAGCACACAAAGATTGATGCATGTGTATCAACAACTATTAAATGTCACCCCAAAGTCAGATGAGACAGCAAGGGTACAAAATCACGACTTCACTCAAGAAATATCAAGAAAGGAGTTGGCATATACGGTTATTGTGCATGAGTCTCCATTGAGCATTGTGGGTAATTTTTTGTTCATATGATATTCTGCTACCCTAAACCCAAACTTTAATGTGATAAGTCAGTCAATTTTGAAAAGTGACAAATTGAAGATTATTAAAAGTGAAAAGGCATCACTTAGAAAGTTCTTTGAGGATCACGCCGACAAAATTGCAATTACAATGAACATGTGGATTACTTCCACTAAAAAATGGTTTACTGGACTAGTCCTTTTTATTCCATTGATAAAAAAAAATGGAACATGCAAAAAATGGTTTACATGGCTAGTACTTCTCATTTAATTTGTTTTAGCAATATTATTTTGGATTGAGTATGTTGAATTTTTAAATTATTAATACATGTTATTAGTAATATATATATATATATATATAGAATAAAGCTCAAACGTACTAGTGTATATACGGTGTCCCAATCTAAATCGTTTGATTAGCATTAATTAATGACTAAGATTAGATTAAAAAGAGTGCAAATTCACTTAAAGATAAGATGCACCGGATTATATCCAAATTGAGAAAATCTCTCTCAACCGTAAATGAAGGATATGATTTGCTTCAATCTCTATCCATATCTCTCATATATTTAAAAATTCCATAATCAGCTTTCTTGCTCTCTTCATTTCAATGGACAGTCCCGATCGCCTTCTATGCAACCAAGTGTTACCCCATCGGTAAGTGGCAGACCTCGTACGACGATGGTCGTGCTCCTCATCGGTGCCAGTGGAAGTTTAGATCTGCAAGCGGCTAGGGTGGGATGTGGTGAGGAATGTCAACGACTTTCGTTTCGCTGAAATTCCCGTAGGCCGGCGGGATGTGTTTCCCTCCCTCAATCCGACAGCCGCTTCTCTTCTCCACTATCTGGAACCCGTCGCCAGCACCGCTCATGCTGCTTCGTAAGTCCTCACCATATCCGGTTAACACTAAAGTTCTCTATGATGTCGAATTCGGTGAAATTGAATTCCAAATTTTAGGTGGTGAGCCTATTCCATCCGAGGAATACCACCTACTCAAGATTGCTTGGTAACATCTATGAATGTTGAGCCTTATTTTTTTCGCTTAAAGCCAAGCCTATGCCACGGTACAACATGCATCTTGTTTAGTACATAAAATTATCCCAAGATGAAGCTTAGCAGCTGAACACAAGAAGTTAAGAACACGTCCAAAACAAAAAAACAAAAAACTTTGATTTTTAATTGGGAATAGGAAAAGGAACATCGACAGGCAAAGATAGGGTTTGAACTTGGAGGCAAGTAAATTAGAGACAGAGACTAGTCATCAAATTAGAGATGAGCAATACCTGGAGAAGATCATTCTCCATGAGGGAAGCCTCTTCTTCATGGGTACCCATGAAGCCCTTATTCTAGTACGAAACAGTTACACACTCTCAAGTTGAGGAGTTGTTGATGAATTTGGATTTGATGCGAGGGATAGGGTTTCCAGAAACAGGGGAAGAAGATGAGATGAAGGTAAAGAGATTCAAAGTGCTGGGAGAATGGTGTGCGCCTTCACCTTCAGTTGTGGCTCTTGTGATGCTCTCACGGCGGAAATCTGGGCTATTTTCCATGGCCTGAAGTATACTCTTGAAGCTGGTTTTTCCAAAGTTGAAGTTGAGTCCGATTCTTCTCTTGCTGTCACAACCCTTCTTGACAAGTCCCTGGTCACCCATCCATGCTACTTCCTCATCATTCAATGCCGGGCCATGATTCAAGACCACCCTTGGGAGATCCGCATCCGTCACGTTCGTCGCTCGGCGAACAAAGCAGCTGACTTCCTTGCAAATTACTCTTTTTCTGTTCCAGATTCTCTTTTAGAATTTAGCTCTTTACCTTCTGGTTTGCTTTCCATCATTGACTTTGATTATGTAGCTCATGCTGAGCAAAACGTTTAAGCAATTTTCTAATAATATTCGCAGGGCCTAGTCCCGTTTTCTGATTTAAAAAAAAAAAAAGTGCGTATTGGAATCTACTAATAAAAAATATCAAACGGTGACTAGATGTCAACGGTTAAGCCTCTAAGGTTAGTACCAAGAGGTCACCAGTTCGACTCTTATAGGCAGTGCCCTCGACAAAAAAAAATCTACTAATTAATGCGGTTGGGTAGCCTAAACTCTATAGTAAGTCTAAACTATGGCTTTGCATTCATTTGTCGTCATCTAGATTGGAACGGGGAACTAAAACTCAACAAAGATTCGGTAGATTCCTTGCTCCCCGCTCCCTGTGTATCGGATCTTTGCAGTTTGTTTCCCATATATCTAACGAATTATTATGGAGTTGAAAAATATCCAAGGATTGTCTTTTGTGGGGAAAATACCTCATGTATCAAGAAGGTCTCTTTTACGAAAATACCTTTCTAATGACAATGTCAATATATATATACTACCTTAGTAACTATAGTATAAAGGGGAGACAAGGTCTTTACAAAAATTTGTATCACGTGTCATTTTCATAATAAAATAATCAGTCGGACCTTCCTTTATACAAATTATGTAGTTAGAATCTCATATAATCTCATCCCGTAAAAATTGCTTAAAATTCACCAAAAATTATGAATTATTACTTATCAAAAATTAATTATAAACTTTTGATGAGTATTATTATTTAATAAACCTGGTATTTATTGTAAAATAATTTTTAAACAAATCCAACTGATTTATATTATGAGTTGATTTACTATTGGTAAAAAGAAACACTAATCACAATACGAAGATAATGTATATAATCCTATAATTTTAACGTGACCATTAGCATTACATATCTATATTAAATTGGATTTATAATCACAATACACATACATGGTACGGGGGTTAAACTAGTATATTATAAAAGCTGGCCATTTTCCAACCACCAAATTGATTCTGCCCCGCTTGATTTTAGTTTTGGCCGATTGACCGAAAACCACCCGTATAATAGGTCATATTGTCCTAAACCACCCCTCATATACCTATTTACCGAAAACCACCCCTATACACCCTTCCGTCAAAAAACGACCACCCCGCCAGGTTTCCCATTTAAAAAGTCGTGAACGTGCGCGTGCGACGCGTTGTTAAGCTTCGATATCGCTTTTTTTTACCTTTTTCCTCTTTTTTTTTAACCCAAAAGTGAAAAAAAATAACTCAACCCACCAACAACCAACAGCCCTAGTCCTCCTCAACGACTTCCTGGGCGACAGCGCTCTGCAATGGCAGATCCAAGCCCACACCCTTATTGGCCACTTCCCGACAATCATCATCCCGGACCTCCTCTTCTTCGGGGGTTCCGAGACAGCGACCACACCCTTATTGGTAGGATTGTCGGGTTCGAGATGGCCCCTGAGTTGGTGGTGGGGCTGGTGGTTATGGGCTTGGTTTCGGCCATGGTTGAGTCCATGAGCCATAGGGCACTCAGGAGGCTTGGCTTCTCCTCCTGGTCTGAGTTTCTGTTGCCGGATTCGGTCGATGGGCTGAAGCTTTTGCCAGATCTGGTGACATTGGTGGCGGAGAAGGCGGTGGACAAGAGCGATTCAATCGGAGAAGTTGTGGGGAGGCGGACAGGAGAGTTGAATTGGGGACAAGAGCGATTCGGTCGTCTTTGATGGAATCAACCGAGGGACAGTGAGTTGAATTGGGGTCCGATACGGACAGGAGAAGAGAGAGAGAGAGAGGGCGTCGGTGGGGAGGTGGTGAGAGCAACAGGCGTCGGATTCGGTGGATGTGGTGAAGAAAGAGAAGACGGGGGAGAACTGAGAAGATGAGAGGGGAGATGTTAGGGTGGATGAGAACAATGGCGGAGAGGAGAGGAGGTGGAGGTGGTGGTGGTGGTGGTGAGAGAGACAGAGTAAAGAGGTTAGGATTCCGATAATGGTGATGGTGGGGGAGACAAAGTAAAGAAGTTAAGGATTTTCTATCTTTAATTTTCTATCTTTAAAGACATATCTTCTATCTTTAATTTTATTTTTCTTAAATAAGTTTATCTTTAATTTTCTTCTATAAAAGACACCCACTATGATTTTTACTATGTTATTGTTTTAATGGATCTAAAGTCTACGTACAATTAATTTTGGATTATAATATAATTATATACTATCATAACTAACATTAATTTTCTAACATTTTTAATAGTCGTACAATTAATGTTATATGATTTTCTTTCATATAAATAATATTTATATAATTAATTCTGGAAGTCCTAAAAATTTAAAACTTAAATAAAAAAATTATTCTCACCCCATCTTATATTTTTTATAAGTTGTTTTTACTGGTTTCTATTAATTTCCTAATATTTTCTATACCAATTATTTTTTAAATTCAAAATATCATTATTTATGAAATATATTATATTTTAATAAGATATTTTTTTGGTATATTCAGGGATATAGAGGCAAAAAATTCTTCATTAAATATTATGATTAAAACAACTACATTTTTAATTTGGCTATATCAACTTAGCGATTTGCATACTAAAATATAAGTAAATATAATTTGCAAAATAATGTAAGTTATTGACTATAAAATATAAGTACGTGATTTGCATAATAATAAATGCTTAATTGATTATAGAACAATTAAAGACTTTTGATATTCAATGAAATCAAATTATGTCAATTTTTTATTATACGTTTTCACACTAATATTCTATTTCTAAGATACTCAAAAAATTACAAAACACGAGTCTTGCATAGCACGATGGGTACAAACTAGTTTAATTATTATTTTTGTGCACTCACGAAGGCCCATTAGGGCCTCTGCTTTTTTATGAAGAATCTTGCGCTCAAACGACATGACTGAGTTCCTTGATCTTCGTGACTTCCAGGGCTAGACGCATCTAGGAGCCGAGGCAGCTACTGTGGACCCTGACCAAGTGAAACTCTTCTATTCCAAATTCGAAGTCTCCAAGGTCAAGGGCAAACCACAAGGGACGTTCACTATAAACGACGACGAGTACTCGATTGCTGAGGATACCGTCCGTAACATGCTTGGCCTTCGCCCCTCGCCCCCTAAAGCTCTCCATGACTTCCCTTGCAAAAGCTTTGGCCGCTTCAACCAAGAAGAGATCTTCGACAACATCTTTCAGGGAAAGCAACCTCTAGCTAACGACAGGGTAGCTCACGTGCTCTCCAAGACGGGAGTCCTTGCGCATCACTTTATTGTGGGCATGGTCGTCCCTCGTCAAGAGAAGAAGTCCATCGTCCAGATCACTGACAGCATCATTTTGGACGCCTTCTTGAGACTACATCCCATAAATCTTGCGAGAGTCGTCCTTGAGCACATGGGGAAGTGCACTAATAGCAGACATTCCCTCCCTTACCCGGCCCTTGTCAAGAAAACTATGATGCGTCAAGGCCTCTATGAGCCCAAGGAAGGAAAGACGTTTGGCACCCATTGGGACGTCAGGCAGATTACAAGGCCTCCCATTGGCAAAATGAGGTACGATGAAGAGCTTCCCTCTGTTGAGAAGCAATTGGCCAGGGAGAAAAAGGAAGCCGAGTTGAAAGTTGTTGTTGCTGCGGAAGGTGCTGAGATTGCTCAAGTAGTGGGGACGCCAGTTGAGCCGGAAGCTGAGAATGAAGAAGAGATTAATGCAGAGAACGCTCCTCAAATGGCTGAAGCTAAGGGTACTCCAACAAAGAACAGATTAGGATGATGATTGACAACCAGTGCATGGTCATCGATCTCATTCAACAGATGCATGAGAACCTCATCCGTGACAATGAGCTCATGGAACGCTCCAACGACCTGACTGCTCAAACCCTGAAAGCTCTTGGCAAGCGTCCCAAGTGATCACGCCTCCCCGTCCTCTCCTAAAAAACAATATTTCTTTGTGTTTTTTGTGACCTTTTGAACTTGATCCTTTTTGAACAGTTTGGTGTGAATGTCTGTAATGACCCTACTTTTATGTTTTTGCACTCTATCGTTTATGGATGACCGTTCATTGCCTTTGCCTTTTATTTTGTCTAAGCGTTCATTCCTCTAGTTATGATTTTATGCTTGCAGAATTTGATGATGCTAAAAGGGGGGAAGTATAGTTTTGCAGAGATGAGTTTGTTTTTAAGTTATCATAGAAAGCATGTGTTTAAGGAGAATTTCGGCCAAGTCCAAAGGACGATAGTACAAAATAAGTTAGGGCGCACTTGAAATCTGGTTGCATACTAATCTTCATCAAAGGATGCTAGAGTGTAGTTCTTCATGCTAAAAGCTTTATTTCTGTGCGCATTGTTTAAGGAGTTTGTCATCATCAAAAAGGGGGAAATTGTTGGGGCGATATTAAGGATGCCAGTCTCTAATATCGAACCAATAATGGAAGTCCCTAGTTTTGATAATGACAAACTCAATGGTATTTAATGTTTGTCCAAGTGTTTATCTCAGGTAAGTCCAAGGGACACCCATGAGTGAAAAGGACAGCAAGTGAACGAGAGTCCCTAAACAATAGGGACGCACTCCATCAGAATGTCCAAAGCTGAACAAAAGAATGGAGTCCCTGCGGGATAGGTCAGCGTCCTCGTCGAGAAGGGACGCGCGCCTAAATTCTACAGAAGTTCAAATTCAAACCAAGGCCGCCCCAACATGATTACATCATAATCGGCCATAGTCCTCAGAAGGAAGCTTCCTATGTCTAGGCATGTGCAAATACTTCCAAAGAAGTCGCTTTCCAAAAGATGGTCCCCTGACCACGCGGAGGCTTCCGAAGCGGTGACAGAGTTGACTTCCTCAAGATGCAAATCGCACCGTTGAAGGAAGACGACAAATCTTACAGAAGACTCAGAGGACGCTACAAGACAAAAGCCACTACCGCTATAAATACCCCTCAAGGGTTATGCATAGTGGTGTAGACTTTGAAGGTTTTCTCTCGAGTTCACTCCCAAAGCATTCAAGTTCAAGAACGAAGATCAAGAAGATCAAGTGAGCTTGAATCGAGAGAAGAAGAAGTCCAACCACATCAAATCCAAAACAAATCATAAAGAGTTAGAAAAGATAATTTGTCTCTCACAAAGTATTGTGAGAGACGTGAGTGTTTAGCTACCTTATAGGAACGAGTGTTAAGTTATGTGTTAGGCTAAAAGGAGAAGTTACTAGTGAGACTAAGGACGCACACTTAGCTCAGAGAATTGTAACTGCTCGCATGTACTTTGTAAGGACTCACTCTAAATAAGATAAGGACGGCTATTCAAAAAATCGCTTCTGAGGCCGAGGATCTACCCATGTTGTCGTGCATCATATGTAAGTATTTAACGCATACAGGAATCTTGTTATAGTGCATTCCCATCGTCCATTAAAAAGGGATGGACGATTCATAAATGACCACAGAAAACAGGTGGACATGTAGGTAATTTCCACAACAAACATGTGGACAAATTAATATTGTCCCTACCTATTTAATGGCCGAATGTTACATCAATTTTAGTTCAAGAACCTTGTCCAACATTTTTTAATGGACCGTAAACTTTCTTTTATGAAAAACATATGGACCGTTACGATATGTCCATGGTAATTTTATTAACATACCTAGATTCTCCATTTATTTATAATGGACGATTTGTCGGAGTGTGAAAAGTTGAAAATCGCATTTAATAGCCTTAATTACCCACAACTATCACATTTAATTGTGGGTTAAAGACCACTATATACACCATTCTGTTGGTTTACATTGTAATGGAGGTAAAAAAAAATGGAGTAATTTGTAGCATTGTCTCACAAAATGTGTTGAAGGTTCCACATCTCTTAGTTCAAACCCTTGATATAAGTATGTCGTACCAAGAGTTGAATGTCAGCTTGCAAGATATCTCAATTAACTATTCTCAAAATGAGGTATCTTTAGATTGTTTTGCTAATGTAGGTGTAACTTTAGTTATTTTTTGTTTTGTTAGCTATGTTAAGGTTTAGGATTTAGGGTTTAGGGTTTAGGGTTTGATGTTAGGATTTAGAATATAGACATATACAAAGCTTTAGTATTGGGGTTTTAGGATTTAGGGTTTAAGGTTTGATGTTAGTATATATATACATTTATAGATTTATGATTTTGTTGTTTAGAGACCTGTATTTCAAGATAGAATTTGCATTCTAACTTGTCATCGTTGCCTCCATTTAGTTTTAGTGAACAAATATATTTTGTTCATCAGAGTTACGTGGACTTTCAGATTTCGTCCACATTATAAATTATAGCCTTGATACACTTTCTAGTAGAAAGTACTTTCATTTCATCTAGAAAGTATACTTTTTTTGTCTTGAAATTGGTGAAAATGAACTACACCTCACAAATTCCAAGATAAAAAAGTATACTTTCTACATGAAAGTACTTTTTCATGGTAAAGGGCTTGCTATACTTATAGCATGAAAGTACTTTTTTAGCAAAAGTATACTTTTTGTACCTCGAAATCCGTAAAAAGTAATCAGTTTTTACGCATTTCAAGAGAAAAAGGTATACTTTCATCTAAAAAGTACTTTTATAGGACAAGTGTATTAAGCCCAAAGTGTAGCAAGGCCTATGTCCATTATATTGTTGTGGACATCCGCAAAAAAGGACTATACTATATTTCAAGTTTACAATTACAAAAAAACATCAATTAATATAGAATTTTTTTATAAATTTTAGAGAATATAAGAGAAACAAATTGATAAAATGGCAAGAGAAAATTTGGATAGTTAATTTATTTAAAAGAGGTAGTGGGTAGTTTTTATTTTATTGATAAAAAATAAAAACACATGTGTGAAGGCATTACAGGTTAGCAAATAGAAATTTAAAACTAATAGTAAGTTGTATGCCCATTATTCTATACGAAAAAAAATATAGAGACATCAGCAAACACCAATTTGAAATTGATTTCAACACTAATCGTGTAAACTTGCAAATTCAAGTTTCATCATCGATAGAGAAAACAAAAAATATAAATGCCACTTAAATTTCATCATCTAAAGAGAAAACAAAAAATACAAACACTACTTAAATAGGGTTCATACAGTTTGATGAGTCCATGATTAAAAAAAACATTGTATTGCCCTAAAATACACCACATGTAAGCTAATTAGTAATTAAACACAATTGAACACCTATAAGATATAGAGCCCCTGGATGCAACTAATGAGATGGAGAATGCTCGGCTCACTTTCAAAGCTGAAACCGCCTAAATAAGAGCAGATTGGGTGTTGTCATCGGAATTCCTTAGCATCGGGGTGATGCCACTTCCAATAACAATCTGTGAGCACATCATGAATACATACTTTAATTAATGCATTGCTATATAGATAGATGTTTCAAAACCATTACAGAAAATGCTTGTCATCCTAATCATTACAAAACACATCAAAACACAAGGCTATTCACAATTTTTATATAATAAAACAAATTCAACTTCAAACAAACAGAAGCATGAACCATGCTTTACAAATTACAAAGCATATCACTCACCATTCCAAGTACCAAAAACAAGTTAAAACATAAATGTGGCAGGATCAACAATTAATAGTCGCGCCTAGGAAGAGCACCTAAATGTCCATTCAATCGAGCAAATATCGAGTGCAAAACTCGCATAATCAAAATCAGCATATACAAACAACATCCACCTATGAACTTCTGAATCTCACAAAAAACTCGATTACACCACAAAACCCTTATCCTAAGTGCAATAGAGAAGAATTCGAATCACAAGTTCCAGTGAAAGCATAGAGTAGCGAGATAGAGAGATGGAGAGAAGGTTTACCAGAGAAGGAGACTGAGAGATGGGGAGAGACTGGCCACAACGCCGCAAGCGTCGAGATGGAGGAGAGAGAAGACTAGCGAGCAAAGGCATTGGGTCGTTCGTCGTTGTCGTTGAAGAGGGCTCAAATTGTGTTCTGAATTGGAAGAGGAGTAAATCTGTCAAAACAATCTTTTTTATAGGTGCGTTATAAGAAGGATTTGGGGTGCGTTAAAAATCAACACCGTTAAAAAATAAAAATCTAGGTCATATAGTGTTATACATGTGTAAATTGATTTTATCCCAAAAATACAAGAAAATAGATTTTATGTTATTAAAATATGTCCACGTTAGTACGACTGTACGAGTGCATTTGACGCAATGGAACCTGAGTTGGAAAGTGTTCAATAGAATAAGGGTATATGAGTGTGGATGTTTAATAGAACATTTCAAAGTAGCGGGGGGTCGTTTGCAAAAGTTTGACAAGTACGGGAGGTGGTACATGTATTTTTCCATATTATGATCGATACTCTAGTAAGGTTACCACGCGGAAAGTGAAAAACTTCAAGGTTACCATGCCAAATTCCGGAAAACCTTGTATACAACGCGGAATTTCCCTATTTTTTAGTCGTAAAAAGTTTATCCATCTTTTCATATTTACATTCTATATTTCTTACTCTAATATCATCGTTCAATCTTATATATTATCCTCATTATCCCTTTTTCACTAACTTTATATCTTTTTAACTTTTTATTGCTATTAAATTATAAAATTACTCTCATCTAATCTATTTTTTTTAGCCATATTACCTAATTTATACTTTTTTTCTTAAAAGCCATAAAATACTCCATTTTAATTGAAGAGCTTGCATATTCATGTTAATTGAAACAACATATTCATGTTGTTTGAAAAGACACAATCATATTAAGTGAAAAAAATAGTGATTCGTCACATTTTACAATCTTGAATGTGAAAAAATTAGAAAACAATTTCACACATGCATGATCTCAGTCTTTGATATAAAACGATTAAACTGCCCAGATCCATTCTTATTTTTTCTCTTCAGTTTTCATTCTCATGATATAAAAGTTCATTGGTATATAAACTTGTAAATCAAATGAAAATAATTCGAAGTAAGTTAATGCCATTATCATTACTCCTCCTTGTGTCCTTGAAAGTCTATCTTGTATTTTTTTATGTCTTGAAAAGTTTGTCCTTTTTTTCAGTTTATATTCTACATTTCTAATAATAACACAATCATTCAATCACATATATTGTCCCTATTATCCAACTTTTCCATAAAGTTTATCACTTTATCAATTTTTACATCTATAAAATTATAATATTATTCCCAAACCAATCTCATATATCACCCAATTACCCCTTTCACTAACTTCATCTCTTTTTAAAATTTCAACTCTATTAAATTACAAAATTACTCTCATTTAATCTCATTTTTTACACATATTATCCAACTTTCTACATATTTTATACTTTTTCCTTAAAAATCATAAAATACTCCTTTTTTTTTGGCAAACTCTTACAAACATAGGAAGTATCTAACTATGGGCAGAATATATGTTTAGACCCCTCAACTTGTAACTTTTATGCAAATAGACCCTTCAACTTTCACTACTAGGAAAAGGGCTTTTAACGACCAACAATTTTGTCGTATAAGCTATGAATCGCGTCGTTATAACCTTTTAACGACCACATAAAAGTCGTCGTTTGTTCGTTGCGATAGCTTCCGACGTTATTGGTTATAACGACCATGTTCGTCGTTAAATACTAACGACGACATCCAAGCTCGTCGTTCATTATTAACATCAACATTATTGTTCGTCGTTAATCAATAACGACGACATGCTTGCTTGTCGTAATTGCATTAACGACGAGCGGCTATGTGGTCGTTAAAACAATAACGAGGGGCAACAATGTCGTCGTTGATGTTTACCGATGAGCTACCCTATACTCATTACTTAATAAAGACGAGCATGCAAGTCGTCGTGCTGAAATATTAAATAACGACGAAGTCATAGTTGATTACGATGAACGAATTTATCATTAGAAACTATCATTAGAAACCATTAGAAAGTGTAGGGTCTTTCTCCATTGTTTCTCGGAATTAACTTTACATATGTGAAATATCATAAGATAGAGCGTAACGTCCTACAAGCTAGTTACTAGGTAAAATACACTTTCCATTAAATATCTCCAATGTTGGAGTTACTCCTCACATCGTTGATCTTTGGCCCGGGAGAAGAAATCTCTTCTGCATCAGAACTCTCAACAAAATTTGTAGCCCTCACCTGCATAACCAGATTTGAAATTTGAACGATCCAAACTCAAAATGATCATCACCCAACTCAAGATGTTAAGTGTTGATCAGAAAGGATGATAACAGAAAAGGGGAAGAACTTGCAGAGGCTTCAAGACATCGGAAACATTATCATCATCAATTATATTGTTGTCGGATTCATGAGCTTGAATTTCCATGGAATTTCTGACAACTTGACTAAGAAACTTTACGTCATCCGACATAACGCCCAGCCCTTTCAGAAGCATAGATCCCATCTGTAAGCTTGCCTGCTGTCAAACACAACCAATGATTCATGATAAAAAGAAAATATTCATCATGTCCACAAGAAGAAATACTGCTTGAAGTTCATTCATTTACCTTTGTATTTTCAAGAATGGCATCAATATCACCTGATTTGTTTCAACTCTATCAAATGCTGAATGTCTTGAGCCCTCGCGTAGATTGGCATCTATGCATGGCACAATCAATATAAGCTGGAAAATGTGATTGCATATGCTGGAAAGGATATTCAAATGATTCTTAAACCAGAATTGATTAATTCTAGGAAAATTTTATACAATTAATTAGATGTAAACTAATTAGTGAGAGCCATAAACCTTTTAACAGCAATACTTACAGCTAGGAAGGCCAACCGAATTCTTTCAACAGCCTCAACTGTCCTTTTCTTCCCACTGTACATTATTAAAACTGCTTTGGGAGAGGTTATGCCAGCAGATAGTAGAACTGTTGGCCGAGAACCATCACCGTAGAAGATTGGAAATCCAAGTTTCCTAGCTCACTGTTGAGGAAGGAAATTGCCGCGATTAACAATGACAAGACTCAAATGACCTTATAAGAACATAAAGGCTCCATTTGGATTACACATAATAATTGATAAGTATGCAATGTTTTGCATTGTAAAGTAAACTAAGACCTGAAGCATAATTTGTAAGATTGTAACTGACCTTGACCACAGCAATGTTTTGTCATCAGTACAAGAGAAACGAAATTGAGAATCTAGAAAACGAAAACGAACCTTGATATTTTGTTTACCCAATTTCAACTCAATTCAATTTCAACCTTACTTTCGGTGGCCCCTCCCCTCACCTTTCTCCTCACGACTCCTTCCAACACCAACCTTCGAATGGCCTCCTTGCACAATTGTCAACTTACCAACCTCCAAACGCCCTTCGCTCGCCAGCCGAGCTCGACGGCAGGCCTGCCACTGCCACCCTCTGGTTTAATTTAAACAAAGAATTACCAATTCCCAAAGATGAAGAAAACATAGAACGAAACAATACGGCATCAGTCATCTCAACAAGGTCTACATAAAACAATCTTTCCCAAAATAACAGGAGCTCCCATATCTATGTATGCAAAATAACAGTCCCTCTCGTAATCTTCGGGAAAACAGAGGACAAAGTTCAATTGAGTATTCAACGGTATTGATTAGGGTTCAAGTTTGGAATAAGTAAAGTCGGAATTGAACATCTAAAGGCAACAGGAGGGAGGGAAGAAGAGTACCAAGAATATTGGATGAGTGAGAAAACAAAGGACCGAGAATTCTCAAATCCCTAGCAGGAATTGCGACGCGCTTGATAATAGCACTTTTATCGCACTCGATTGCCTCGAATCGTCCAGTCCGATCGACCTTCATCTACAACCTGGCTCCTCCAGTCTTCTTCTTCGGCTTACTAGTTCCGGCGACGGTAGCGATCTCGTTGGCATTGAACAGAGGAGCCAGCTCGATCGCAGGCGCGGAGCTGTCCTCAACTCCTAAAATGTAAAACGCGCACGTATGGATGATCGATCAATGGACGGCGTTGAAATCAGGCTTGTGCTTGACAACCACCACAGGACATTTCACATGCTTCGTGCAATAGTTGCTAATGCTCCCTAAAAACGCCCTGTCCAATTTTCCAAAACAAATCAGTCCTCTAACAAGGCCACCGCCCAAAGATAAGATCTTTTTGCAAATCAAATTTATTACAATTATAAGTTAGTAAGTTAATAGTATAGAGGCTTTGTCACCTCTTGAAAAAGCCATAGTTATGGCTTCCCATCACCAAAACATCAGCACCCACTTTTTCTACACATCCTTGGCATCTCCACTTCCTATTTTCTTTTCAAACTTCACCTGTAATTCAGCGCAATTATATAGCTGATCAACAACTAATTTCATTCCAATTCCAATTCCACATAAGCATAAGAAAACTTACATAAGTATAACTGTATTTAGTGCAGATGGCATCAGCTTGAGACATTACTGAATCAACAAGCTTCTTTGAGTATTCCTCCATGGTTGCCACCACATCACTCCCAAACAAGAACCCTGTGCCACCACATGACATTTATAAGTCTCAACAAACACTTCAAAACCTGGAAAACAGATCAAGATTAGAAATTTACCAGTGAGGTCAAGAGCACAGTAAACAGTGGGAGGAGGCTTCACATAGAGGAGGACCAGGGTCGTGGATTCGGATTCGAAATCTGAATCCGAAAAATCCGAAGATTGAAGTGAAGTTGAGGAGGGTTTTAGAAGGTTCGAAAAACACCATGAAAGTGCATACATGCTCTCTTCCCTCTATCTCTCGCACCAGTCAACTTTCCCTCCCGTGCTCACGCTCAGCCCCCCAGCCCAGATCTGGCATCGCCCGACACCATTGCTCGCTGGCCTGCCCTTGGCCCTCCCGGATCTGGCGACGGCTGGCGGCCCCGATGCCGACTCGGGCAGCCAACCCCCACCTCTCGACTCCCGGCTCGAGTTCGGATCTGTCCGAACCGCCCGACTCCCTCTGGATCCTCGCTTCGCTGGCTCCACCCCAAAACCCGACGACCGCTCGTTCGCCCGACTTCTCCGACCCGACTCCTCTGCTTCCGGCGACGAAATTTGAGATTTCGTCCCAGAGGGGGGCTTCGTGACTCGAATCGCGGAAAACCAAAGAGAGATCAAAACCCTAGGTGTGGTGGTGGCTCCGCCGCTATTATTAGCGGTCGTTGAGACGACGGGGGAAACGGTGTCGTGTCGGACGGCTTCGATCGAACTATGGCAGGGCTTCGATCGGTTTTGCTTTGACAAGTTTTTCAGCGTAGAGAATTGTGCATCTGAATTAGAAAGATACTGGCGTAAAATTTAGAATTGAGTAAAAATTTGCCCTAAAAAATAACCCGCCCATATCTTCAGCCTATTAACGACGGGTAAAATTTTTAGTTTTTTAAAAATATTTTATTCAATAACAATAACGACGGTAGTGAAATCATGTGTACTTTACTTTCAGGCTTATTACGACCAATAATTATATTTCTCGTTATTAAAGGGTATGCATATACGTTTAACGATAAACTTTTCACTTCGTCGTTATAGCTTGGTCGTTAAAAACCCATTTTCTAGTAGTGTTTGAACATTACCTATCAAACCCCCAAACTTAAAACATTTTTTTCCTATTGAGCCCCTTTTGCTGACCTGACGAGGTGCATGCAAGTCACTCCTCTAGCTGGCTGCGAAAGTTCCCCAAAATTACTTATATGGCAAAAAAAAATATGTCATGTGGAGTCCCAAGCCCTATCTTCTTCTTCATCTTCTTCCTATCCACAATCCCCCCATTTTCAGATTTGGGATGTCACGTGGCTGCTGAATCGAATGAAAATGGTCCCGGTTAGCGCGTGTTATTCACACTACGAAAAAAGAGGGTTCATTTGCAAAAAAGGGGCTCAATAGGCCAAAAAAAGTAAATTTTAGGGGTTCAATAGGAAATATTCAAAGTTGGAGGGTCCATTTGCAAAAAAGTGACAAGTTGGAGGGTTTACGGATGTATTCTGCCATCTAACTATGTACCATGCCATGTAACCATGTGTCCAATTCATTTTGAACCGGCAAACCAAATTGGAATCAGACAGGCCCAAATCTTACCTAAAATGGATCGGAACCAAAACCGATAGTTTGGCTGAGTAAATATAAATTTAACCAGCACCAGAACCGGCTCGATCGTGTATGTTTGATGCCATTTCTTTAAAAAAATAAACAAAAATGCTCAACAAATAATAAAAATTTATTCTGTAGGAAACCGCACTTGCAACCTAGTGACCCGCAGTCGCGGTTTTCCTTCCAAACATTTTGAAGTTTTTGCCTTATATCATAAAAAAAATTTTTTACAAGATGAGTTCGGCTAAAAAACCGGTCCAAACTGACTAAAATGGAACCGGCGAACCGGGCGTCGGACGGTATTCAAACCAGCTCTTTTTGAACCGAAAGTGTTGGTTGGGTTAATCGGTACGTGTCTAATGCAACATTGATATTCAATCAATCAAAATTCAAAATCGGTAATTCTCCTACATCTAAATGCGGGTTTCCATTTATGTTCTCCATTTATTGAATTCATGGAATCCGAAATTGCGAGGTAAAAGGAATCCTCCGAAATCGGCAGTCAAATCGGGAAAATTGAAATTGCATGATTTGAGTGCTTCTGAAGAGGAAATTTTTTATTTTCTCATTTTATTGCGTTTATTCCGTTACCATGAGAATATTCAATGTAATGTCCGAAGCAGGGTATTTTTTAGTGTCAAGTTTTAGTCAAATGATCAAGTACCCATCTCATCTGCCAATCCAATTCATTGTCTCCATAGCTAGTAGTAATTTTCAGCCATGAGCGGCTCCATCAAAGCTAGTTCACAATCATCACATTTCTCCATCCCCATCTTCATCCTCTTTCTTAATACGTGTGCATTAGGCTCGCACTCCATTCTAGCTCAGCAACAAAGCCCAACATCACCCATAAAAAAGGTGGTCGTTTTGGTGATGGAGAACCGGTCATTCGACCACATCATAGGATGGATGGAGAGAGCGATCAACCCGGACATCAATGGCGTCACGGGTGAAGAGTGCAACCCGGTCTCCACCAAACCCGGTTCATCACAAGCCGACACCGTGTGCGTGACGGACGATGCCGTTTATGTCGACCCGGATCCAGGACATGGATTCGACGCGGTTACCCAGCAGGTATTCGGGTCCAACTCCTCCTCCGTACCCACCATGGCTGGCTTCGTCGAGCAAGCACTCTCCATGTCGCTCAACGTCTCCGAGGCCGTCATGAAGGGCTTCAAGCCCGAAAACGTACCCGTTTACTCCGCGTTGGTATCCGAATTCGCCATTTTGGACAGGTATACATACATACATACTTCACGTTCACTGTATAGTTATCCATCGCGCTTAGCGCATCAGTTCACTGATTCAGTACTGTCTTATAACTTGTGTTACTATATAGTGTATATATTTATGAACGTACGTACTGGTGCTGGTGGTGGTGCAGGTGGTTCTCATCCCTGCCAGGGCCGACCCAGCCCAACAGGCTATTCGTATACTCAGGCACCTCCCACGGCGCGACGAGCCACGTGCCAAAAGACCTTATCTTCGGGTACCCGCAGAAGACCATCTTCGACTCCCTCTACGACAACGGCGTCGACTTCGGCATCTACTTCGAGAACGTTCCAGCCGTGCTCTTCTATCGCAACCTCCGGAAGCTCAAGTACATCCCCAAGCTCAAGGCCGGGGGGCTGCCCAAATTCAAGCGGGATGCGGCCGACGGGAGCCTGCCCCCCTTCTCGGTGATCGAGCCGAGATACTTCGACGTGGAGGCGTTCCCGGCCAACGACGACCACCCGTCGCACGACGTAGCCAACGGGCAGAGGCTCGTCAAGGACGTGTACGAGAGCTTGAGGGCGAGCCCGCAGTGGAACCAGACCCTTCTGCTGATCACCTACGACGAGCACGGCGGGTTCTACGACCACGTTCAGACGCCTTATGTGGATGTGCCCAACCCGGATGGGAATCGGGGGCCCGACCCCAATTTCTTTAACTTCGACCGCTTGGGGTTCCGGGTCCCCGCTATCATGGTCTCCCCTTGGATTAAGAAGGGCACAGGTACGCACAATCATTTTACGAAGCTCTAGTGAAGCAGTGGGCAACCGGAAAAAAAAGAACGTACTCTATGTTAATATACACATCAACTCATGATATAGTATATATGATCGTTACCTTATATATGTATATATGTTCATGTGTGCATGAAGTGATAAGCAAACCAACGGGGCCAACGCCTAACTCGGAGTTCGAGCACTCGTCCATCCCTGCAACCATAAAGAAAATGTTCAATCTCAATTCGGATTTCTTGACCCAGCGAGACGCATGGGCCGGCACCTTTGAGGGTGTTGTTGGGCAGCTGAGCTCCCCCAGGACGGATTGCCCGACGGTGCTGCCGGAAGTCATGCCACTAAGAAGGACAAAAGCCGACGAGAGTCGAGCGCTATCCGAATTCCAGGCCGAGATGGTGCAATTAGCCGCTATTTTAAAGGGAGACCATTACCTCAACAGTTTCCCTGATGAGTTAACCAGGAGCATGAATGTGAAACAAGCCCATTACTATGTCAAGAGTGCTGTCTCTCGGTTTCTTAGAGCCGGCAAACAGGCACTCAAGATTGGTGCCAACGAGTCTGCAATTGTTGATATGAGATCTTCCCTCACTACAAGGTCGTCGGTCCACGATTAGTTAATTGCCTGCTCTCTTAATTTGCAAACAAGACTAGTGATCTTCTGTTCTTAGTCGATCTTGATGGATTTGTACACATTTATAGTGCAAACTTGATCAGTTGAGACATAAATAACAAAATTAAGATACAACTTGTGTAGGATCCATTTGACAAAAACAAAACTTATGTAGGATTTAGGACCCTCATAGGAAGAGCTCTCAATCTTTTTTCTCTCTCGAAAAACATTAGCTCTTTCATCTCTTCTCTCTTTGGATCTGGCATTGCGTTCTTCCCATCCTGATCGATGTAATCCCCCATATAAATTCATCCTTTTCCTTGTTTTTTTCCTTCCTCTTTTGCTATTTTTATTTTTTTTTCGGGCTCTCAACCCCTTCTCTAAACCGTATCATGAATTTTTTGTCGGATTTAGATGGAGTTTCTCGAATGATGATTACACAAAATTGAATTAGTCTATAATAAACCAACCATTAGTCTACATTACTTGTCATTTGATTACAATGATGATTACACAAAATCGTTAGTTTAAGTACATTAGTAATACATGAAAAGAACCCGACTATATAAATTATGTAAAAAAATGTATTAACCTACATGAGTTTTGTTACATAAATCATTGTGAATTCATGTTACATCAATTTTGTTACATGAATCGTTATTATTGATGCATTAGTTAACCTACTTGAATTTTGTTACATATATAAATTTACACGGTTTACACAAAAGGTATTTACTACATAAATTTTGTTTCTTAATTTTTGTTTTTTATTACATTACCTTTGTTAAATATCGTTATACAAATTCATGTAATTCAAGTTAAATAGTAGTAAATTTTTTAGATAAATCTTTGTTCAGTACATATGCCTACCTGAGTTTTGTTACATAGAATAGCCTATCACTTAAACTACTCAACACTTATTTCAGTGCTTCACGATGCTCTGCTGATTTACTATTAAGAAGGCTTTCACATGACATCATGCTTAATTTATTTCTGCTATGCCATCATATTGAATTCAGTATGTCAGTAAAAGTCACTTTTAGAGGTTGAACACCGGTTGTGAGAAGGGGCGACAACAGGTGGTAATGAGATGGCGGGCGAAGGATAGTGGACGGTTGTTAATGGAGGTACGAAGAAGGAAGCTGTAATGGAGGTATAAAGATGGAGAATGGGGGTGAGGGAGGTGCAGGAAGAAGAAGGGGCAGTAGGTGGAAATTGGGGGAAAGCATGTACTTATAATTTTGTGCTTACTTTCGTAAGCATAGGGTGTTGATTATTTTTTCGGTTGCTTATAAGCACTAGAGTGATTATAAGCACTTAAAAACAAATTGCCAAACAGATGTCTCGGGTGCTTTTTGTAATTATAAGCATTGTTGTGCTTATAAGAAGGCTTTCACATGACATCATGCTTGATTTATATTTTCTGCTATGCCATCATATTGAATTCAGTATGTCAGTAAAAATCAATTTTAGAGGTTGAACACTGGTTGTGCGAAGGGGCGACAACAGGTGGTAATGCGATGGCGGGTGAAGGATAGTGGACGGTTGTTGATGGTTGGTGTAGAATCTACAGTCCTAGTGTTAAACACTCTTAAATTAATGTTAGGGTTAGGGAATGGGAGGTAATTTTGTATTAAAAAAGAGAGGAGTACACTCAGCAGCGGATCCAAGGGGCGTGGGTGGGCGGCCGCCCCCCGTTCGCCGGAGTACTACCTAGTGGTACTGTGGAGTTGGGCAGCGACGCGGGGCGGAAAATGGCACTAGGAGGCTGGGGGCGAGGGCAAGCGTCAACCGACTTGTTGCCAGAGTTGCAGGTAGTCCGAAGAAGTGGAGGCCAAAGAAGGTGTGGGCGGTAAAGAAACAAAAAGAAGAAGATTAAGAGTCCATTTGGCAAACCTTCATTTAAGTGCTTATTTGTTACTTAGACCGTGTACAATGGAGAGTCATTATGTGTAGTACTTAAGGGTATTTAGGTATTATTATAATATTTTTTTTCATTTCAATGCTACACAAGCCTCCATTTTTATTTTTCCAATCCAATAGAGCAACTCTATAGGTACTTGTAAGCACTCATTTATTTATTTTCTACCTTTAAAATTTTCATAACAAGATATAAATATGTCTTTTTATCATAATTGTATATCTTATATTAATGTAAAAATAATTATTTGATAACTTAAAATAAATTATTATCCTCACGAAATACATAAATACTGTTGTGCTTATTATGAGAAGACAATATTGTAAACTTAAAAAATAAATTATTATGCTCAAACAATACATAAATAAATTATAATTATTTAAGAACTTAAAAATTAGGCTAAATAGCTGAAAACCACCCCTATAATATGCCACATTCCAAGTAACCACCCCTTTAAAGCGATATTCCTGGGAACCACCCCTTTAACCAGCTCCGTTAAGATTGTACCACCCGTCTTCCCCCTGCCGTTAGAAACCGTTAAAAGCTAGTGATGTGGCACGTTTTTTATGTGTTGTTTTAACCTCTTCGCTTATGTGGCATATACATGTTTTTTTTTTGTCAAGTTGGCAATTTTTTGGTCAAGGTGGCATTTTTTCGGTCAAGGTGGCCTACACATGGGGCAAATTAGGTCAAATTGGGGCAACATTGCCCACATCGTGAACCCATTGAGCGGGAGGTGCGAAGCTTGAGGGGCCGCTGGCGGAGATGGGGACGGCGGGGTTGAGCAGGAGAGGATGATGGAGGGGCTTGAGGCTGGAGAGAATGATGGGGCCGCTGGCGGAGATAGGGACGCTGGAGACGGTGAGATCGGAGAGGTTGGAGAGCTTGGAGACCCAGACGCCGGAGAGGCGTCGGAGGGAGGATACGCGGGAGAAGGAGCCGAGGGAGGAGGCGAGCTCGGGGGGAGGCGGACGGCGGGGATGGGGCAGTGGGAGAGGCGGAGGGAGGTGAGGGTGGAGCGGGACTTGAGGGCGGTGGAGGAGAGGGAGACGTCGGAGGAGCAGTTCGAGAGGGTCAGGGAGAGCCGACCGAGGCTGGATCGAGGCCGGCCGGCAGAGGGTGAACAGGAAGGCCGAGCGAGGGTCGTCGAGTGGAACGGAAGGCAGAGCGAGGCCGTCAAGCGGGAGCTAGGCCGTCGGAGGGAGGGGGAGCGAGGCCGTTGGAGGGCGGGGGAGGCCGGATCTGAGTAGTGGGTGAGCTGGGAAGGGAAGGAAATTAGGGTTGAGATGGAAGGGATAATGAATTAGAGATGTGGGGTTTTTTGGGGTTTTTTATTTAAAAAATTCTAAGCTTTATTTTTATCAGAAAAAATTCCACATAAGATAGGTGTCATGCCACATAAGCAAAGATATTAAAAAGCGTATATAAAACCTGCCATGTCACTAGCTTTTAACGGTTTCTAACGGCAGGGGGAAGACGGGTGGTACAATTTTAACGGAGCTGGTTAAATGGGTGGTTCTCAAGAATATCGCTTTAAAGGGGTGGTTACCTGGAAGTACCCTTAAGCACCTTGTAAGAACCTCCCATTCTAAATGCCCTTGTAAGCACTCTTTGCTTTAAGCACACAAAAAAAAACAGCACCCTCCCCTCCCCCCCCCCCCCCCCCCCTCCCAATTCTAAATGCCCTTGTAAGAACCTCCCATTCTAAATGCCCTTGTAAGCACTCTTTGTTTGGTAAATCAAAGTAAGCAGACTTATCTTGTTATGTTATAACTGTTTTTGCATCAATGCTTATAAGTTAATAAATGATTTACAAAACAGACTCTAAGACCTAATGTCCTTTTTGGGCCTTATTTGGTGGAGTCCAACACAATTTTGTCCACATTAATGGGCACATATGAATATTTTTAAGTACATTTATTTTTTTTGGGTTGAATTGAAGAAGGTTCATTAATACGGACAACTAGACATCTATTTCCGATGTTGCCCGGGATAGTTATTCAGTACTATTTTGGCACTTTTATATGATTATGGTTTATATCTATAGTTTTGTTTATTTTTTACATTCAAACAATATATTGTCTTGATTAAACAATTAGAATGACATTATTATCGTATTTTTGTATTATTAAGATTATAAATCCCTAAATATCAAAAAATTATATCCTTAATCTATAAGTTTTCTCAGTTATAATACTGACATTAATAATCCAAAAACAAACATAATAAAGAAATAATAAAAAGAATCTTATAATTGATTCATATTATAACATTTAGTTTTTAATAAGAAAATATCTAAATCATTATTATGGAATCAATTTCCACAAATAAAATTTTATAATGGATATAGATATAATTTAATAACATATATAGTATAAACTAATAATAAAAATATGAATGATTTTAAAAGAAGAAAATAAAATCTTTCCGCTTCATTTGTATTGAATTGTCCAAAAAATAGTAGATAAAACAAATATAAAATATTATTTCATTTTATTTTATTTTATTTTATTTTATTTTATTAATTTCTTATGAGAATTATTTTGATAATATAGTTTTTCTATTACAATTAAGTTTTTTAGCCGAATGAACATGTGTAGGGAATACTCTTTATAATTTTATAGACATTTTGGAGGAAATTTAAATCGAAAGCGTATAGTTAGCTCTTTAGGCTTTACATTCTCGCTCAAAAAAGAAAAAATGATAAGGTTTTGCATTCAAGTTACAATATTATAACATGATATATGTATGTAAAAAATAAGACATAATAGCATGCATTCATAATCAGTTATAAATAAAAAACAAATAAAAATGCAAAACAAAAAGAAAAGGAAAAATATAAAAACATGCATCAAGGAAAAGAAAAATAAGAGTTGTAGAGATTGTTAATTCACCCAAAACAAAAAAAAAACAATTAGAGAGAAGTCATTAATGTGACAAGAGGGAGAGAATTTTAAGTGTTGTATAGATAGATTGATTACTAATTGATATACAGTATTTTTTACAAAAAAATACATTAATTGGAAAAAATTACTACTATTGTTTTAGCTGTTTAGAGAAAACATATAGTTTCTAAAAGTGAGAACGGGCTTTAATGGGCCAAATTTAAGCAAGAGAAGACACAGACCCCCCAGATCCGCCACTGAGTACATCCGCCACTGAGTACACTTTTGGAATAAAATTAAGGAGGGGTATATTATTTGAAACAAATAGTGAAAATGAACTTTTGATGGATTCTTCTCTTATAGATGGGGTAATTCGTGGAATAAAACATTGAAAATAAATCATGCTTTTTCCTCATTTAAATATGAGTTTTACTAGGGCTATATGGACTGTATACCGAAACCACCTAGAACATCTTCATTAGTAGAGGGTTTTTCACCACGGAACTACTTTTTTTTTTTTCCTAGAACATCTTCATTCCTTTTTTCATTTGTTTCTTTCTAAATATTGATGAGCCTAGAGAGACCGCTCTTAAGATTTTTCTACATTATTATCTATCTTCCTAAGAGAATACAAGCTAACTCTTTATTAACAAGCAAGCATACAGTTGAACTTCGCGTTCTAAATTGCTATAAAAACTTTCATAATAAGAAAATAAGATACTAAACAACAAAGGACATGGTGGAATCCCTTCAAACAACCAATGAAGCTTTTAGGCTTGGATGTACCCTTGTGAGCTCCAGGCGGGTCATGGGACTTCTAAAAAACTGACCTAGTCCTAAACAAAATAACACAGCCTGAACTGAGTATAAGTCAAAGAACATCTGAGGAGCCATTAAATAAACAAGCACCATGATCATCCAGGAGCAATAATGTATACCTTAAAGAGGCCGCAATACTGATGTTTGTTCTTTATCATGTGCATCACTTTTGTCTTTCGGTCCACTGCAAATGGAAAACAAAACACAGCAGTATAGTATGTCAAGTTCTTGACCAAGAAGATCATTTGTCTTTAGCACTCCAACCAGTTCATCGGATGATGTATCAGATATATCTCTAACCAAGAAATATGACAATCAATTGTACAACTAAAACTGTATCTTAGAAAAAAGAAGGTGCAGTTTTGTGAGCAGAAGTTATCTACACATAAATTACACTGCATAATCAAAATCAGTATGTTGTTAAGCTAGGACAATATGTCAAACCGAGTCACACTGACCTGTAGTCAATTCGCAAGGATTTAGGAGACGAGGGGCAAGGGACAGAATAAATTCCTATGGATCAGTTCTAAGACCTGACTAAACTTCAGTGAATATTTAGTAATTTATGCTCCTTTTCAAATGAAGCGGTTCACACATGAATGATTTATATTGTTATCAATTGCTACCAACGCATACTGTACCCAGTCTGGAGTCTGGACTATCTGACCGAACCGGGTGAGCCATAAGACAAATACCAAAAACAGGATTTTTGTTTTTTTTTTTGAAGGTAAATAATCTTTCCAAAGATATGCTCTCTGAAAAAGAAGATTTTATTTTTGAAACGTAAGTAACCTCTTTGAAAAATATGATCCCTAACAGGATGCACACAGTTAAACTTGTTTTCCCATGCATAGATCATTCTTCAGAACATTGAACTGTGATCTGCATCCATGCAAGAATCTCACAAAGAGGATTTGCGTAGGAGAATCTCCCAATTTTCAGACTCTATTTGATTAATAAAAACTGTCTGCTTACATGAGAAAGAACCCAACGTTTTTAATAGACAAAGGACCCTAGAAACTACCCACTAATCCACTAATTGAAACTGACACTAAACCTAACATCTTAATGAAACTGACCTCCACTACTAAACTAGAAAATAGGAACTAGATAATTAATTATTTAAAACACTCTCTGAATTCTCTTAGCACGTGGACATGTATCAATCCCCCACTGACAACAGCCATTCACAACAAAGGATGCTGAAGAGCTGAAAAAATAACTGCATTTCCTCTCTTGAAGTTTCAAGGAATTGCAGTGATGACTGATGATAGTGCTTCACCAGATTGTCAAAAGTAGAAGCTAAAGAGAGTAAGTGTGGAGGAGGGAAAGATACAAGAATGAAACCATGAAAGGGATAAAGAACAGGTCCATATAAGATGAAAATGGACAAAGAAATTAGGTTCAAATCTAATTTAAAGAAACAATTTAGAAGTTAATATTTAATCCAATACCATTTCAAGTATAAAATGATAGTTTATAATTAAGTTGGTGATGCAGAAGTTATCTTAAAATGCTAAGTATTCCGATCATTACGATAATAAGCTTGGTTTATAGGTGAGTTTCAGATCTAGTCTAAGGAAACAATTTATAGGTTAGTCCAATAAAATTTTCAGTACAATTGTACAAATGTTTAATAGTTAAGTTGTCGATTCATAAATTATCTTGAAATGTCTAGTTTAGTAATCATTACCACATTGAAAAAGAAGCATCTAAACCATTCATTCTCCACCATGAATAGGCTTATTGCACAAACTCTTTCTAGCTATTGCCTATGTATGACAGTAGGTGTTCAATGAAATCCATATAAACTTACAATCATTAGCTTAGATATTTACTCTTCTTGTAGCATCTTTCATCACCTTTACTTTCCATTATTAGACTATCAGAAGGTAAACATCACAAAGTTGCATGTCAAATGATGCTGGATGGCCTAGTTTCTATTCTTGAAAACAAGAGGTATGGACCACATAATTTTTCAGTTACTAGAGGAGTGTGTAGGTATATTTTTCCGTTTCAAATCAAGAGTAAGTTACAGGATTGTTTATAAAGATTACATGATATAACTTATAGGTGCAGGCATAAGCCAGCGATCAAAATTGTGAGGAATAATAAGAAAACTGGATTTCGTTGCATGCATTAGAGTAGAGCATAGATTAACTGATCCAAAAGCAGTCGAGAACAAAGCTAAAATGTTAAGCTCACTACTTCTACCTAGTATCAGGTCATAGAGTTAGGAAACTCACCAAGTGAGGAGACAAATATTAGATGGACTAATGTTAAAAAAGGGGCATGTGATGAAAAGCCTTAAAAGTCAGCACAGCCAACAAAGAAAGCTTAATAACAGATCTGTGGAAGTGCCACAAAAACCTTGAAAATGGAATTGATCCACTTACTTTTTAAACAACGTAATCAATGATTGTGGCCTTCTGTAAGGTTCTTCCTTCTTTTGCGGGGTTGATTTACCTCCCTGTCTTGATTCTGGTTTCCAGTTAGCTTTGGCAAGAGACTCTCCCAGTAAATCAGCTATATCAGAGGCCATTGCCTCAGCCTTCTTCTTATAGGGAAAGTTATCCTCCTTGAAGTGGTTTGACAACCATAGATACATAGAACAAACCTGATGCTTCGTCTCCAAGTCCAAAAGTTCAGAGTCATTTCGAGCAGAAGCTTTTGGTACTCCCATTGCTATGTTGACAGGGAGCTTTTGACTGTATGATGAAGCAAATCTCAGAAGATGATACATGGCCTTTGGGTCTCTTATATTGACAGGAGCAAAGCAGAAATTGTAACGGTCTTCCAGTGATAAACCCTGTACCTTCTCCAACATATTAGCTACCTTTTTTATATGACCATGACATGACAAGAAGTAAGATCCATCAAGGCGGCAACTTGAGGCAAACTTGTCAAGAAGCTGTGAGAAGGTAACACTAGGCAGTTGCCCAGCAAACAGTTCAACCTGCTCAAAGAAGGGGAAGAGACCCACTTTCTTAACTTCGTCAAAAGGCTGTTTCAAACACTCAATCAGGTACTCCAAATCTTCTTTCTGCAGGGTGGTTGCCAGTCCTTCGGGGTATAGACTTCCTCTTCGACCCGCTCTACCAGCAATTTGTTTCACCTGTGTTGCTGGCACAGGAAGAATCTTATCTCCATTGTATTTTGAAAGGGTGAAAAACACCACCCTTCTAATATTGAGATTCAAGCCCATCCCTATAGCATCACTAGCAACCAAGACATCATATTCGTTATCTGGCTCGTTGAAAAGACTGGCTTGCTGCCTGCGGGTTTCAGGTGGCAATGCACCATAAATAACACAACACCGGTGCTTGGTTTGTTTCTCAATAGCCAATTTGACCTCAAATATCTCCCGTCTAGAGAATGCAACAATACAATCACCCGTTCTCACATTCCGAAGATCACCTTGTAAAGTCTTGGCTTCCACCACCAGTGGCTTAAACCTCCCATAATGTTGCTCCACCAGTTCATCACCGGTTTCCGAACACATTTTACGGACAATGTCAAGAACACTCGGATCACCGCACACATGAATCTCATCAGCCTTCAAACCCAGCAACGCCCTAGTCCAAGCATAGCCTCTGGTAGGGTCTGCCATCATTTGAATCTCATCAATCACAGCAACCTCATACAACTCGTCCGTCCCAACCATCTCAACTGTACAAGATACATGATTAGAGAATGGAACCCTCTTCTTCTCCTGCCCAGTAAGCAGACTACAATACACACCATGTGCATTCACCTTATCAAAGACCTCCATGGCCAACAACCTAAGAGGACTACAATAAATCCCATTCTTTGCTTCCATAAACCGTTGCAAAGCATTATAAGTCTTACCACTATTCGTCGGCCCACAATGATAAATAATCTTCCTTTTCATTGCCCTAGCAAAGGGGAACCAGGTGTGAGGCTTCGTCAGATCAGCAAACTGAATCATATCCCTAAACCGCTTAATCTCATCCTGAAACTCCTCCATACAAAACTCAACAAATACAGGAAAGAGAAACTTAGCAGCTTCATCACCAGGACCAAGTGAAGCCAAGTACTTGCCGACATCACCCGGACACCGTTTCAAGGCGAAACTCCTAAACTTACTAGCAGCAGTTGGGAAAAAGGACGCACCTATGTATATAGCCAAGGCCTGGTTAGAAGCCCAGCCAGATGTGGCAAAGCTCCGGAAAACCTCGTTTAGGACGCCCCAATCCTCCCTTGTATTCTTATCGGCTTTCTCTGCATTCTTCAGCTGCCTGTAAATCTCTACAGGATCACGAGAGGCAATGATTTCCTTCTCCTCCGAGCTCAATTGATTTCCGCCACCGTAAGCAGTTGCTTGGGACTCATCGGTATCGGCATCGCTTTGCGAGTCTGTACAAAAGGGCTTCTGATGAAGAAAGTCAAATCGAGTAGTAGGCAAATGGAAATGAGGAACGGAATTCAAGCTCCTTGCAAAAGAAAATCCGCGTTCTCGAATACAGTAATACGAATTTCTGTTCCGGAGAAATTGGGGACAGGAATGCTTATGGTTCGATAAGCAGCGGCGCAATAGATACGTTATACGGCCCCTCGACATTGAAGAATCGCATCCACTAGAGGAATTGATTTATTGCGCTGGAGGTTGGGGTGATGAGGATCAAGGGGAGAGAAATGGAATGAAAGAGGTACGAGAGGGGGAGAAATGGCGCCGAAATTGGCGGTGAGAATATTGGCCCGAAAAACCCTAAACGGGCTCTCCGGAATATCCTTGGGGGTTCCTTGCCCTAACCAAGGTCGCGTACCTGCAATCAAAAAAAAAGAGCCTACAACTTATCTTGATCGGTCAGAAATTTTGAAAATTCAACATTATCAAGATATTTTTTTGGAAATTCCGGATGGTGCCCTTGAGTTTTGGGCTTTTCCGGATGGTACCCAAAAAAAAAATTTATTCCGCAATATACCTTTGAGGTTTCACAAAATTCCGGAACGTACCCCTTCTCCCCAATTCTGTCAAATTCTCCGTTAACCACTTAACTCCTCCTCACAAGGGCAACTTGGGCTGCGGAACGAAGAGGCTTGCTGGGCGACGGTGGCAGGACGACGGGGGATGGACGAGGGGGGCTTGAATTAGGGTTGGACGACGTCTGGCTGGACGATGGGAGCGAAGAGAGCTTGAAATTAGGGTTGGACGACGGCTGGTGCAGGACGGGGGCTGGACGACTTGGTGGTCTAGTAAGATGCTATTTATGCTCGATTAATGGTAAACATCGATTTGGGTGTTACTGTTGTCATATCCATGGTATGTCTTGTGATTTGATATTGTGATCATGTTGTTGTGTAGAAAAGCCTAATTGTGGATATTGTAATTCCTAAAATTATTGCTGCTTGAGGAATTAGATATTTATAGGTTTGATCATTATAAGCCAAAAAAAAAAAGAGCACAACTTCTAAAATTGTTGCTAATCGAGCAATAGTTCTCAAAACAATTATAACCAAACTAAAGTATTGTTGGATAGCCTAGATGGTTCCATTATATTCTTCTGTTCCCTGCCAGGGTCCATAAGCTCAAAAGGGCAAGAGCGCCTGAACATAAGTTTGGGAGGATGGTGGTTCAATTCCACCCGGATGTAGACTTACTTGCTGATGCTTTGTAAATATGTTGTGTTTTCATTCTTGCAAAGCTGTAATGTTAAATTTCACTGTCTGTTTGATGTTAGTTGCGTTTTGCTTTGATACTCATTATATACTTCTATCTGTGATTTGGAGTTTGACATTGTTTGCACTTCTATGCATTATGTTGTGTTTGCATTGTTTCATCAGTCAAGCAGAAACGAGCCGGCTGAAGATATCGATTCGCTGAAGAAGAAGATTCCCAGAACTGAATGAACTACCGTGGCTTCTTCTAGTGACAAGTGATCTTGGCTAAGCTTACTCTTCGATGGAAGAGGAATCTAGGCAAAATGTACTTATACATATCATGTAGAAGAATAGAGTTTATGAGTTGGGCTCTCTATTCTCCATTGTCTTTGTAATTCATGAGTAATGACATTTTAATAAAGTTTGGATTCTCTGTCTGATCACGTCTTTCATCATAGCAGGTGTTTGACAATTTTAGAGCCATGACTCGTTTGCTATTTGTTACCAAAGACATCCACAACTTACTCTTTACTGTTCTTGAGTGTTTTGAGTTTGTGTTCTGTTCAGCTGACATAGCTTCAATAGTGAATTCAATCTAATACCATACAAACACCAATGAACAAACACATTGCTCAAGAACAAACACAAAGCTTTATGTCTTCTTATTCAGGCATCAAATATGATGAATACACAAACCCCAAATTCTGCTACAAGCCATGTAATTTATATGTCAAGTAGCCATGCTACATGGCTCAAGAACAAACACAAAGCTTTATGTCTTCTTATCCAGACCTTGTTGTGCATCTTGCCACGGATATGACAAAGTCGCTTGGTGTTGTCGATGCACATGGCTTTGCAACGGCCATTGCCGAGCGAAGAACAAGCAAGACGAGCATCCCCTCAGCTCAACAAGCTCGTTCAAAGTGGCGCCTTTGCTCGCCTTGGCCTCGACCTTGTTGTCCTTCTTACAGTGAGGGAGCATTGTAGCCAGGTTCAACATCAAGTGTCTGTACCTGAAATTGATTCGGCGAGAGAAGGTGATTAGAAAGCTCGGTTTCTCTCTCCTCTTGTTCCAGCTTCTTGTCCTTCCATCCCAAGTCCCAACAGCAGCTTTGAAGTCTTGAGAATATTAAGATGACATAGCTTTTTACAAGAGCAGGAGTCAGAGATAAACAACACTTTTCATTCACCAAGTAATTAGTATGCCACAATACAGCAAGTGTGAATCATGGTGTCTGAGGCTGTTTGCACCAAGCATCAGTAATTAGTACCGAGCGTATTCTTGGCCGCCTTCCTTAAAGACGAGCTCTCGCTTCTATTCCTAGCCATGTCAATCTCGATCTCTCCCCGAGTTGAACATTCATCATCCTGGATTCAGAAACACATTCAATAAGATCAGAAAGATGCCGAAATAAACATCCCTAGTTTCATCTTCTGTTAACATAATCAATCAATTCCCAGTTTAGGAAGATAAAAACCGAAGCTATACAATAGAGTTTACACCAATAAACCTTGTTACAAAGCAGACCTATTTCATATTTGATTCAGTATGGTCCCAAACCTGAGTCTAATTTAGTACCAGCAACCCTTTTTCTTCTTTGAGTACCAACAACCCTTTTTCTTCTTTGTTTCGTTAACTCCACACTTGTCATTATAGTGATTCAACAGCAAATTAACATAGGCAAAGAAACAAAGGCCGGCGAGCAGGAGGAGATAAATAGACGAAGACGGATGGGAGCAACACTGCAACTTTAACAACGAAACAACAAAGTCTTGAGCTAAACAAAGAGGAGATAAATTACCTCAAAACAGTTCACACAACATAAGAAATTAAAACAGGGGAAAGGCCGGCGAACTTTGCCTTCCGACGAGCAGCTTCGACAGAGCCGCCCTTCCCGACTGTTCGTCGTCTGCGAGCAAGGAGACCGGAACCCCAAACCCCTCCGCCCACCTTCCTCCCGAGTCGCCTCCTTCCCGACTGTTCGTCGTCCGTGGTGGGGCTTCGTTCGCCGGAGACGCCCTTCCGATGAGCAGCTTTGATAGAGATGCCCTCCTTCGGGAGACCGGAACCCCAAAACCCCTTCGACGTTGCCCTCCTTCGCTTTCCCATCTCTTTTACCTTTTAAAATTTAATTCTTTTTTTGTTTTAATAATAGGCTGACGGAAGGAGTAAAGAATTGTTAATTTTGGGAAGTTTGGGCACGGTGCGAACTGAACCGAAATCTCAAGGGTATATGGCGGAATAACTTTTTTTTTGGGCACCATTCGGAAAAGCCCAAAACTCAGGGGTACCATCCGGAATTTCCCTATTTTTTTTACTAGCTTAAGATTAGAAGACAATCAATTGCAAAACCATTTTAGAGCGCAAAAAGTTATTGAGGAACTTGATCAAAAGAGTAATTATGACTCATTTTACAAATTTTATCAGCCACGACATTAGCATCCCTATCAATTCGGTTTAACTAAACTGACTTGAACCATTGAAGGTTGAAGCAATCTCCAAATGCCCGCAATCTGGATGTCAATATCTCAATGATCATTGAAAACCCCATTAGAAGCAGAAAGCATTGATAACTTTAAAATTGTCACCCTCAATTTCAATAGTTTTCATTCCAAGTTTCTTAGCGGTTCTAATCTCATTCCAAAAAGTCAAAGTGTCAACTTTAATGAACGACACTTTGCCATATTTTGTGACTGACATATCAATGACTTGGCCATGACTATACCGAATCATATAGCTTGTTGTCGCCTCTCCTGATATTATTTTTGACCTGTCAAAGTTAGCTTTGTAGATATTCTTGGGGGTTTTGCCCTTCTAGTAGGCTTTCTTTTCTTCTTTCTTCTTATTTGAGTTTTATTATTTACCATATTGCATCAAGTCTTTGATGGAAATATGACATTGTGTTGCTAAGCTCATCATCAATATGTTGGAAGATGGGCCTATGCATTTGAAACCTTTGTCGAATTTGGGTATCCATGTACATAGGTGTCTCATCGAAGTAATCATTATATAGTCAAGCATGCCCTTCTTCCCTTCCTCTCTCAATGCGAGCTCGACGATGTTGCATATGTGCTTGAACTTTCTACTTTTAGCTTTTTGAATATCGGCTTGAAGCTATTCATATGCAAATTCGTATTCGTAATGAATGCTTTCTACCTCGTTTGCTACTAGAATAGTCAGAGAGTGAGAAGAGTGGTGACAGTAAGGAGGTTGATGAATATTTCTCTTGGGAATACATGTTTTCAATTGTGAAAGAAGGACTTGCTCAATGTAGGGCAAACTATGAAATGACCCTCTATGGTTTACTTACAAATCCTAAAGCAAGTTGAACAAAAAAAGAAATTTTAAAATTTGAATGCTTAGTTTCACATTCATAAGACCTACAAAACTTTTGTTAATCATATCCAATTTAAACTTACATGATTTTGCACTTCGTGAGACTTGGACCTCAAACTTCTCCTTATTGTAGTAGTTCTCAATTATCTCCTAAAAGATTTTTTATTTTTGTTGGTTGTTCATGGTTGGATCCTAACTCTCCTTTAACCATACACTCACTACGCGCTCTTTGTCAACATGATTTCGTGCCACTCTTTTTCCTCTTTCTTTCTCATCAACCTCATCACACTTGATGTTACACTTTCCAGCTAGTGATGGCCAACAGTGCGGGCTGGCCCGGCCCAGCCCGGCCCAGTGTCATGGGCCCAAAAAGCCCGGCCCGGCCAACCCGCGGGCCAGATGGGCCATGGGCCGGGCCCGGGCCGGAGTTTTCCAACCTATCCCGGCCCGGACCGACCTTACCCGGTGTGAGATATCACATTGTTCGAGGAACCCTAGATGCTGAGAGTTAAAACCTGCACTCAGAACGGCTGAATTCTTCCGTGGTTCCCTTCTAAAAAATCTCTATACTATAGAAGAATCTTCAAAAAACACTAGTTTTCGAGAAGCCTCTTGTTCGTATCTCTCGTCAAAAGGTGGTATTCGATAATGTATGCCTAGCAAACCCCCCGCTAATCACAACAGGAGTGGTTAAGCCTCAGCCCAGCGGGTTACATAAGGCAAATATTGTATAATTGTTCGGTTTTCCGCAATTTTTTCCCCACTAGCGCTCTTGTCCAAAGCGAAGAGAAGGCGAAAAAGCGCCGCCGAAGTTGAATCTGTAAATCCATAGTATGCGCAGACGAGCGTCTTTATGGGTTGTTAGAATGGTAATATAGATAGGTAGGTTTGGTACACCTCATTCTTTTCCTTGTTGAGTGCTTTTTCGACTTACTATAACTATAGTATACGCCCCTGTCAGGTTACAAACAAGGGGCTTTTCCCCAACCTATACAGGCCCTGAAGCGAAGGACGGGAACGAGCGGAATCAGGAGCCTCCCACTCTCCAGGAGGCGAAAAAAAACGATTGTTAGATCGCCTTGATCTGGGAGAAGCTTCCCCTGACTACTGAAATTGCATTGTACATCCAAAATAGTCCCAAGAATACATGATCCCAAGCAGATACTTGGCACAGCTAGGGGCATCCCTCCACTGCCACTCCTTGCCCAGAGCCTTGACTTGAGCATTGTACAAGTGCTTAAGGCTCCTTCAGACCATGGCCACTCATATAATGCAAGGCTTGGAGGCAAGCTACCAGCGCTTATCGGCGAGAACTAGGCTTGGCTTGGTTAGTAGTGCCCGCTCATTCTGTCTCGCCAGCCTGCCGGCCCATGAATTCTTCCGAGCGGGCCGGGCGGACGGGGACCGTCGAAGAAGTGCCTCGATGCGCTGCTCAATTACATCGAGCCTTTTAAACAATTATGAACTTTATGGAACTTTCTCGATTCCAATGCAATTTATCCTTTTGGAGCTGACGTAACAAACTACGTGAGCCTCCCGACGAAGCCAACATAAATCCTATCCGAATAAAAAAAATAAAAGGCAGTTTCATTATGGTAGTATACCAGCCGCCTGTTCTGGAACTTCCAGTAAGAGCAAGATACGTAACAAACTGACATTCTTAATGTTTCCATAACTTTTCTGTGTAACCAGTAGGGATATGCAAGAGCAAACAAGTTTTATTGGAAACATTCCTCTAATGAATTCCCTGGGAACTTTTATCGTAAACGGAATATACAGAATTGGCGAGAACATTCAAGATGGGCCAATCCTATCTCTATGCTTCAATTCCTTCATTTCAGCGTGTAATATTATTAGAACAACCGGGTTCGAATAAGAATAAAGAATTCCAATAGAGATTAAATAAACCAGATAAGGGGGGTTAGAAACCACTCAAAAAATAGAAACCAAATGTTTCTTTTGAATTATTTGAGAGTTATTCAACTTGAGTTATGAGTGCAAGTGGTTTTTTTAGGAAAGAAGAATAAGAACAAACGGGGCTTAATTCTTAGTCGAATTACTTTCATGATTTTATGGATCTATTTGTCATTAGAATTTTTTCTATCCAGAACTTGAAAAAAAAAAGAAATCATTTTTCAAAAAAAAGGCAGAACTGGAAGGGCTGCTTACGATTACGCAATGACTGCTAGAAAAAGGACTCAGTGCCTTGGACTGGCATGCTTGACGGATTTTACTAACCTACATACTATAAGACGATCTTTCCTACGAGACGTCAAAGTAAACTCCAGCAAAAGGAGATTGGAGCCCTACGACTGATCATACTTATCACACTGAAAAGACAGGACGGAATCGAAAGCCAGCTACTCCTACTCGAAAGATCACATGCATTGAAAAACGATTCGACAGCCTAAAAGAAAGTCTCCTAGCTGATTGATGTCATAAACTATCTTCCTGGTCTAAGAGCAGCCTGAAATCTCCAGTTCACACTCAGCGTGAAGGAGAGCACTTTTACTTTCTTCAACAACCAAACTGAAAGCATTGAATGGGGGGCATGAAACCAGAGCGAGAAAGTCCCAGGACAATAGCACTAGCGGGAACAGCCTTTGATTTAAAGCTATTTATTGATTAGGGTTTAAATTCTAATTCAGCAAGCACAGTCCTTCCCTTCATTCTATTCTTTCTCCCCTTCCCTTATGAACCGGACATACATATTCCATCAACCAGCAGCCAAGGACTGAAAAACGCGTGATTCATTAAATGAAAGACGCTAACCGAATAGTTAGAAATGCCGCAAGCAAAGATAATATAGCCTAATTGACTGCAAGTTGAATAAGCTATGACCCTCTTTAGATCGTTCTGTAATATTCCAGTGGTTGCCGCAAGGAATGACGTCATAGCTCTTGCAAAAGTAATAACAATTAAAGCCCGTCTCCACCGCCTTACTCTTTCTACCAGGAGAGTTTCAGGCAACCGGTGTCGCATTATATCCAAAGAAAGGGACAAGGTCTCGAACACCAATTCCTCTCATGAAAAGAGTATGGGATCCTTTTCTATCAGATAGGAAGGGCTGTTACACAAAATGTACTTATAAATAATTGCTGCCTTTCTCCTTGGTTGATGATAGTGGGTACAATGCAAATAATCTATGCAGCTTCAGCATCTCCGGGGCAGCGTAATTTAGAAAAAAGAATAGCATATTCCTCTGTATCTCATAGAATTATTTCTGATTGGCCCATAGCAAATAGAAGCTCCCACAAGAAATGAACATTCCATATTCGAAGTTGCGATCGGGATAATTGAACCTTCTCGAACTGTTTCTTTTTAAGAACCAAAAAAATTTGTGCCAAAATTCTGAGAACCGTATATGAGAATTTTTTCTCGTACAGCTCAAGCAGAAACACACAAATACTACTCCTAACGCATATGTAATAGATATTCCGATTTAATCTTCTCGGAAGTGCAGATACGAAGCATTAAAAATATGAAAGTTCTTCTTTGTGGTGATAATGCCAAAATTTCAAGTCGGCTCTTCCTTTTTTTCTTTATTATTACTACAGGCCTCTTGAATCTTCTCTTTCCCTATTTTTTCTTTTATTTGTTAGTTGTGTGTAATTCGGCTTTGATTATTGTTTTTCTCATTGATAGGAATTTCTCTTGTTAAGACCCTATAAATTAATTGAAACCCCAGATTCATACTACAACCACGATGATTCAATAAAAATGCCAAGCCAAAAGATTCCCTTGTGACCGGATTCTAACTACAAAATTTTCAACGAATTAGAAATACTTATAAATTCAAATGGAAAGATTTTTCTTTCTGTTTATGCTTATTTTGACTAAAAGGTAATTTTTTTTTTGAGTCATTAAGTCATTATACCTATCCCTATTTATTGAATAAGTGATGATCCAATAGTTCTTGCCGGTTGACATCTCTTCTAATTCGTCGATACGAGAAGCAAATTGTTGTGTGGAGGAATCAATATCTCGACGGTCAGTGGAGCAAAGGTACACAGTTTTTATTCTGTTCCATCAATGAAAGTGAGAAGATCTTGTACTTCAATTAACGACATTATCTTTCCATAGTATATAGTTCGCCAATCACGATCTTCTAATAAGAACAAGATATCTTTCTCGATCAATCCCCTTGCCCATTATTCTTCGAGAAGTAGAAAGATCCTTTTCAAGTTTGAATTTGTGTTCAGCTGACTCTTCTTCGATTTTCCCTGGGGGGAGAAAGTGCTTTTATCTACGAATACCTCCGAACTCCTAAATCAAGAGGCTAAACTATCACCTCTCTCCATGCTTAAATCCCTACTTCCGCAGCTTTTATGGGGAATTCGCCCTTTCTCGAAGAAAGCTGAAGCCCTTTTTCTCAGCATCCTGTCAAGAGTGCATTTTTAGTAATTATTTTGTAAATTCAAAAAAGGTTAAGGCATTAGAAACTTGAAAAAGAAAGGTGAGAAGCTTCTGGTCCAGTGGGGCCGTAAAACTCACTAGGATAGGCGGTATTATTGAACCAGACAAAGCAACAAGCAATGAAACCGAAGACAAAGCGGGCAAGTGCTTGGTAGGCTAAGAGCCCAGTGAACCGGGCAGAGCACTCGACGAAAGGAACTGAGCAAGTACGAGAAATTCGCCCCGCTCTGCTTTTAAGAAAGCATGGTGACCTCTTGTTAAGGAGGTCAAACCAAGGACCTATGGAAGTCTGGGCTCGTCCCCGGTCAATATTGGATCAAAAAATAGGAGGCCGTAGCAGAATTGGCGAATTAGAAATACTTAAAAGCAAATTATAAAGAATCTAATTCGACTTGAAGAGTCGACCCAGCTGATGCAAAGCGAACTAAATATAAATCGACATCGGGCTTTGCTCGAAAATGTTAGAAAAAAACTAGAGGCTTTCGAAATAGAGGTAGAATTCAATAAGGAAAAAGATGCGCTACGGTCTCAGCAGTATCGGGAGTTTCGTTACATAATGAATAAAAAATGTCGCGAGCTAATGGGAAGACTGCCGCGCGAGCGCCGACCTCCATGAGGTCTCCTTCTTTCATTTTTTTGCGGGGTTGAAGATGATGTTACGCAGCGTTCAGAATCAGCCTTGAGGTGAATGAATTCGAAGGAAGAAGTAAGAAAATGAGATGACTCTTTTTTGAACTATATCATAAACAGATCTTCTTCTCCACACCTATAACGAGTTTTCTTATAAAATGAGTAATAGGGATACTCCCCCCCGTATCAACAAATTTCGGTTTATGTCGGACGGAGAGTACGAAGCCGAACAAGCGCAGAAGCTTCCAACAATGATAGCAAAACTAACCAGATAGGCCGCCCAAAACCTAGCCTTATAGATAGAGCTGCCTATAAGGAAGGGGAAATCAATAGGATAACCGGATTCCAGCTGTAGTTTATTGGCCATTAGGTCGGTGAAACTGTCCATGTAGCTAATAATTATAATTAAATGCCTGCCTTTCTACAAAGATCCCAATCCCATTTTTGGCGGAATATTCACATTATGGATAATATCTTCACTCTCAATAGTGACATCCAAGTCTATATAACATAGAAAGGCAGGGTGGCCGTGACGTGTACGGGTGGGATGAACCAAATCCTTAGGCCTCCTAAAAGGAACTACTAAATTCATCGAGTTGTTCCAAAGAATCAAAACGGCCAGCTCCCCCAAAAAGTCCTATTTTTCCTCCACGGCGATAGGGGGCTAAAAGGTCTACCACTTTAATTCCTTCGTAACTCCCGAAACTTCTTCGTAGTGGCCCCCTTCCACGCCTCATTTCATCGGGAACCGAACCTCATTCTTAATTCTCTCATCTCTTGAATCTATTCGTTCTCTATTCCGTACATATTCGTTACTGACTCGTCTTCCAACTTTTCGATCTTCCCATTCATTTCCAGTAGGACCTTCTTCCCCTAACTCTTTCCATTCCGTCAACGAAGAATCGAGAATAGTTCACGACGTCATTCCTTGCGGCAACCACTGGAATATTACAGAACGATCTAAAGAGGGTCATATAAATTTTTTTGGTTCTTAAAAAGAAACAGTTCGAGAAGGTTCAATTATCCGAAATGAATTTCTAGAAAACACTAGTTTTCGAGAAGCCTCTTGTTCGTATCTCTCGTCAAAAGGTGGGATTCACAGGCAGCGCCTCGGAAAGCACGGACGAGCCACATGCAGGGAAACTTGCCTCTAGGAATCTCTGGTACTTTCAGCTTGATGATTGTATTCCAGGCTGAGCCGCAGCTTTTATGGGGAATTCGCCCTTTCTCGAAGAAAGCTGAAGCCCTTTTTCTCAGCATCCTGAGATTGGACCAGACGTAGAGTCCCGTCGGCCGGGAAGAAAAAGATATCATGATGTAAGTCTATTATTCCTTGCATCATAGGCTTTGCTGCGTCTTGAAATCCTAATTGCCATGGTTCCGCTGCATCACAAGGAGCCATTGTGAAGAATAGCCATTCTAGAACAATCATGTACCAGTAGAAGATTCGGCAGCTACCGCGGCCCCTGCTTCTTCTGGCAGAACTCCAGGTTGAGGAGGAACTACTTCGTTAGGATTGGGGAATTGTTGCGATTCTTCTTGAATAGCCTGGATTCTCTCCCGATCTTCCGAACCTGCTGCGTGAAAGCCCGTTCATTAATAATCATCGAAGGCATAGTGTCCGGATGTGGTGGTTATCCATAGAGTAACTTTTATCCGTTGAGTAGCCTTGCCCCTTGTTGAATCAGGTGAATCCGCTTTGGTGCTATCATCAATTAGTCGTCTAGTACCCACTAATAGTAATAGATAGGAGATAGTATTCGATGAGTAAAAAAAAAGGCACATACGGAAGGTCCCTTAGTTGGTTCCTACTCTGGAACTTTCTTTGATTCTGCTGGTGATTATTCCAAAAAAGACTATTAATTCGGCAAAAAAACCGCTCATGCCCGCGGTATCTGAAAACATATCTTGAGGGCGCCCTAAAATCATAATTCTTGATACGGGCCTTTTCCATATAAAAAGAGAATCTTTTGTGAGCAAAATACGACTTATTTGAAAAAAAAAATGAAATCAACAATTCAATTTTAATATGCACCCAATTAATTGTATATTTGTAAGAATAAAATTATTTGCACCCTATAAATTATATTTGTGCAAAAATAAAATTAATATGCACTATAATTATGTTTATTACATTTCCAATACTTAACTTATTACATGAAGCTAGAAGGGAGCCTGGAAACAAGTTGAGCTCCCACACCTTTCTGAATGCAAAAACTCAACCTATGAAAAACAAAAGCTCCACTCCTGACATTGTTAGAGTGGCTAATAGAGAGGGACTTAATGCGCGAAAGCAAACCCAAGGCATCCTTATCGAGCTCCCCAAATGTAGAGAAAGCAAAAGGAATAAACTTGTATCCATTCTCCTCACATTTGGACACATAATTCTTCTTTTTCCTCTCCACGGCATTGTGCAAGGCCACCCCAAGTACCCACGCACTCGCACCTCCACCAGCAAAGGGAGAGACGCCGGTCACATCCACACAAGCATCCTTGCCCTGATGCCAATTAAAGAGTAACAAGTCTGTAGGCCTAAGATCCTGCCCATTCTCTGAGAGGAAACCCATGGGAGCCTCTTTCCGCACCGCGATCCCAACTTTGGAGCAAATATCAACTAAAATATCACACACCAAATTATGTCTGAACTTGACCCTCACCTCTCTAGAACAGTGGACAGCATGATCCCCCCATTTGTCCATCCTAGGAGCGTTGCAACTTGGGCAAATACTACCATCAACAAACAGAGGTATCATAAGCCTGTAGCTCAAGACAGAACGAAATTGACGATGGTTCATCCGTTGTCCCAAGCCATCAATAGGGATAGTGACCAGAAAATTAATTACATAGGCATCTTAATTATTAAAAATTTGATAAGTGATTATTAAAAATAAACCATCGGCCTGGCCCAGCCCGGTATGTGTGGGCCAGCCCGGCCCGGCACCAGCCCGCCCGGGCCTATGTGGACCGGCCCGGCCCAACCCGGTGATTTTTCGGGCCTAGGCCATGGTTTCTTAGCCCGGCCCGGCCCAGCCCGGCCCGGTTCCATGACTATTTCCAGCTAGGTTTTATAGGTCGAGTTATCTAGATAGATCGAGTTATTTCTAACTATTTTGTGTTGTTTTGCATAAGATTTTGACTCTCTTTTGAGAGTTGGACTCTTTGCACTTGTATGTTGTTTTTGTAGGTATTTGAAGCATTGAGGGGGAGATATCCGGGTCATTTTCATATTTCTAGGAGGTATTCTCAAGTTGGTGGAAGGTGGTCTTGTGATAGTGTTGACGAGAGAAGAAGATTGTGGAGTTTTCAAGAGAGTTCAAGGAGGAAGTATGCATGATGAAGGTGTCTTAAAGGACTCAATGAAGTCTAAGAAGATCAAGAACATTCAAGGAAGAAACATTGAAGGAAAGCCAAGCTTTGGGACAAGTTTCAAGCAAAGAAGAGAAGAAATGCATCTTGGAAAAGTTTCGAGCGCCCTCTAATGTCAGCGGGAGATTACTTGCGCCCTAAGCTTAGCTATTATTAGGTGTTTTATTTATGAGTCTCTTAGATATGTTGGGATGATATTAAGGACACTTGTCTTTAGTATCGAATCAACGATATCCATCCCTAGTTTTGATAATGACAAACTTAACGCTATCTGATGTTTGTCCAAGTTTTTATCCCAAGAAAGGCTCTAGGAACGCCCACAAGAGAAAAGGACAACAAGTGAACCAACTTCCTTAAGGCATAGGGGCGCACAACATTTCAACAAGCAAGAGAACAAAAATGAAGTTCCTACGAGATCAGGCTTGCGTCCCTATCGAGTAGGAACGCGCATGAAATTGCCAAGAGATCAAAATTCAAATGAGGCCACCCGACAAGATGATATCACCAGCGGCCGTAGTCCTCAGAAGGAAGCTTCCTATGTCTGGACACGTGCACAAACTTCCAAAGACGTCGATATCTAGAAGATGGTCCCCTGACCACGTGGAAGCTTCCCAAGCAAAGGAAGAGCTGACCATTTCATCGTGCAAATCGGATTGTTGATGGGAAGCGACAAGATCTCATGTAATCTTTGAGGACGCCCAAGGGTAAAAGGGTCCTAGGAAGGGAGCCCTTTCACATCGCATATAAAAACAAGCACAAGTCATTTATTGCAATTCGACTTCTCCCGAGCACTCTCTTCAAAGCATTCAAGAACACTAGAGCGAACTCAAGAACAAAGAGAGAGAGTGAGCTTGATCGGAAGAAGAAGTCCACCACCAAGAAGAACTTGTTACAAGAAAGAAAGAAGGAAGGTTGTGTCTCCAACGGACTGTGAAACACATGAGGTTTGATCTCCATTGTACCGAGTTATATCGTGTTAGGTTACAAAGCTAGGGCTTAGAGGAATTTCACTAGTAAGTTATAAGAACTGACTCTTGTAACTTAAGGAATTGTGAAATTCGTTTGTGTAATAGCTGTAAGGACTCACATTATAAGAAGTATAAGGAATTCATTCAAAATCCTGCTTGGAGATAGAGGTTTTACCCATAAGGACTAGTTGGTCTTAGTGGGGTTCTTCTATAAATTCTGTGTCGTCCTTACTCGTTTATTACCTGCTTTATCTCTACTTAAATTTTCTGTTGCATAAGGACACTCTCCCAAGAGAGTCCGCGGTCTTTACTATTGATCTGAGACAGCACGATATAATTGTGTTTCCTTTTAAGAACGTCTTAGCTATTATATAAAGGGCCTTAGGGGTACCTTTAGACGATTATCAACTCAGAATCAACTCTTTATTCAAGCTCTTAGATAATTGAGAGATTGGAGGATTTCTAAGAGAGGAATTTGTGGATCAAAACTTGGAGATTTGTAAGTTCTTCCTTTTATTTGAAGTTTGTTTTGAATCATGTCTTCCCTCTTCTCTTTGATTGTCTCTTGCATGATGAGTTGTGAGTAGTGTCCTTTTCTAGGGTTGGGGTGAAACCAAACATGGTTGTGCATGATAAAGTATGAATCTTGGATCAAAATCATCTCTTTAATCTCTATCCTTTATACCTCTTGTTTGTTTTTAATTCCTTGATGAAAGTTGAGGCATGTTCATGCTCATGATTTAGTTGAAAGACTAAATAGTGAATTTGGATAATTATTGGGTTTGAAGCGAAAGTTAAAAACCTTAGAAAGCAAGTAGGATTGCAAGTGTTTATCTTTATGAAAGTTGAGATATTTGCTTGATTATTTGTGGTGAAAGTCATTCAAGAGATTATTGGTTGATTGATCTTTGATTCGTAGTTGCATGTATAGCTTTGTTGTGGTGAATCCCTTGTCCAAGTCTCCTAGATCTCTTTTACATCGGTTTTTGAAGTTTCGTTTTTGCCCAGTTAGGTCGGTACTGAGCGTGCTCAAGTTGGTACCATGCGTGAGTTTTCTGGTTTTTCTGTGTTTTTGTGTGTTCATTGCAGGTCGTTACCGACCCACTCCAGGTCGGTACCGAGCGGTTTCCTGTCTTAGTTTTGTGTGTTTTTCTTTGTTTTTGTTAGGATTGATAGCTAGACTTTGATTCTTCTAATTCCCATGGATGAACCTGACTTTGCTATACTCAACGGGGTCTTGGTCTATAAATTTATTTGCTTGTTAGGATCAAGGAAAACCCTCTCAGCAAATTGTCTCTTTCTTCTTGACAACTACCATGACCTCCACGACCACGAGATCCATGAGAACGACTTCCGTGACGATGGCATCCACAAGCATGATTGCCTTTTGGTTGAGTGCTATATGGAGGGTTTTTAAAGGACCGTGAGTTAAGATCATGGTTAGGATCCGAGGAAAGTGTGAGATTTGTGTGTTACTACGGGCTCATAAAGTTTTGGGATGGTTGATGGATAGTGGGATATGGGTTGCCAATATAGCATATGGGAGAAGATTTTGACAACAACAACAACAATAACAACAACAACATATACCCAAGGAATCTCGCAAAAGCATGATCTGGGGAGCCAGGGTGGGGGCATTCCAGACCTAGATGAAATGTGCCCTATACGACCCAAAGTACAACAACTGGAACACTCAACAAACTACTACACAAGGCTAAAAGAAAGAAGGGAAAAGGAAAAGAAAACACAACTCTACTAGGCTTCACCACTAGACTGACTAGTTGTCTAACACATTGATCTTCTCCCTCCAACTCTCTCTGCATTGTGCCAACTCCACCGAAATCCCTCATTGCCGGAGATCTTGATTTATGTTGTCCATCCAGCACTTTTTCAAACGGCCTCTATCCCTCCGGTACGCCCCTAAATCTACCCGCTCGCATCTCCTCACTGTTGCGTCTGGGCTCCGCCTCTGTACATGTCCGAACCAATGCAATCTCGCTTCCTGTAGTTTGTCTCCTATGCTCGCCACCCCAAGCTTGTCTCTGATTTCCTCATTCCTAATCTTGTCCATCCTCGTGTGGCCAGAGATCCACCTAAGCATCCTCATCTCTGCGACTGCAAGCTTTTGCTCCTGAACTTGAGAGGAACCTTCCTATCGCACAAAGCTCCTGAAGCCGCCCTCCACTTATGCCACCCTCTCTGAATACGGGACCTCACATCATCATCAATACACTCGTCACTCTATGAAACTGATCCCAAATACTTAAACAATTCCTTTTGAGCAATGGCCTCACCTCCCAACTGAACCTCACTCCTAGGCTCATTTTCCCAACCGAAAGGGAACTCCACATATTCTGTCTTACTCCTACTCAGCCTAAACCCTTTCGATTCCAACCTCTCCCTCCACACTTCCAACTTGCTACTAACTTCAGCTCTCGAATCTTCCACCAAAACAATGTCATCTGCGAACAACAAACACCCTGACACCTCTCCTTGAATATTTCTTGTCAACACGTCCAACACTAGCGTGAACAGAAATGGGCTCAGAGTTGATCCTTGATGCAGACCCATCCTTACTTCAAAAAACTCTATATCACCCCCTTGCGTACAAACACTCGTCATAGATTGCTCATACATGTCTCGAATGACGTTGATGAACGTGCCTGACACCTCTTTGCTTCCAAACATTCCCAAATCAACTCTCTGGGCAAGATTTTGAAGTATTTGAAGGTACGCAAAATCTGCATATGAATGTTGTGGTTGCGTATTTGGATGATTATATGGGACCATTGGCGGGTTCATTGGATGAATAACAAAGCTTTATGTTGGAATATTTGGATAATTGTTTGGATAGTGTGGTGGACGATAAGAATCATTTGGAGCCATATTATTTGGAGAAATAATTTTTGTTGAAAGAGCATTGTGAGAGTTTGAGGAAAAGGAAGACTTGTGTAGTTCGTGTGGCCGGATGACCTCGTATGTATAAATAGGCAATGTATGATTTTTCTAATCCGAAACCATACCAAAAAACCATGGGTACTCAATATCAATTATAGACAAAACAATGAGTAGTTAAAGAATATTGATAGATTAAAATTAGGTACAATACATCTATAATATAATTCTAGTGGCTTTTGTACTTAAATCAAGTTGAAAAATGAGAATTGATTAGAAAATGAATGCAAAATTTATAAAATTAACATGTATAGGTATATAAAAGAAAATTGTGAGTTTTGATGCAATTTTTTTAATTAAAAGAATGGGTAATCACTAATCATTGAAATATGTGTTTATATAGCTTATAATAAGATAAGAAATAATTTTTATTTTATAAGATCCAAATATACTTAATATTGGACATTATATATTAATTAAAAAATGTGAACTTTGCTATAGTTTTTAAAGTTTAAATTACGTCCAAATTGGACTTTTTAATTATTTCACTATCTACGAGACTATGACTATGAATAAATCTTGGTTGTTGAATAAGTGTAATATGGTGTGCTACTTTAATACTTTTTCCCGTTTTAGTGACATTAAATGACGTCGTTTTACGTTGTTTTGCTGTGAAACGCGGCTTTTTGTTCCGTCTCGAGCAACGTGCTTTTCTTTTCCGGCCCATTCATTTTCATCTCCTCATTATTATTTCTCAGTCTTTTGTACCTCAATCCAAAAGAATTTCATCCAAACTTTTTATGATCTTCCCCTTCGGGATTGGCCTTAAAAGTACTAAATGTTTTTAAAAATGACTATTACTCCCCCTAGAGAGTTTGGCCAAAAAGGAGATTTGCACATTGATTAAGGCATATCAAATCACACATCATTGCAAATTTTTTACAACCCAAAAAGAGTTTGGCCAAAAAGCAGATTTGCACATTGATTAAGGCACATCAAATCACACATCATTGCAACTTTTCACAACCCAAAAAGGGAGTATGTTAGACTTACACATGTGTCATGACACAAAAGTATTTTTTATTAATGGATGGTGGTAGGGTCCATATTATATAATTTTTGTTTTTTTCATTTTTATTAATTTTGCTAGGGATCCAAACTTATAGGTTCGGATGAGACCTACTAATCAGATTTGGATCATTGGGCTTTTTGATTGGATCAAAAACTTTATTGGGCCTAAGTCTTATCCTTTTTTAATATTAGTATTCATGTAGAAGGATAAGTTCTTGCAATAAGATAAGAAATAGATGAGTTACTAAAAAGTTTATTAAATTCTAATTATCTATCTAAGTAGTTGTCCAAATCGATTTTATTTAGAAATTATGAGTCAAGTACATATGGTTTTTTGACAACAATAAAGATAATAATGATTTTAACTTATTAAGTAAACTTTTCATTACCTAAAGTGTCGTATATTAATTTATTTATAAATTTAACTAATCAAGCTACTTTATAGATGTATAATCAACAAAATGCATAATCTACATAAAAAAACAATTTAAGAATAATAGTTGGAAAAAATGAAGAACGCCTTTTTGAGATCAAATGTGTTATGTTTTCTTGCCAGACAGATTGGTTTGCCATCTTTTCGTGTTTGGTGGCCAAAGTAGGACTCGTTCACAGCTCACCTCACCGTAAGCATTGGATGTGGTACTCTTGCTTCACTGGCAGTCTTATTGCAATATTCTGGTTAAACTACATGGTAAGGTAATTCAGATGTTTCAGCTATACAGCTTTAAGTTTCAGTAGTAAGTTTATGCGTTCACCTTAATTCACAGAATTTTTCTGGTATATTTTTTATATCATATCATGAGTTTTTTACCCTGAGGAATTTTTCTGGTGCATTCACAAAGATAGTATTATCTAAGCAGAAAGACTCCATAAGATCAGCAAAAGCTTGGGTCCGTTCACTTGTCCGTTCCCAATGTTATTTATAAAATTTCATTTTAGGAGGAGCAATTATTACTACTTTTTCCAATGTAACCTTTTAGAAAAGTAATAATTACCTTTCATCTTAGCCCTATTCCCAACAAAAAAAAAATAATTACTTTTCATCCACCAAGAAAAAAGGTGGTTGGATTCCCGTAGAGTGGCTTGGATGAATATTAACTCTTCATTTTAATCTTAAATCTGTGTACATATCTTTGCTTTTATTATTTTTAAATGTTTGCTTTTATTATTTTTTACTACTACTAGCTCATGGATAAAACCGAGTATATTTTTACAAATCCACAAAAAACACATAATTATTATTGTAGGTCAACACTCTACTTCAATTTAGATAATTTGCAAAAATTATATGATTTGATTAATTTAATACAGTATGTTTGTTAGTGCATGGACGTTACAAGTTTATATTTACCCAACAACTTCATTAATTTATTATACTATTCGATTATATACACTGTGTTGATCATATTCATATATATATATATATTATGTATAGTTAATTTGCAAAAATTATGCTATAACAAGCACGTTCTTAATTATCTTTGCAGCCTTACAGGGAGGATCAAATGAAATGGACAAATCAACGGACCAATGGACAAAATTTTGCAAGCATGAGTTTTAATTATCATTCCTTATTTTGAGGCTCCACTTGAAGGCATTTTGTGGAACAAAAAAAAATTGTACATGCATCATAAATATATTTTTTATACAAATGTTACTAGTTTGAATATGTTACTACAACACAAACGACTTAGATGGGATAAATACAATATGTGTTACAGCGGTACAAATCAAAGGTGTAAATTTTTTTATAATGACTACATGTTACAAATTTAGATTAGATCCCATAACTTAATTAGTTTGATATATTAATTGTATATCATATTATTACATAGTCTAAGTGCATCCCCGTAGTGAATGATCGTACATAAACTTATCCATGAAGAATAATATATTTGACGTTAATACCAAGCGTACGACTTTGACTTATTTTTGACTCCGGGAGTGGTAGACTATTGTGTACATTATTTTTTACTTATTTTTCACCTTATATCTTAAGATTGATGACATTAGATGGGTTATTATAGGTCAACATTACATTAAAAATGCCAAATAGATTGTTTAGGGTTTTTGTGTGAAATATAATTTAACCCGAACTATACAACCATATACCCTAAAACCTAAATCATAAGCGACTTTTCATAGCTTAAGTTATATTACAATATAAAAAATTTATTCAGAATATTATTTTATACTTTATTATTAAAATATTAAAAATAATATTTTTATTATTATATTTTATCATTTAAATAATATTTTATTTAAAATTTGGTAAAAAAATGATACTCTTGAACCGTTGGGTTGATGCGACCCGACCCAAAAACACACAACGACCCGACCCAGTTTGACCCGTAACCCGATTGACACGAAGCCAAACAAAACCCAAACCCGAAACGACCCAACCCGAACCTGCCCGACCCAACCCGATTCACAAGTCTAGTCTTGACTCAAAAACCCGAAAACCATAAAACCCTTAGCTTCGATGAATCCAATCTATAGAACCATATACCCTAGAACCTAAAGTATAAGATTACTCGACTTGACCCTATACCCTAAGCTTCATTAGATTGGTTATTATAGGTGAAAACCCGATACATTAAGTTCGATACATTAAGATCGATACATTAAACTCCGATGAACTCGAACTATACAACCATATACCATAGAACCTAAAGTATAAGATCACTCGACTTGACCTTATACCCTAAGCTTAATGACATTTGATGGGGTATTATAGGTGAAAACACGATACATTAATTACATGATCAATGAATATATATATATATAAGATTTCGTATCATTAGGTTGCTAATGATAGATAAGTTTTGATTGTATATCATACTATTAGTGCATCCCCATAGACAAGTTTTGATTGAATATATACCCTAGAACCTAAATTATAAGCTCATTGGTCTTGACTTTAAAACCCTAAAACCCTAAGATCTTAAGAACCTAAGACCCTAAGATCCTAAAACCCCAAAACCCTAAAACCCTATAACCCTAAAACCCTATACCCTAGAAACTAAAGCATAAGATCACTCGAGTACTCGACTTGACCCTATACCCTAAGCTTAATGACATTAGATAGGTTATTATAGGTGAAAACCCGATACATTACGATCTATACATTAAACTCCGATGAACTCGAACTATACAACCATGTAGAAATTATTAATACTTTTTTGGGTAAACGATGTAGAAGTTATTAATTATTTGATGTGCGAGTCCAAATAATATAAAGGAATAATATATATGTGAAATATATTGTTATAACTGATTCGATGTTTTTATAGTGACCTCTATCCTACTCAATGTATATAATAATAGTACAATTTGTGTAAAAGAAACAAGAATTGTTCCTGTCTTAGTGGTAAATGCCTTCCCTTCCCCTTTACTCCTAGGTTGGGGGTTCGAACCATGAGACATCTAATATTGTTTTTTTTTTCCCTCTTTTATTCCAAAATTTGCTTGGAGGTCGATGGTTTTTTTTTAGGTTCTAGGTACTGTCAAGGTTCCTTGTTTTTTCATCTCCCTCTCTAGGGAATCACTAATCAGATTAATTATTTTCAAAAATTGAAACTTTTTTGGGATCACATTTCTCAAATGTGGCTGGAAATGTCAAACTATCATGTGTTGTTGTTGATGCTTCCAAAAATGGTGATGTATGTTCAGTACTTGTTGTGTCTAGTTTAGATTTTCTTAGCTGAGCAGATTTTGAAACTTTGAGATACTTTTTCGGAAGGCCAAACTAGTAGAATAGCTGAACAGAGAAGATTTGTTGGAGTAAAATGTTGTTATATGGTTGCTATTGTTGTGATGTTGTTTGCACCAATTAGGGTCAGGATGCGGAACATGCTAACATACTCCTTAAACACAAAAACTTGTATTTTGGGTGCTATTGTTGTAAATTTGTAGTAATGCAGCAGCGTTTCAATTACTGGCTTGGATAGTAGTTCTTTTTTCGTGGAAAAGCTAATCTAAAATGGAGAAGTTTTAACATCCTGCAGGTTGGTGGCCATCATGTGATACATGACTTTGCAGTGAGAGGCAAGGAGCCCAAGAATGAATTTCAAATCTTACACATGGAAATTCTGGTCTAATAAGATGTTTATTGTGTTAAAGCTTACATGTGCAAGTTATGCGTGCTTTACTATATGAATTTGGCATTCCTTTCTGTCATGCAATTGGTATTTAATTTATCATGCAATTGGTGGACATCAACAAAGCACTCAATTTATACACCAATACAAACCAAATACTTTGTCAATAATTTAAGCCGGTTACCAGCAAATGATCTAAAATCCCACATGGCCAAATAAAAGCACTCAGTTCGAGCTGCAAAGAGAAAAGAATGAAACAAAAAAGACAAAAACCAGTATTCCATCCTAGTATCCAACAGAAAATAGAAATTCAGTTTCAAACAAAAAACAGTATTCCATCCTAGTATCAATTCAATTGGAACGGCCGCACTTCACTAGGCTGCTAATCTACTATATTGTTTGCTCAATTACATGGCCCAAATTGTTTCAAGCCCAAAATCAAAAGTCCAATTATACAGCCCATAAATATATCCGAACCTCTAGGTTTGGTTTCCATACCACATTTATTACAAATAAAAAAAGAAAAAAGAAAATCTGTGTTATAATCTCTTTCTTCCCACTATCTCCATTTATTAATAATTAATATATGTGTGTCATGCCACATGGGTCACCCTAACATACTCCCCTAAAAAGTGAGAGTTTGGCCAAAAAGGAGATTTACACATTGATTAAGGTACATCAAATCATATATCATTGCAATTTTTCACAATCCAAAAAGCAGAGAGTTTGGTCAGCCACACATCACACAATTGAGTGTCTGGTTTTTGTAGGCTAGAGGTGAAATTGGGCTGGCCCGATATACCGATTAAGAGGCTAATCATGCTTAATTTTTTTCTGTACCCTGATTGATCTAGTTTTGTAGAGAAAAAACTTAAAAATATTCATAGTTTATTTTTTGTGTAAATTAAATCAACTGTTGCATATAAATATTTTTTTATGGAATGAATTATTGAGAAGAGGGAGTCTCAAGCTTAATTTTATCAAAGATCATGAAAAGTGGGTATAATCTTCACGTGAGTCGAGGTGAGAAAGCTCGAAATGTGATCTCTAAAAAAGTAAAGCTCATCTAACAAAAGCCAAAAAAAAAACAAGGAGGCATTTATTTTGCCATGGCCGGCTACAAACACGGTTAGACTGATGCAAAAAAAAAATTAAATGCATGCCACATGTCTAGTGCACAACCCCACATGGCACTTATCCAATGGCCAAGATTTATTCTGGCCGTTGGATAAGTATAATAAATATATTGTTGTTTTTTGATTAATTTAAAAATAAAAAATAACAAATCTTACATCAAAATTCATATATTTTTTATCTACCTATAGAGTCCAATATTTAATATATTTGGATACTTATAAAATTAATTATATTTTTTGGCTTGTTTTAAGTTATAAAAACACATATTTATACATGGTTTACAATACCCATTCTTTAAATGCAAAAAATTATGATATATAATAAATGTTGAGGCCTGAGGGTATATATGTAATTGTGATTAGATAAATAAATAAGTATTGGGAAATGAGAAAAGTAAAAAAGATGGGATCATGGGGCTCTTGGGGTGAAAAAGTATATAGAAAATCATGGATGAGGTGGACGGAGGAATAATAGTAAAATAACATGGGCTTGTTTTAACGCATACTTGGATCTTGTTATAGCGCATACATGACCATAGAAAAAAAATAGACAAGTTAATATTGTACATACCTTTTTAATGGCCGAATGTTACATCAATCTTAGTTCAAGAACCTTGTCCAACATTTTTTAATGGACAGTAAACTTTCGTCCACGAAAAACATGTGGACCGTTAAACGTTGTCCATGATATTTTTATGGACATATTGCGTTTCTCCATTTATATATAATGGACAATTTGTCAAAGCGTTAAAAGTTGAAAAACGCATTTAATAGCTTTACTTACCCACGGCCACAACTATCACATTTAATTGTGGGTTAAAGATCAATATATTCTCCATTTTGCTGGTTTACATTGTAATGGAGGTAAAAAAAAAAAACATGGAGTAATCTTCGCATTCTCTCACAAAATTTATTAAAGGTTCCACATCTACCCTTGATTCAAGTATGTCGTACCAAGAGTTAAATGTCGTTTGGAAGATATCTCAATTAACTATTCTCAAAATGAGGTATGTTTATGTTGTTTTGGTTATATAGGTGTAGCTTTAGTTATTTTTTGTTTTCTTAGCTATGTTAAGATTTAGGATTTGGGGTTTGATGTTAGGATTTAGGATATAGACATATACAAAGTTTTAGTATTGGAGTTTTAGGATTTAGGGTTTAGGGTTTGATGCTAGTATATATCCATTTAAAGGTTTATACTTTTGTAGTTTAAGGTTGTGCGTTTCAAGTAGGATTTGAGTTCTAACTTGTCATCATTTCCTCCATTTAGTTTTAATGGATAAATATATTTTGTCCATCAGAGTTACGAGGACATTTAGAGTTCGTCCACCATAAAACTATAAACAAGTAAATTATGTCCATTTTATTGTTGTGGACATCTGCAAAACACGTTTTTTTTTAACTTTGTTGATATGTTTGAACCAGGCTGATCCTGAGGTATATATTGGAGTCGAGGTTGGTGACACAATTTGTAATGTACAACATGAGGACCTTACACAATAATTTTTTTATTCATTTGACTATTCTTGGGACAACGATGTTGGAATCCATATTGAGGGCGACTCTTCACATGGTTTGCATTGGACGGATAACGCTCTTCATCAAATGCAACAATCCCCAAATATGTATCCACCTTCAACGGGTAATGATTGGGATAGAAATCCATATTGAGGGCGACTCTTCACATGGTTTGCATTGGACGGATAACGCTCTTCATTAAATGCAACAATCCTCAAATATGTATCCACCTTCAACGGGTAATGATTGGGATAGGAATAATTCTATTCAATGTTCTCGGTTTGAGAATTCCGATTATTCTAAAAAGTTTACAACAGAGCAAACATTCTCTAGTAGTGATGAGGCAACCGATTTAGTGAGATTTATCGGACGACAAATTCAAATGTGCTTAGTGGGATAGAAATAATCCTATATACACCGAGCACTAGTACATATACAAAAGCAAATTAAAAACAAAAGATCTTATGCTTACATTTCACTAATGCATCTACATCTTCCAAAGTCTGACCAAACAAAAATCTACATCTTCCAAATAATACCACTTCTAATCAATATATCCAGTGAAATAAAGGAAAGAACTTTGCATTACGTACATTCCATTTCTTTTTACAAAAAAAAGAAGGAAAGAACGGCTGATGCTGACTTGATGGTGCAGTTGGACCTCCAGATATTGAAACCGGCTTCAGCTCCAGGAGCACAAATCATATCAGCCCATGAAACTAGATCAAAATATAACATAGTATGAGACTACTTTCCATAACAATATGTGTTGATAATCAAACCGGTCAAAACCTCAGCAGTTCAAGGAAGAAGATGCTAACCTGATTGTGTATCATCCACCACGCTGTTGGCTTTTTGAAGCATCTGACACATTCATCAACATATAAATCAGCTTTAAGAGCATATTAAAAGTTGATTAGCCAGAGTATACCAGAGCAATTTAACCAAAATTGTCCTGCAAAACATGGGGTCCACTATTAAGCTCTAAGATTTATCAATTGGAAAAGAGAGAGTACCAAACTGAAAAATTAGAGAGGGAAGTAGCAAATAGGAAACTAGATAGGGATGGAATGCATGCATGCCTACAGAGATATCTTGAGACCTTGGTTCCCAGGTCTATCAAGTTCATACATGATGGAGCCATTCATACCCACTGCAATAGAGTATATGAAGTTTATATCAATGTTATTCATAACATTTAATGATAAGACACTTTTTAAAGATTCTTCGAGATATTTATTTGTTTGTTTATTGTTTGACCCTTTCAATAAATTGTAACCATCTAAAAACAAGCTTGAGTTGGTATATATGATTTCTATGAATATTTACTTGCATCTGAATAATGACTAAGGCTAGCAACATTTAAAGTCACCTTTGAAGGTAATAGTGCAACACTAGATAGGCAAATAGGAAATTCAAAGGAACAACAATCTGACAGGTATATACAAAAAGGAGAAACACTATCACTGACCTCCAAGTACAGTTGCTAAATTTTAGAGCACTGTCACAAACTTGAACTATCACTCGTTTCAAATGTGTCTGCATCATGAAAAACCAAACGAAGTACTTTGGCTGCCTTGCCATTGGACACAACCTTCTAATCTCCTCTTTCATAAGAAGATATAAGGAAGCAAACAACCTTCATGGAGACCATAAGTAACCACATGAGAATTAGGAGGGAACTGCCCAAAGGATTCATATCTTCAACAATAAACGGCCAAACTAGTACAAATCAAGTAGTATGATATTGTATAATGTAGATGATTACAATAATCCAATATGCCTCAAATCCTTCCATATTTCCACCTTTGCATCCCAACTTTGCCCTGACAACTCCTAGAATTTTGTAAATAGCTTACCATATTGTCAATCTCTAACAGAATGACTAATTCTTATTGTTTAAATCTCCCGAAATAAAGCACACCAAATCATTAGAAAATGACACTAAATTGACAATATTTGACAGCAGAATATGACGAAAGAAATAAGCAAACATTGAATCCAGGAACCTAATACAACCTATTAATGCAGAACAACAATTAGCTTTGCGATATGCAACATATGCGCAACTGCAATTAGACATCACAAGATTGATTTCAGGAAAAAATATATATACATGAAAATACTAAATGAGTGAATTAAAAATTCAAATTTTATCCATAACCATGAGGCACAATAGGCAGAAGTAATTTCCGTAACATTTAGTCGTCTTTAATGGATAGACTTTCAAAGAAGAAGAAATTTTTTTTCTTGGTGGATGCGAGATGCTGTCCATCGTATGAGCATAAACCGCTTCATGATAAAATCTTGCACAGATAGTAGTCATCTCATTCAGGAAAACAAAGACTTTACCTTTGTTGCAAATGCAGTTTGTAACTTTTTAATTTCATGAAGATTTTATTTGTTGCGAACATAGTTTGCATACAACAACAGGGGTTTTATGGTGCATTTAGTCAACATTCATGCACCGGTATGCATGATATTTAGATTGTGGCTCTGGATCATAAGGTCATGTCATGATGATTATGCAAGAGCTTGATTATAAAACACAATTCAATGGAAGCATCCATGTATGTATACCCTATAAATAAATTGTTGTTAAATTACGCATCAGATAAGAGTAACACAAAACATTAAAATGAGTACTCATTAACATATAGAAAACAAACTTAAAAAGATCATAAATTTCAAAAAAATCACGAACTAGTGATCCTTGAACTTAGGGTTTATACTTGGAGGAGGTGGGCCGGCGGCTGGCTGGTGGCTAGTGTCGGTGTGCGCGGATCAGAGTTGGAGGAAGAAGCATCGGTGCTCTCTGGAAGCGGGCGGAATTGGAGCTCGGCATTGGACTCGACTTCGTTCGTCGTTCTGGAAGAGAGCAGATATTTTGTTGAGTTGAGTTAAAAGAGGGGTGCAAAGAGAGTAGGGTATTTCTGTAAAAACAAGTTTTTTTTTATAGGTGCGTTGCAAGGAGAATTTGGGGTGAGTTAAAACTCAAGACCCTAAAATAATAAGGTTTTGGGGCTCATGGGACTCATCATTGGTAATTGCCTAAGGTTAAAAATGTAAAAGTAGTGTGATATACGTAAAAATAAAAATAGAGATAGACAAACTTTCCGGAACGCCTAAAAAGGAAAGACGGACAAACTTTCGAGGACGGAAGGAGTATTATAAATTGACCAAAATTGACTGTTCGCATCAAATATTTTTCAAAAGGCTAAAAAAAATTCGACCGTCGGAGCGAACACTGAACAGGCCCTCTCGCTAGTCGCTCCCGTTGTAACTTGTAAGGCTTATAAGAGAAGTTTTCTTCCTCCGCTTCGAAGATAGGGTTTCGTATGTCTAGTCGAGTGCTGAGTTGAGTTCAAATCCAAGAACAGATTGAGAGAATTCGATTGATTAGGCGATTGATAGAGGGGGTTTTCTTCTCCGATTCTGAAGAGTGTGAATCTGAATTCAGGGGACAAGAGGAAATGGCTTCAAGACTGATTGCTCCTCAGCAATCAAGAGGTCTGTATTTCTTTCCCTGATGTCTTCTTCATTAGTTCTATTGCTGGCATTCGAGAAAGATTTGTGATCGCCGAATCAAAGAGTTGAAGCAAAAACCATCAGAATAGACAGTGTCGGCCCGACACTATTGTTGACGAAGAACTTGCAAAGAATGCCGTCGTGTTTACACTTTGGTCTGGTACGGGCACAAACGTGAGTACACGCTGTCATTTTTTCCTAAGGTAGGAGATGATCGGTGAAGGGAAAAAGATTGCAAAAAGACAAAAGTTTTATGGAGCAAACACCAAAATGTACTTGACATTGTTTCAAAAGCATGAACACAAACTTCCCTAATATATTAGAAGGCGGTACACACCAGCAAAAGTACTTCCTACATGGAGATTCAAGAATAGGCAAGGTAATATAATCAACTAATCAATATGTGTTCGTCCAAGGTGGGAAAACAACGAAGGAACAAGCCAATGCAGCTACTTGATCGATTCATGATTCCGAAAAAATCAACAATATCAATCTAGCAATACAACTCTCTATTCCACCTTACGAGACTTCCTGGGCTGCCTCTTCTTGCGCTTTGGGAAAAGAACCCGGAACACGATTGCAGCCGCGAGTGCCCCGGCAAAGGGGCAGATCCAGTAGACGTAAAACTGCTCCCACGTGTTGTGCGTCTTGTTCAAGTACGCCCAGCCGAACGCCTGCCCAAAGAAACCCGTTTTCAGATACATAAACTAATTCCCAAAGCAGCTGAATCAAGTACTCGAAACCTAAAAAACGACTCACATTGACAGGATTCATGGAAGGGCCGGTGTAAGCAGCACCGGGTACAATCACAGCGACGGTAGCCGCGGAGAGGAGGCACGTCTTAACCACGGTACCACCCGGGACCTTGACAATGATGATGAGAGCCGCCAAGGTGATGAGGAAAGTGAGAATGGTCTCAGCAGCCGCACCGGTGTGAAGGTCGACTTTTAGAGACGGTCCTTCTAGCATGTGCTGGTACTCCTTTGGCATGGCTTCCACGATCGCCATGGCGCCTACCACCGCACCTGCTGCCTACAAAGTACTAGAACTACTCAATAAACAAAATCTCTACATATTTGTTATATGCTTAATTCCTTCAGTCAAATACAGAGTAAGCACAAATGGTTCACTAGAAAGATAAGGTGTGGTCAGACTTTGTTTTACCTAATAATTTGTATTATAACCTGGTGAGCAAGTATATTAAATTCTGTGGAAAAAGTCCTAATCATAGATGGGTTTCCTTTCCACAATATTTTCTTCTGTACAGTATATTCAATTTTCATCAACTAGCTTTGTATACGATGAATCCAAAAACATGCATGTGGTCCTTTTCTACTCCTCTTTATCCTCGCTTTATGCGATACAGGAATCTACCACCACTTTTTCGCCAATCTAGATCTAGAAAAAGCAAGGCCATACAATATATACGAAAAATGCCCCATAATTCTTATCGGATTTCATAAACGGCACTAAAACATCCTAATCTTAAATTATTTTTAATTTTTCCTAATCAATCAATCAAAATGAAGGCAAGTCGCACAAAGTACAGATCCCCAATTCTATCGATTTCGATCAGGAGAACCGGTCACTTGCGCTAGTGTTCAGATTGCGTGGTTCTGTGAAATTTGAACTGTCTCAACACGACACAAATACAGGCAGTTGAGGCTACAATTTTCGAACTAGCCTAATCTAATCTAACAACAAACGGATTGGATGAAAACCTAGATCAGGCAAATTATCCAGTTGGCAAAAAAGCACAGAATGAAGAAATTAGAATTGGAAATGGGACCTGAGCAGGGAATCGGAGAGCCATGGAGGGGAGGGAGTCGTGGGAGACGCCGGCGGCGTAGAAGGCGGCGGTGGCGGTGGGATTGAAGGTGGCGCCGCCGAGAAGAGCGCCGATGAAATCGAAGACGAAGACGACGGCGGCGATCAGAGCCGTCAGGATCAGGAGCGTCGGGGAGCCTTCCACGCCGATCGCGCCGGCGATGACGGAGGTCGCGACGCCGAGCGCCGATGCGCAGAACATCCACATGAAGGTCAGCAAGAAGTCACCGATTGCCTTCTTCATGACGCCCATCGCCATGGCTGTTGTTGCAGAGCTTTGTCGGTTTGTGGGATTTGGTGGTTTTTTTCCCCTAGGGTTCGTTTTTTGGGTGGAAATTGGTTTTTCCGCGGAGGGGTTTGAGAAACGGGAAATCGTAACTAAATTTGCGAATGTAATCACCGAGAGTCGCTTAAATTAGGTAGAATTCATCTCCCTGGGAGATGAAATTCGATAGATTTTTTTTTTGTTTGATAGATAAAGGCCGTTCCGTTGCGCACACCGTTTTTTAATATTCGCACACTGACTTGTGCGGATCCGCGATCCGCACATGTTAAACCCGGTTTAACGTGAACCATGTGTTGGGACGATATTAAGGACGTCAGTCGTTAATATCCAAACCAATAATAATCGTCCCTTGTTTTGATAATGACAAACTCAAATGTATTTGATAAGTTGTCCAAGTTTTGATCTCAGGTAAGTCCAGTGGACGCACATGAGCGAAAAGGACAACAAGTGAACAGCAGTCCCTATGCTGTAGGGACGCATGTTACCAGAACTTCCAAAGCTAAACGTAATTGGTGGAGTCCCTGCGCAAGATAGGACGGAGTCCTCATCAAGAAGGGACGCGCGCCAAAATACGGACGAAGTTCAAATTCAAATCAAGGCCGTCCCAACATGATTACATCATCGTCCGGCCTTAGTCCTCAGAAGGAAGCTTCCTTTGTCTGGGCACGTGTAGACAATGCCAAAGACGTCGCTTTCCCAGCAATGGTCCCCTACCCACGCGGAGGCTTCCCAAGCGTCAACAGAGTTCACCTCCTCAAGACGCTCATCGCACCGTTGATCAAAGATCGAGGATCCTGCCAAGTCTCAGAGGACGCTAGAGGACAAGAATCACTTCCGCTATAAATACTCTCCAAGGAGTATGCATAGCGGTAGAGATGTGTGTGTGCAAGAGTGGACTTTGAAGACTTTCTCTCAAGCTCTCCCGAAGCATTCAAGAACACGAACGAAGATCAAGAAAATCAAGTGAGCTTAAAGCAAGAGAAAGAAAGTCCAACCACATCAAATCCAAAACAAACCACAAATCAATTAGAGTTGTAATTTGTCTCTCACAACGAACCGTGAGAGACGTGAGTGATAGCTTCCTTATAGCTAAGAGTGTTAGGTTACTTGTTAGGTTGAAAGGAGTGTTACTAGTGAGGCTAAGGACGGACGCTTAGCTCAGAGAAGTGTAACGACTCGCCTAAGTTGTAAGGACTCGCTCTTAATAAGATAAGGGACGGCTATTGAAAATCCTCCAACGGAGGTAGAGGTTTACCCATAAGACTAGTTGGTCTTAGTGGGGTTCCTCTATAAATACTCGTGTCCACTTATCTTGTACTCTGTTAAGTCTATTTTCCGCTGCACTAAAGGACGCCCTTAACCCAGTTAAGGACGCCCTCATTAACTGACTTACGATCCATCAATTGGTATCAGAGCAGGCGCTCTAGATTTTTGTTGAGTTGCAGGTACAAGATGGACATGGAACCTATTGGAATCTCTTTTGTAAAGCCTCCTCGTCTGACGGACGGCAAATTCAACCGCTGGAAGATCCGCTTCGAGAACTTTTGCAGAAGTCAGAATTATCAATGCTGGAGAGTGATCATGAAGGGTGACCTTACCATCCCTGATGACAAGAAAGACAAAGAGGACGAGTGGGGTCCTGACGAATTCAAGCTTTTGGAAACAAACGCTAAGGCTATATGCTTCCTTCAAGCGTCCCTCTGCGAAAGGGACGCCACCCGAGTTAGCAATTTGGCAACAGCCAAACTACAATGGGAAGCTCTTGAGAAGTACCATGTGGGTACGGCAGAGATGAAGGAAGACGTCAAGCTTGAAATCAAACGAGAGTTCTATGCCTTCAGAATGCTTCCTAACGAATTTGTCAAGGACTACTCATACCGCTTTGAAGCTCTTGTGACCAAGATGCGAAATTTAGGCATCCCAGAAGCTGAAGTCTCAATGAGAAACAGAGTCGGAGTAGTCATTGATGGGCTTACAGGAAAATGGAATTTTGATAGGACTACGTTCAAGGAGAACACAGCCAACAAAACCCTGGATATGGAAGAGATCTATGGGAAGCTGAGAGGCTATGAAGCGAGAAGGGAAGCTGATATGGCTGAATTGGCTAGAAACCCCCAGACAGATCTTGCCTTGATGACGTCAACTCCAGAGTACGCTGAGTATCTGCGCCACCAAAGAGATATTGCCCTAATGGTGGAAGCAAATAAAAATGAGAATCGTGAAAGGATGCGTGCTCAAGCTTTGAAAGAAAAGGAAAGCAAGACTAAGGAACAGCTGGAAGAAGAGGAAGAGATTGCCCTTCTACACAAAGTTGCTCGCTTATGGGGTAAAAAGGCCAGAGATTCCAAGAAACACAAGATGCCTTACAAAAAGGAGAGTCCCAAGTATACAGAGGCAGAGATGAAGGAACTTACTTGCTACAAATGTAACAAGAAAGGACACTTTGCTAAAAGGTGTACTACGGGACTAAACTCAAAAGAAATGAAGATGAAAGCTCTCTTGGGAGCGTGCGAAGCCGCATGGGATAATGTGAGTTCTGATGATGAAGAACCAGAAGGACCAGTGGCGTACATAGCCGTAGAGGACGCCTCAGATAATGAGCAAGTGGCGTACATGGCTGTGGAGGACGCCCCAGTTCTTGAAGAGGACGCTTCTGAAAAGGAACAAGAGGTAACTCGTGAATCCATGATGAACTCCTTAGAGAATTGTTCCAAAACCAAACTTATTAAGCTCATTAAAAGAATCATGGAAGAAAGCGTTGTTATGCAACATAGAATGGATGAACTTGAACTTGAAAGTGAAAATAGGCTAGTTGAATGTGAGAACTGTGCTACAGTTTCGTTACAACTAGAGTCCTCGTATGTCGAAGTTAAATCCCTGAAAACTGAAGTGATGTGCCTCAAGCTAGAGAACGCTAAGCTTAGGGAAGAGGTGAAAGTGTTAGGGAAGAGCCCGGTAACTGAGGTAGTTCAACCAATGGTGTTTGTCCCAGCCAAAAGAGGACTAGGATACGAGTCTGACACTAGGAACTCTCTCCCTAGTGACTTTGAGGCTAGCAAAACCTCAGAACTTGATTTAGAAAGGGAAAAGACCAAGAACCTTCTTGAAAGAATTCGAGTCCTAGAGAGTGGAGAGAAAGGTAAAAGGGACTATTACACTAACTCCACTAGTCATAGGATCTATAAGAAGATTGCTAAGGGGGAAGGTTCAAAAGTTTGTAACCCTGAAAAGATGAAAAAGAACAAAATCCAACGTCCCAACAAGAAGTACTACCTTGGTACTTACTATAGGACGTGTTGGTACTGTGGAAAAGGAGATCACTTCAAATATGATTGCCTGAAACTGAAGAACGGCATTGAAAGTGGCAAAGCTGCTAGGAATAACATTGAAAATGATAAGTCCGTCCCTAAGGCCAACCCTAGACGTCCTAGACGATCTAAGAGTTCTTTCAGAAAGCATGCTATTTCAAATGATGTGAATATAAGTGACTACATGCCAGAACCAGAGTTCTATTTCTGTAACGAACCAGGTAAGGAACACCTTGCCTGGGTCGCCATACACTAACCTTGTTTTGGCAGGTGGAAGTGAGGGGACGTCCATGGATCATTGATAGTGGCGCCTCAAACCATATGACAGGAAGCCAGATCCATCTCACTTCTATCCAAAGTAGCGCCACGGGAGGAACAATCTCGTTTGGCAACAAGGGCAAAGGAAAGATCAAAGGGACGGGAACTGCTATTCTCAATCCGTCTATCAAAGCGACAAATGTTAGCCTTGTTGAAGGACTTGGCTTCAACCTCCTAAGCGTCTCTCAAATGTGTGATCAAGGTGAAAACTTAGTTACATTTGACTCAAAGGAGTGCCTCGTCATCAACAAGAAATCCAACAAAGTCGTCCTCAAAGGAGTCCGAAAGAACAATGTCTACATCTTCAATCAGGAGTTCAAGCCAAAATCTGAGTTGTGCTTATCTGTGTCAAAGGAGGACGCTGACCTCTGGCATCGCCGACTTGGCCATGCTGGACCAAGCACAATCCTCAAGCTTCATCAAAGAAATCTTGTGAAAGGTCTTCCCCAAATTGATCCTGAGAAAATTGAACAGTGTGAAGCATGTATCAAAGGGAAGCAGACAAGAACGTCCTTTAAGTCAAAGAACGATGTCAGCACAAAGAAACCTTTGGAACTTCTCCATATGGATCTTTGTGGACCAATGAAGACGTTAAGCTATGGTGGAAAGAGGTATATCTATGTCCTTGTAGATGACTTTTCTCGATTCACCTGGGTTCTTTTCTTAGCTTCAAAAACAGATTGCTTCAACGCATTCAAAGTCTTCATCAAACAAGTGGAAGTTGCGCTTGAGACGCCTCTCAAATCCATAAGATCAGACCATGGGACGGAGTTTCAAAACTCAGAGTTCGTGGCCTACTGTGATCAACATGGAGTCTCTCACAACTTCTCAGCTCCAAGGACTCCTCAACAAAATGGAGTGGTGGAAAGAAAGAATAGGACGCTGGAGGATATGGCAAGGACTATGCTCTTAGCCAATAGCGTTCCCAAGTACTTCTGGGCTGAAGCTATTGCTACAGCGTGCTACATTATCAATCGAGCCATGATCCGTCCTTTGCTGAAGAAGACGTCCTATGAGTTGCTGAATGGAAGAAAGCCTCGCATCGACTATCTCAGAGTCTTTGGATGCAAGTGCTTTGTTCACAACAATGATAAAGAAAGACTTGGAAAGTTTGACGCAAGAAGTGACGAAGCCATATTCCTTGGATACTCCCTCACCAGTAAAGCGTATAGAGTTTTCAATAAACGAACTCTAAAGCTTGAGGAGAGCATTCATGTTGTGTTCAAAGAAAGTTCTTCTCACAAAGATAAACCAATTAAGAAAGAACGCTCATCTCCTCTGCAGCAGGATGACTCCGATGATGAAGTTGATTTCGGGTCCTCTGGAAAATACTATGTTCCTAAGGACGCTACTCAAAATCCTGAAGAAGTCTCAGTAGAAGTTCCCAGTGTTGTTCAGGAAGTTCCATCTCAAAGTGAATCTCCAGCTCAACATGAGGTCGCTGAATCAAGCCTACAAGGAGAACAGCGTCAAGAAGAGGACGCTCAACCTGAGGGGGAACTCTATGAAACTCTCAATGAAGACGACGGGTTTGACTCAGATGAATCTGATTGGACGGACCCTAGGTGTACTCCTGTAAGGGACGATACTCATAAGGGATCCCATCTTTCGAGACTTCATTCAACGGATCAAATCATCTCAGATATGTCGAAAGGAGTTCAAACAAGATCAGCCGTGAATCAGTCCCTTAATGCTAACATAGCGTTCTGTGCCTTCAACGCCTTTGTGTCCTTGGTTGAACCTAAGAACATAAAGGAAGCACTCCAGGACGCTGATTGGATTCAGGCCATGCAAGAGGAACTTAATCAATTCGAAAGAAATAAGGTTTGGACCCTCGTCCCTCGTCCGAGAAACAAAAACATAATAGGGACGAGATGGGTCTACAAGAACAAGCTTGATGAGAATGGTCGCGTGTCAAGAATCAAGGCAAGGCTTGTGGCTCAAGGCTATAGGCAAGAGGAAGGGATCGATTATGATGAAACCTTCGCTCCTGTCGCCAGGATTGAAGCCATTCGCCTCCTCATCGCCTTTGCCGCTCACAAAGGGTTCAAGCTTTTTCAAATGGACGTCAAGACAGCCTTTCTCAACGGCAAGCTCAAAGAAGAAGTGTACGTCGCTCAACCTCCAGGATTTGAGGACGCTGATCACCCAGATCATGTGTACTTCTTGGACAAGGCACTCTATGGACTCAAGCAAGCCCCTCGTGCATGGTACGATAGGTTTGCGTCCTTCCTTTTGTCCAACGGGTACACACGAGGTAACATTGATAAAACCCTGTTCTTAAAGAAAGTTCTTAAAGATGTCTTAATTGTCCAAGTCTATGTCGATGACATAGTCTTTGGAAGCACTAACATAAAATTTGTAGAGGAATTCAAGAACTTGATGAGTAGTGAGTTTGAGATGTCCCTCATAGGAGAACTCAACTTCTTCTTGGGACTCCAAATCACTCAGCTCAAAGATGGGACGCGGATTCATCAACAAAAGTACATCCGTGAAATGCTTGAGAAGTATGGGATGAACTCTTCAAAACCCATTGATACTCCCATCTCCCCAAACACTCGCCTCTATGCTGATGAAGAAGGCAAGAGTGTAGATCAAAAGCTCTACAGAGGAATGATAGGGTCCTTGCTATATCTTACGGCAAGTCGTCCCGACATCATGTTCGCTGTATGCTTGTGCGCTCGATTCCAAGCAAATCCAAAGGAGTCCCATATGCAAGAGGTCAAAAGAATCTTCAGATATCTCAAGGGACGGGATGACCTATGTCTATGGTATCCCAGAAGGACGTCCCTGAACCTGGTAGCTTACTCTGACGCAGATTACGCTGGCCATGTGGTGGATAGGAAGAGCACCTCAGGAATGGCACAATTCCTTGGCTCATGCCTTGTATCTTGGGGATCCAAAAAGCAAAACTCCGTGGCACTATCAACCGCGGAAGCTGAGTACGTTGCTGCTGCTTCGTGCTGCTCACAAGTCCTATGGATCAAGTACCAACTTGAAGATTATGGTACGTCCCTCAACACAGTCCCTATCTTGTGTGACAACACCAGTGCTATAAGTATTGCCAAAAATCCCGTTCATCATTCTAGGACGAAGCATATTCACATAAGGCATCACTTTCTTCGTGATAATGTTGAACTTGGATTAATTAGAGTGGATCATGTTAGGACTGAGGACCAAGTGGCCGATATTTTCACAAAAGCACTTGATAGACGTCCCTACGAGCACCTCCGGTTGCTCTTGGGGATGATAACTTTTAAATGATCAAGTCCCGTTCTATTATTCCCTCCATGATTGGCTATGTCTTGTTGAGAACTTGTTTTAAGGTGTGTCATGCATTAAAGTCATCTTTAAAGGACGCTAGTCTAAGATATATGTATTCGCTTGTGTCCTTGAATGGTAGTCATTTCGCTTTTCATCTCAAGAGTATCCCTGATCACCCTACCCTCATCATAAGCCGAAATGATGGGAACTCTAAGCTTACCCAAGCCGAGAATCTTGCAAACGCGTCCTATGAGCATTTCTTGTTTCACCCTTTACGGGACGTACTTGCTTGATTTTCAAAAATGGTTCTAAGTGATCAAAGGGACGCGTGCTAAGAGCTGAGAGTTGTCTGTACAGAGTTCTAATTGCAGAGGTTGAGATCAGTGAATGGGACGCCGTGGTTCAGTTCTGTGTTGTGTAGTGTTGTGTGTTGAAAGGACGTCAGGTCAGAGTCCTTTGCAGTTGTGAGAAGTTTGAATGGTTGAAATTGGGAAGGTAAACCGTTTTAGCGAATCGTCAGCGAAAATCTCGGGATATGCGCAAACAGTGCTCAACAGCTGTATTCCTTAGCAAAGAAGAAAGCCACGCGTGGGAAGGCGGGTGGAGGAAGCTGTGTGTAAAGACCCTGTTACCCCTGACCGTCCAACTTCGTCTTCTTCCTATATATACCCACCTCTGCACTCCGAAAACCTTTCTTCGCTCTTCTGCTGTTTGCACACTTTTAGAAATCTCAAAGATCTTCCAAATCTTCAACCGAATCCCGAAATCTCTCTCCAAACCCTAATCCTCTCCTATTTAACCCATCTAAAAAATGGCCAACACAAGAGCCTCAAAGAATCCCTCACCCTCGTCGGCAGCGAAAAACACTAGCTCTTCGAGATCTCCTCCGGTGAAAGGCCGGTCATTAATGGAGTCGAGAGGCAGACCTTCCGGCTGACAAGAACCCCCTCGCCACCTTTCCTCCTCTCAAAGCACCCAGCGCCGCCACTCCAACACCCCTCCTCAACCCCTTCGCTCCCAACCTCCTCAACAAAAACAACCATCCCGCTCTCAATCCAAAACCCAGCCGAAGAGGTTCTCATTTCTGGAGAAGCCCTTCAAACCCGAGCCTGAGCCAGAAAATATCACCAAAGCCTCTGTTTACAGTGGCTCAATTGGCCGGCTCCCCTCTCAACCCAAACGCCGTCCTCCCCTTGACCCTCTCATTGAGGACTGGCTTGAAAAGGAGCCTAGGACGCTCGCCAACATTTGTCTTAGGGCGTCCACTCTCGAACATCCTCCTAAAATCCAACGCCTCCTCCACTACTTCATGATCACATATGTCAAGCCCCGCCTTCAAGAAACCAATCACACCAACCCACCGTTCATGGGGCCAGGAATCATTTCTGACTCTTTTGGTGGAACCGTGGACGAGCTCGCCAAACTACTTCCTGATATACTGGAGTTTGTTGTGGCTCCTACGGGCTCCGTCCCTTCTCAAAAAAGGAAAAGGCCTTCCTCCCCCCCTCCGTCCAAATCGCTCCAAATTAAAGGCCCTTCCTCCTCCCCACCAAAGCCAGTCCCTTCCTCCCCTCCTCCTGCCCCAAAACGACGCCTCAAGACCTCTGCTCAGCTTGAGGGCGTCACGGATGAAGAAATGGCCGCCATTCGCCTCTCCGAAATTCAACTGGCAAAAGAGGAGAAGGCGCGCCAAGAGCAAGAGCAAGCAGAGAAAGCAGCCGTTGAGAAGGCGATCCAAGCGAGTATGCAGGACCTTCGTCATCTCCCTCCTCCTCCTCCAAGGGTAGAGGACGCTCCTCAAGTCCAGGCCAAGGACGCTCCACAATTCCAGGTCCAGGCCAAGGATGCTACCCCTGCTACTCTGCCGCCTCCTCCCTCTGCTCCGCTCAAGGTGAAACTGATCTCAGTGGTTCCGCCCAGCTCCTCCTCTGCTCCCCCCCCAAAAGATAAGCTCCGCACTCCCTCTCCCTCTCCCCCTAGAGCTTCTCCTCCTCCTCCTCCTCCTCTGCCTGCTCCGGCCGTCGAAGAAGCTGCTCAAGTTCAAGGGACGTCTCCTCCATCCGTTCCCACAGAGTCCTTGGCAAGGACTCCAGCGGTGGACGCGCCTCCCACAGAACAGGCGTCCACAGCTGAGGACACTGCAATGGTTGAGTTCCAAGAACAACGGAACGAAGCCTCCGATGACGAGGACGCCCCTCCCCAGGATGAGGAACTTGAGGAAGAGGAGGGAGATGGAGATGAAGAAGATGCTGGTGATGAAGTGATCGTGAGCAATGGCTCCAAGCAGAAACGCTTCAAGAAAATCCTATCGCCGCTCCTCTTCACCGCCGAGTTTCTGGCAGAGAACCAGCGCCAAGAGTTCTTGGATCTTCTTGAGTTCCAGGGTTGGACGCACTTGGGCGCTGAGGCCGCTGATGTTGACCCTGATGAGGTTCTCCGTTTCTACTCAAAGTTCGAAATCACAGAAGTAAACGGGAAGCCTCAGGGGACTTTTGAAATCGATGGGGACGAGTACTCAGTTGCTGAGGGCACCGTCCGCAAAATGCTAGGCCTGCGTCCTTCTCCGCAAGATGCTCTGCACGATCTGCCGTGCAAGAACTTTGGCCGTTTCTCCCAAGATGAAATCCTCAACAGAATATTCAATGGGAGACAGCCAGCTGCTAAGGACAGAGTTGCTCATTGCGTCACCAAGACGGGCGTCCTTGCGCATCACTTCATTGTGCGCATGGTCGTCCCCCGCCAAGAGAAGAAGTCCATTGTTCAGATCACTGATAGTATTCTCTTGGACGCTTTCTTGGAACGCAAGCCGATAAACTTGCCCCGAGTAATCTTGGAACACATGGGCAAGTGCACAGGAGGCAGGCACTCTCTTCCTTTCCCCGGCTTGGTCAAGCAAATTCTGAAGCAGCAGGGACTCTATGCTCCTAAACAAGAGCGTTCCTTTGGCATTCATTGGGACGTCAGGCAAATTACACTCCCTCCAGTTGGGAAACTCAGGTGTGATGAGCCCCTTCCGTCCGTTAAGCGCCAACTGGAAAAGGAACGGAAAGAGGCTGAAAGGAAAGCCAAAGCTGAGAGGAGAGCTCAAGCTGCTGCTGTTGCTGAACCTGGAGAAGGAGATCACGAAGCTGAAAATGTCCAAGTAGTTGGGACGCCAGCTGAGGACGCTGCTGATGACGAGGACGAGCTCGATGGTATGAGCGTCCCTGATGAGGCTGAGAGGCACTCTATGAAGTATCTGATGGGCATGATGATCGAGAACCAGTGCATCATGATTGATCTAATTCAGCAGGTTCACGACACACTTCACGTCCACACAGACCTTCTTGAGCGCAACAACGAGCTCCTTGCCCAGAACAACCATCTTCAGGAGCAACACCTCAAAGCCCTTGGCAAGCGTCCCAGAAAATGATCACCTCCCCCCCTCTCTAACCCTGAAACAATTTATCATTTCTTGAGTTTTTGTTAAGACAATGGGATGCTGTCCCCGTTTTGAACACTTGTTGTGAATGTCTGTAATGAACGTTCTCGTTTCTCATTCTGAATGCCATTCACTACATTTGTGCTTCATTTTGTCTAAGCGTACCTTTCTTTAGTTATGACTTTGTGCTTGCATGCTTTTCGACTTGTTCTCCTTTTCGATGATGCCAAAAGGGGGAAGTATAGTTTTGCAGAGATGCGATTGTCCTTAAGTTATCATAGAAAGCATGTGTTCAGGGGGAATTTCGGCCAAGTCAAAAGGTCGTTAGTTAGGAATAAAATAGAACGCACTTAAAAGAATGTGTTGCATGCCAATCTAAGCTGAAAAGAAAATCAAAGTGTAGTTCCTCATGCTAAAAGCTTTACTTCTGTGTGCATTATTTGAAAGAGTTTGTCATCATCAAAAAGGGGGAAATTGTTGGGACGATATTAAGGACGTCAGTCGTTAATATCCAAACCAATAATAATCGTCCCTTGTTTTGATAATGACAAACTCAAATGTATTTGATAAGTTGTCCAAGTTTTGATCTCAGGTAAGTCCAGTGGACGCACATGAGCGAAAAGGACAACAAGTGAACAGCAGTCCCTATGCTGTAGGGACGCATGTTACCAGAACTTCCAAAGCTAAACGTAATTGGTGGAGTCCCTGCGCAAGATAGGACGGAGTCCTCATCAAGAAGGGACGCGCGCCAAAATACGGACGAAGTTCAAATTCAAATCAAGGCCGCCCCAACATGATTACATCATCGTCCGGCCTTAGTCCTCAGAAGGAAGCTTCCTTTGTCTGGGCACGTGTAGACAATGCCAAAGACGTCGCTTTCCCAGCAATGGTCCCCTACCCACGCGGAGGCTTCCCAAGCGTCAACAGAGTTGACCTCCTCAAGACGCTCATCGCACCGTTGATCAAAGATCGAGGATCCTGCCAAGTCTCAGAGGACGCTAGAGGACAAGAATCACTTCCGCTATAAATACTCTCCAAGGAGTATGCATAGCGGTAGAGATGTGTGTGTGCAAGAGTGGACTTTGAAGACTTTCTCTCAAGCTCTCCCGAAGCATTCAAGAACACGAATGAAGATCAAGAAGATCAAGTGAGCTTGAAGCAAGAGAAAGAAAGTCCAACCACATCAAATCCAAAACAAACCACAAATCAATTAGAGTTATAGTTTGTCTCTCACAACGAACCGTGAGAGACGTGAGTGATAGCTTCCTTATAGCTAAGAGTGTTAGGTTACTTGTTAGGTTGAAAGGAGTGTTACTAGTGAGGCTAAGGACGGACGCTTAGCTCAGAGAAGTGTAACGACTCGCCTAAGTTGTAAGGACTCGCTCTTAATAAGATAAGGGACGGCTATTGAAAATCCTCCAACGGAGGTAGAGGTTTACCCATAAGACTAGTTGGTCTTAGTGGGGTTCCTCTATAAATACTCGTGTCCACTTATCTTGTACTCTGTTAAGTCTATTTTCCGCTGCACTAAAGGACGCCCTTAACCCAGTTAAGGACGCCCTCATTAACTGACTTACGATCCATCACCATGTGCGGATGGACAAGCCGCACATGTAAGGATGAGCGGTTCGGAAAAAAACCAACCCATTTGTGCGGATCCTGGATCCGCACAAGTTGACCACCCAATACCGCCCAGATGGTGACTACCCCTCTTGTGCGGATCCTTATGCCGCACAAGGCTAGGGTTCTGCACCTTGTGCGGATCCGGGATCCGCACAAGGTGGGGATCCGCACAAGGTGCTCATCCTACACCGACCCTAAACCCTATGTGCTCATCTTGGATCCGCACATAGGGTTTTAGTTCCAACCCTAAACCCCATGTGCTCATCCTGGATCCGCACATAGGGTTTTAGTTCCGACCCTATTTGCACATCATTAAACCCTTCTTATGCCGCTAAACCCTAAACCCTCGTCCTTATTAATTGTTTTGGATTATGTTTTATACTGTGTAATACTAGATTAATATGTTATTTCACATTTGCATATAATATTGAATGACTAACATGTACAACTCTTAAAATGATCATATTATTATTTTAAAAGAAGCATAATATATATTTTATTTCGGGTTAAGAAAAAATATCATATTTTATTTTGATAAATTTTTTCTTGATTTGAAATTTAGATTTGAGCTATCACGGTGAGAATTTGGGCTCGAAATCATATGAATCCAAAATACGAGGTACGAGTCAAGAACAAACAAACAATCCAAAAGTCAAACTACGAGTCAAGAACAAACTACGAATCCAAAATATAAACAAACTACGGATCCAAAATATAAACAAACTACGAATCCAAAAGTCAAACGACGAATCCAAATAAATAACAAACTACTCATCTGCCCACTCAGGTTTGCTATCAGGTGGTCCACGATCCTCGCCCGCTGTGTCACATCTCGCCCTCTCCTCCGCCATCCTCGACGCCTCCCCTCGCTCATAAATAGAAGGGACCCATTGCTCGGCCGCCCTCGACAGAATCATAATACTAGCTGTTTTGAACATTATCTTGAACAAATAAAAACTCAATACCCGATTCCTAATTTATAATTACAGTATTTTTTAATTTATATTTTCATAATTTTTACTACCTATTATTACAAGTTAAGAACATTTTTTATTGCTTATTACCTAATATCACTAGTTTAGAATATTTTTTATTGCTTGTCTATTCAATATTTTTATAAATTAGGAATAGTCAATATTCAATATTCAATATTTTATAAATTAGGAATATTTTTTATTGCTTGTCTATTCAATATTTTTATTGCTTATTACCTAATATTTTTATTGCTTGGGAAATTTCTTTTGGTACCCCTCTATTCTTGACAATACCTTTTGGTGCCCTAAGAAAAAAGTTTTTCCTTTTGGTACCCTTGTGGTTTATACATTTTTCTTTTTGTAGTCAAAACTCTATTTAAACCCATTTTTCATCCCAAAAAAATACAATTTTTGTTTAAATTTTAAATAAAAACTAATTTGGAAAATAAAATTATGAATTCTTATCCCACTTGATTTTTTGTTAAAATTTAAATAGAAATTGTATTGAATAAATCTAGCCATCTAGCTTTCTCCACTCAATTTTTTTAATGGTTGGTCAAACCTTTTTTTTTTAACAAATTTTTTACCTAAGTTTTTTTTGTTTTTAATTTTCTAAATTAGTTTTATTTAAACAAAATTTAAATGAAATTTTATTTTTTTGGGATGAAAAATGGGTTTAAATAGAATTTTGGTTACAAAAATAGAAAATATAACAACCACAAGGGTACGAAGAGAAACAACTTTTTTCTTAGGGCACCAAAAGGAAGTGTCAAGAACACAAGGGTACCAAAAGGAATTTTCCTAAATTTTTTCTTGATTCGAAATATTGTTTAAAATAAAAATATATATAAGATATTTGAATATATCATAGGTATGCTTTTCACATAATTATTCATTTTCCTTTTAATGTAGAAAATTATATAGCTTCATGATCAATTGTTCAAATATTTTTTTTTCATTGTATCATTTTTAGACAATGTTATAAGATATTTCAATATTCTTTAATGTACAAGCTATAATTTATAACACAAAAGTTTATTATGAGTGAATTTTAGCTTATTATAATATGAGAATTTAGGTGGACTAGGTTTTTCACATAATTATGAGTGAATTCTACATTAAAAGGAAAATGAATAATTATAAGATGAAAAATAATATGTTTTAATGCACAAGGGTATGTTTTTCACAGATTATTCATTTTCCTTTTAATGTAGAAAATTATATAACTTCATGTTCAATTGTTCATCCATCTTATTTTTCATTGTGTCATTTTTAGACAATGTTATAAGATATTTGAATATGTTTTAATGTACAAACTATAATTTATAACACAAAAGTTTATTATGAGTGAATTTTAATTTATTATAAGATGAGACCGCTCGGCCGACCTCGGTGGAGACCGAACGCCCGACCCCTCACCCAACGAAATTATCGATTCTTGAGCGGAACCCGAAGCCGTCGACAAATCTAGTTTGTTGGAATCCATATTAGGTGAGAATAAATCGAAATTGGATTGTGAATGGAAGAATTGGAAGACAAAAAAACCGAAATCGAATTTTGGGTGGATATCGCTCGACGGCGGCCAGGTTTATATCTAGGTTAGGTTGAAGATGAAGACATTGATTTTGGGGGCTCTTGTGCGGATCTCGGATCCGCACAAGAGGCGCCACCTTTTTCCCGTTTAGTTTTATTTTTCAAATTTCTGGTTATGCCGCTGACTTCGGTCGATGATGGGGCTCTTGTGCGGATCCGAAATCCGCACAAGAGGGGAGTTATTTTCCACACCATGCCATTTTTTAGTAATTTCTTAGAATTTGTGCGGGCATCTTGTGCGGATCCCGGATCCGCACAAGATTACACCGGTTCAAAAATAAAACCGGGTTTTTTGAAAAACCTTGTGCGGATCCAGGACCTGCACAAAAAAAACCCGGTTTTTAAAAAAAACCTTGTGCGGATTGTGGATCCGCACAAGTCGGTGTGCGAAAATGAAAAAACGGAGTGCGCAAATCTTGCCCGTAGATAAATTCGATTGATTTGGATGAGAACTACAGTTGTTGACATATATATAGCCCAGGTGGAAAAGTTGGACTCATGGCTCTTTATGAATACTCATTTTTTTTGTTTTTGGTCGAAAAATACTCATTTTTAAAATGGTAATTAAACACTGTATGTAACTGCTATATATTAAAGTTATCTTTTTCTTTATTCATCACAATAATTCTTTCACTATTTTATATTGAATTAATAATCTTTTAATAATGATTTATTTCTATATATTTTACAATAAAAAAAATGTAAGTATTTTTTTATACTATCCATATGTATTCATATAGAAACAATAGGAGGGAAGGGGGTGAAGAGACCACTTTTTTAACAAATTCAATTACTAACTAGTCTTCCTTAAAAAAAATGTACTAACTAGCCTCCCCACATAATATAAAAGCTTTTTTTTTCTTTTCTCTCTCTTCTTTCCTTTTTCGTTTCTCTCCCTTCCTCTCCCCTTTCTCTCTCATGCGAATCTCAGATCTGCCGCCTTCTTCTTCTCCGCCCGATCTACCGGGAAAGCTAGAGGAAATTGCGCTCGAGAGATGGAGAGGGCTTCGAGTTTGGGGGAGTTTTCCGTACACCTTCACCAAACCCTAGCTATGGCGGATTCTAATTCTCCAATCTCGTTATAGAACCACTTCGATAAATTGAGAAACAAAGAAATCGGACATTTTATAATTAGTTGATTGGATAGTCAACCGCCGTCGTACTCCGATTATTCGCTCCGAGTTCGCGGATTTCCGATCGCAATTGGAGATCTGCAATTCTGCATTAGCTTTGGGTGCTGAAGGCGAGTTCGGTTTTGCGGTCAATTCAGCGAGGTTTTGAAGTGGTTTGGAGGTGCTAGGGTTTGAGGAAGGGAATGGCGGGGGGTTTGAGAGGCTGAAGAGGGCGGCGAGGACGGTGTTCTTCATGGTGGCGATGATTGCTTCGTTGCTGGTTCAGTATTTTCCGGTGTTGGTGGCGGTGGGAGATGTGGTGGTGCCTTGTGTTTTGATCTCGAACTTTACTTGTATAAAGTGCTATGGATTTACGGAGCATTTGAGCAGATACTCGTTTAAGAGCTCCTTGGTTGACATTCCTGTGGTTTCTGTTGTCAGAGCTCCTCGATGAAGTTATGGTAAATGATTCATGTTTCTTGTCCACTATGCCACATTAACTGAAGATACCCAGCCTCTGCAAATTTCTTTGATTAATGAATGATATTTTTCTGACTTCAAGTATGTTACTAATCACCATAATATAGGTCAGGTTTCTTCATCATCTATAGTTGTCTCTAGTGTTTTTGTTTTATTATGGTCATGGACTTAGAATCTGTTTTTGCTGCTCTCTAATGATGAGTGATAACATGATTTTACTAAGCTTGTAATCGCTGAATAGGATTATATGTTGGTTGCCAGTTCATATACAGATTTACTTGTGGACACAACAGTTAATTATGTTCTTTTTGTGTATGAAGGCAAGCTTTGTCGGTGACAAGTTTTTTTGTTTATGGCTTTTGTCGGTGACAAGGTTTTTTGTTTATCGGTTTTAGCGATGACAAGTATTTTTTGTTTATGAGTTTTGATGGTGACAAGTTTTGGTGGTGACAAGCTTTTTGTTTATGGGTTTTGGTGGTAATAAGTTTTTTGTTTACGGGTTGTTGTTAATTTGTTCATATACCAATTTTAATCATGGCCTATTAGCTCAAATGGTAGAGCAACGTGCTTAATGCACGGTAATGTGGGTTCAAATCCCGCATAAGCTCAATAATAATTTTTGATAATCAGTTTTTTCTATGAGGTGACAAGTTTCTTGTACATGGTGACAAGTTTTTGTGCGTGGTGACAAGGTGTTTGTATATGGTGATAAATTAGAGTACATGTGACAAGTCTTATGACAAGATTTGACGACAATTTATTGATGACAAGGCTTATGACAAATTCGGTGATATTAAAGTAGGTGATAATACATGAAGAATGACAAGATTTAACCACAATTTAAGCGATGACAAGAGGACGAAAAAATAAGCGATGTCAGGGTTGATAATAGACAAAATTTTGGGATGAACGGCGACAGGATGAACAGTGACAGGATGACAGGATGAACGGAGACAGGATGACAGGATGAACGGTGACAGGTAATAGGATGACAGGTGACAGGATGAACGGTGACAGGTGACAGGATGGTCGGTGGGACGCAGTGGCACGCGCGTAATTTTGGATATGGGATGGGACGCGGTGGCAGCCCGTAACTTTTTTTTGTCAGGGGTAAATTTGGAAAACCGCCTAGTTTCCACATTTTTTTTCCATGGGCGCTTCATTAAAAATTCCAAAAAGGCTAGTTAGCCTTTTTCCTCCAACAATAACTATAATCTTTATTAGATATCTATCTTATTTGTAGATATTAAATCATATCTATTTGAGTCATATTGTATAACATCAAATCAATTTGTATTTAGTATAATTTTAACTAGTACAAATCTCATACAATGTTCCGTGTGAGGATAATGTGAATATAAACCCGACTTAATCTATCCGAAATTGAATTGTGACCCTGCGTTGCATTTGACTCGAGAATGTACAACATAAACCCGACAAACCCGAGTCCAAACCTATTCATCTATAGATGTATTGTTTTATGAATATATTAATAAAATTTTAACCTTAAAATTATTTTGTTCAATTTTCATATATAGATATTATTATTTAATAATTTTTATAGCAATTTAATAATAAGTGTAAAATTTACAAAATACCACTATTGACCCATTAGTCAAACTGATCTCATATGAGGACCTTCCATAACTCGACCCGATTTAACTGATAAGTTGATTGAGTTGAGCTTGTGATCAACTAATCTGAAACAATTGAACCCAAACCAGTTGAATCAACCCAATTAACACGTCTAATATCTTAGTAGATTAAATATCTCAACAACTATCAATATTATTGAAATAATTATTAAGTTAATTTATGAAGATTCTATTTCGTATTTGATAATATATCTTTTTATATTTTATCTATAAGTAAATAAATTCGATCAATTTAATTAGGATTATTATATAAGATTCATTTCCAAATAATATTTATTTAAATAATGTTGTAGCATTAACTTATTAAGACTCTCATTTGTATTTAATAATATGTCTATTTATAGCTATATCCACATGCAAATATGTATTTTTTGGCATTAAGGGCCTTGAATTGATTTCCCTTTAATTAAATTATATCATGTTCAATCTAATATATTATTATTTATTGTTAGTTTATACTAAAATGTATACATATTATTATTATTTTATACTCTATGTTTATCTTATTAGATTTATGTCTGATTATATTGTTATTGTTGTAGAAATGTTTTTATTATTGAATGTAATATTTATTAATACTAGAGTTTTAATCACTTAATCCCCTCCATTGGACGGGGTCAAAGATTATATTCATTGTATTTTCAAATATAATGTTTAAGTTTTAAAAATCATAAGATATGATTAAGTACACTATATTAGAGTTAATTCAATTGCAATATGCAATACCATAATCAATCATAGAACAAAAACATGTGCATATACTATTTAGGAGAAATTACATTTAACCACCCCTTATTCACATTTGTTATATTTAACCAGTCTTTAAATCTTTTTTCCTACCCTTAATCAACTCTTATTTACAAATTATAGCATTGAACCAACATTTATATTCTTCCTACACCTAACTAGCCCTTATATACAAATAGTTGCACTTAATCAACCATTTTTCATTAAAAGAAAGGTATTATTCTCTCTACGAAATGTTCGGGTTGGTTGACTTTGAGTTTGGTACCGGTTTTGGCTGACCTAACTATTAATAGCATTAATCTTTTAATAACTATAAAACAAAATAAAAATAAAATATTATTTATATGTCGTTCTAAATAATAAAGCATATTGTGAGTGGGTAAATTAATCGCCGTAAATATTTTCTCTATCTTCCACCATAAAGGTATTTTTATTAATTATGTTTTTTATCTTTAAATTATTTTCCTAAAATTAAAGAGGTGGTTAAGCAATTATGATGGAAGGTTCTATCTTAATTAATAAGATAGAATTCTCGCTAGATTGGGTAGCAAGATATTGCTTGCTTAGGAATAGAATTTTCGTCTCTCACCCCTCTTTTTTCCATTATATATACTTGGACTCGCATGTATGGAGAGGTAGCTTGCAACTTGCATGTTCTAGTTTTTTCTCGCAATTATCATCCTTTACCCTCGACACTCGACTCGAACAATTTCTCTTCTAACTTAGGCATGAGAGGTTGATAAGGAGTACTACTCCACCCCCTTTGTCTATTGTTTTGCAGGAATCTAGGTCATTGAAGGAGAAGATCGAATGTGAAGGAAGGAGCAATCAATTAGTGCATTAAAGACAAATTTTTGTGCACTAACAATAGGTGGTGTCTGTGGGAAACAGGAATCGGGCCATAATTATGGTGCTGAAATTGACTACCAACAATCAAGATATGATCTTAGTCAACCTTGTGGCAATCGCGCAAAGCGAATCGCGCGATTCGCCTTCGGTGAGCTAAACCGCGACCGCGGTCGACCCACCGCTCGCGCAGTGTAGTGAAACACGACCACGGTCCCCCAACCGTGAGCGCAAATCGAAGGGCGATCAATGATAATGGTATTTTAGTCGCCCCAATACCAATCAAAATAAACCAAACAACCCAACTAGGAATGTAGTAGGGAAGTAAGGGTCGATCCCACAGACACTCAGGTTTCAGTGTTTATAGTTACTCTACTTAGAGAAAAGGGGGGTGATGTCCATCTTTTGTGCTTTGTTTTTAGTTGTTTCTTAGGTTTGATTAGAGTTAGTTTCCTTAGTTTTTCCTTAGTTTTGGAGGCTTTTAGCTTAGTTCCCGCATTTCTATGAGATTCGAAGACTATGCGTGTTTTTGTGTGTTTTGTAGGCATTTCGGAGCAAGAATCATGGAGATTGGAGCATCATGGAATTATGGAGGAATTCAAGGATGAAAAAGGAGTCAAAATGGAGCTAAAAATGCATGGAAAGAAGCCTCAAGTAAAGACCAAGTGAAGGGCGAAAGAATCGAGCCAAAACGAGAGAGAACGGAGCAAAGAAAGCTGATTTTTGCCTTAGGCCCGAGGTGTGGCAAGTCGGGCCCGAGTTCCATGGTGGACCGAAATGGTGGACCGAGGTGTGGCAAGTCGGGCCCGAGGTCCGAGGTAGAAGCATGTCGGACCCGAGGTCTCTCCGTGTCGATCCAGCGCGCCGGGCTTTAGATTCCTTTATTTTTGGGATTTTCTTATTAATTCCCAAAATTATATTTACTTTCTTGGGAATCAAGGAGTCTAGAAGCCTTGGAGATCAAGGAGTATAGAAGCCTTGGAGGTCAAGGTGTTTCCTTGGAGCTTAAGGAGTTTAGAAGGGTAATCTAATATTTGTAATAAGAGGGAAAAACTCTATTTAAACCATTGTAATCTCTCATTTGGAAGACAACTTTTGGACAAGCTTTGTGGAGGGAATTGAGAGTGAGGTTTACGAGAGTAGAAGGAGGAAGAAGGGGGTGGACTCTTCTCCAAGGGAGGGAAGAAACCCAAGATCTAGAGGATTTGGGTGAATTCCTTTCCTTGGAGAGGAAAGAAACCCTTGGCTTGGAGCGGGAATAGAGATTGTAAGAGCTTTTCTTCCTTGGTTTAATTCAAGTTTGCTTTGGCTTTGATTTTGTGTTTGTGTTGTTGATTGTGGATTTGACTTGCATGAATCATGATTTGCCTATGGTCTTTGATGATTGCTAGTTTGAATTCCATGATTAGTGAGTAGTTAGCTTGATCTTAGGGTAGGGGGCGAAAACCCCAACTCAATTGCATGTGCTTGAACCGATTTCATGATTTGATTGCCTAGATCCATGTCTATTTACCTTATGAGGAAGATCCTTTGTTGAAAACCTAGGAAAGTTGGTTCGAAGGGATGAAGAGGAAGCCTCTTGATCCCGCGGTCGAATAGGAGTAGATAGAGAGTCAATTGGCTTGAATGAATGCGGAAGCTAGTTCCTTGAGATTAATGGCATGGTTTGATTGGATTTGTTGATCTATGTCTAAGGCGAAAGCCTCTAGTTCATTTATCTATATGATAGAATGTGAAGTTGATGTTGGCATGAACCCCTAGCCCTAGGATCCCCTTAGCCTAGCTCGTTTTTCCCCTTTGTGTTGATCGTCGCGTCGAGCCCGAGTCCCCTAGCCTCGAGCCCGACTTTGTTTGTGCCCAGCTACCTCGGACTTGAGATCGACAACCTCGGACTCGAGTTGCTTCGTGTGATTCCTTCCCTTTGTGTTTGTGTTAGATAATCAACTGTTCAACGCATAATCCTTAATTCCCCGTGTTCGACCTCGACCACCATACTACAACGGGGTCGTGATACAAATTTATTTGTTGATTGACCCGAGGCCCTATCCTTAGGTTGGTAGAGTATTTTGGGCCTGTCACCAAATTGGCGCCGTTGCCGGGGAATTATTGTGATTGTGCGTTTGTTTGGTTGATTTGTTTTGGGTAAGGGACTAGCCCGAACCCTCTTGTGTTATTTGATTTGTTTCTTTTTGTCTTTTTTATAGGTGATTCCATCTCGTTCCTCCCAAAGGAACCTTTGAGATGGATTTCTATGATAGTAATGATGACTTGGAGATTCTCTACCTTCAAATGGAGATCATGCGTCTAAAAAGAGACCTCCACGTAGCAAAAGAGCAATGGGAAAGAGTAGAGAGAGTTCGAGCTCGTGAGCAACTCGATGCCCGGATTAGAATGCAACAAGAGAGAGAAGTTAGAGCCTATGAAGAGGAGTGTCATATGAGAGGTTTGTACGGGAACCGAGACCACTATGATGGAAGAGGTTGTGCTCAATCCTTTTGGGGAAGTCCCACTTACACTCAAATGCAAAGAGTACCTCCCTACCAACCTCCGAGCTACGGAGAAACTCCTCTATGGGCACATATGTTGCAAGAGCGGATTAATGAGCAACCTCCATGGGTTCAAGAGATGAGAGATGGGTTCAAGGAGATTAGAACTCAATTCAATGATGTGAGAACTCAACTCAATGAGTTCGGTGCATGGAGGATGAGCGTCAACGCCCAATTTGATTATTTGGCATCCCAAAATTAACCCGAGTTATCAAGAGGAACTTCCGAGCTATCATGATGAAGAGAGCTATGATGAGGTCCGAGTCGAGCCACCACAAGTCGAGAAGAGTGAGCAAGCCTGGACCGACGTACCCAGTGTGTCGGGCCCGAGTATCTCGCAAGTCGGCCCGACTCTGCAACCCAAGACCGAGTTGGAGGATGTGTCGGACCCGAGTTGCCCAGACATCGGACCACCTCCCCTGCCTCCACTCTGCCCCAAGCCCGAGACGCAGGAAGTCGGGCCCGATGTGGCACCTATGTCGGTCCAACCTGAGAAGCAAGCTTCCAAGATCATGTGCGAGACTCCTTCGCCCTATCTCCTTTGCTCTTTTGTGAGGATTTCTCATGAGTCATATGGTGAGGATGGACTATACTTGGTTGATTTGATCTCCGATTATTCTTCGTCTAAGTATGGCGTCCCCCGCCATTATGACGAGGCCGAGGCACATGTTTGGTTGAACTATAGTGAATGGCCTCAATTCTTTTCTAGTGATGAGATGGTGCTTGGGGAATTCATGGACCCCGAGCCTTATTTTCCACCTTAACCGAGATTAGGTGGCACGTCAAGCTAATGACGTTAAAAGAGCGCTTTTCGGGAGGCAACCCGACGTATCCTTTGTTTCCTTTTGATTTGTTTTCTTATTTTTAGGATTTGAGCTTATTATGCTAACCCTTTCTCTAACCCCCTTGAATGCAAGTACTTTAGGATGTATCTTTGGTGTGATCTTGTAGGTGCTTCTTGGTTCAAATGATGAGCTCGAATTCGCCTCCCCATGTGCCGATGTCAACAATTCACCATTCTTCCTAGCTTCAAACGCCTTGTCTAGTGAGTTTCCCTTTTCATTTTCCCTTTTGGTTTTATTTGGATGCAATGGGGACATTGCATATTTTAAGTATGGGGTAAGGGAAAAGGAAACTCTCTTGTGCCTAGTGTTTGTACATATGTGTGCTTTGTGTGTCTTTTTCTTTGTTTGAGAATTTTTTTTGCAAAAATCCATAAAAATTTGAAAATTTCGTGTGAAAATAACAAAAAAATTTGGTGTTTTGTAGTTTTTGGACTAGAAATCCCCACCTTAGATGTCGAAATGAAAGCTAATGATGATGCGAGCATGTAATTTCCTTTGCATATTTTTGGATGGTTTAGCCTCTAAAATGATGTTGCTTTTGATGTGATCATGATATCTTGCTTGTTTTTATTGAGCATGTGAGTTCTAGGATGAGTACTTATGCAACTAAGTGTGTGTGACCCTTGTGAGATTGATTTTTGGCCATTTTAGGGATGCTTGTTCATATTTGCATATCCCTCATGTTTCTTGTGTGATTAGCTCATGCATGCTTAGTAAAACTTGCTATTGCGGCGTTTATCTATTTTCCAAGACCGTCATGAGATTTGTCTCAGCATTGTCACATTGATTTTGAACTTTATTCATTTAGTCACAAAAATGTTCCATATCCTACCATGAAGTGAATCCTTTGTTTGTAGCCCCATTTTAGCCTAAGCCTTTGTTTGAAACTCCTCAAAAATACTATTCCTAGCCTTATGTGACTTGACCCTTATGGGATTGGACTTTAGAAGAGAGGTTTGGAGTGTATTTGAAGAGTTGAGATTCTCTTGGGTTTAAGGGCAAAGAATGGTGTTATGAATCATGTGTGTAGTGCATCTTTGTTGTGCGAAAAGAGCATGAAAAGAAAGAAGAAAGAAAGAAAATGTTGGAATTGGGAAGTGGAATGAAAGTGAAGAGCTTAAGTGAAAGAAAAGGGTCCGACCGAGTTCAAAGTGACATTAGGCCCGAGTTGAGATCAAAGTCGGTCCAGTGAGGAAAGTTGTGGAAAATCTAACAAAAAGCCTAAGTGCAAAGATGAAGTGGAATGTTAAGTGAAATTTTGGGTTGAGAGGAAAATTTTAAGCTTTTTGGATAAGTGTAAAGTTGATTGTGGAATTTTGGTGAAGTTGGTGAGAGTTTAGGTTGTTCAAATCCCCATTGTAAGCACCACAAGGCCAAATGATTCCCACCTTGAGAAATACCAAAAGCTCCGTTACAAACCCGGCCGAATGGAACCTCTTTGAGGACCTCCATTGAGCCAAGTTTGAATTCTTTATGTACTTTGTAATAGGCATCTCTAGGTGGAGGATTTGGTGATATTAGCTTCAATAGTAAAGTCTTTATTTGCGTGATGTTTGATCTTGAGTTTTCATTGCTATACCTATACACATGATGAGTGATACACATTTACATGTCCCTAAAGTGAGGCTTAGTTGCATTGACTTTATTCCTTTGAGAACTTAATCCTGTGTGATGATTTAATCTTGCTTGAATATCAATCACTTGTGTTTAAATGTGTTTTCATATGAGGCTTTACTTGAAGATTATGTTTCGGTCTTGCTTACATTGTTCTTGCTTGAGGACAAGCCAGTTTAAGTATGGGGTATTTTGATGTCCATCTTTTGTGCTTTGTTTTTAGGTCTTTCTTAGGTTTGATTAGAGTTAGTTTCCTTAGTTTTTCCTTAGTTTTGGAGGCTTTTAGCTTAGTTCCCGCATTTCTATGAGATTTGGAGACTATGCGTGTTTTTGTGTGTTTTATAGGCATTTCGGAGCAAGAATCATGGAGATTGGAGCATCATGGCATTATGGAAGAATTCAAGGATGAAAAAGGAGTCAAAATGGAGCTAAAAATGCATGGAAAGAAGCCTCAAGTGAAGACCAAGTGAAGGGCGAAAGAATCGAGCCAAACCGAGCCAAAACGAGAGAGAACGGAGCAAAGAAAGCTGATTTTTGCCTTAGGCCCGAGGTGTGGCAAGTCGGGCCCGAGGTCCGAGGTAGAAGCATGTCGGGCCCGAGGTCTCTCCGTGTCGATCCAGCGCGCCGGGCTTTAGATTCCTTTCTTTTTGGGATTTTCTTATTCATTCCCAAAATTATATTTGCTTTCTTGGGAATCAAGGAGTCTAGAAGCCTTGGAGATCAAGGAGTCTAGAAGCCTTGGAGGTCAAGGAGTTTCCTTGGAGCTTAAGGAATTTAGAAGGGTAATCTAATATTTGTAATAAGAGGGAAAAACTCTATTTAAACCCTTGTAATCTCTCATTTGGAGGACAACTTTTGGACAAGCTTTGTGGAGGGAATTGAGAGTGAGGTTTGAGAGAGTAGAAGGAGGAAGAAGGGGGTGAACTCTTCTCTAAGGGAGGGAAGAAACCCAAGATCTAGAGGATTTGGGTGAATTCCTTTCCTTGGAGAGGAAAGAAACCCTTGGCTTGGAGCGGAAATAGAGATTGTAAGAGCTTTTCTTCCTTAGTTTAATTCAAGTATGCTTTGGCTTTGATTTTGTGTTTGTGTTGTTGATTGTGGATTTGACTTGCGTGAATCATGATTTGCCTATGGTCTTTGATGATTTCTAGTTTGAATTCCATGATTAGTGAGTAGTTAGCTTGATCTTAGGGTAGGGGGCGAAAACCCCAACTCAATTGCATGTGCTTGAACCGATTTCGTGATTTGATTGCCTAGATCCATGTCTATTTACCTTATGAGAAAGATCCTTTGTTAAAAACCTAGGAAAGTTGGTTCGAAGGGATGAAGAGAAAGCCTCTTGATCCCGCGGTCGAATAGGAGTAGATAGAGAGTCAATTGGCTTGAATGAATGCGGAAGCCTAGTTCCTTGAGATTAATGGCATGATTTGATTGGATTTGTTGATCTATGTCTAAGGCGAAAGCCTCTAGTTCATTTATCTATATGATAGCATGTGAAGTTGATGTTGGCTTGAACCCCTAGCCCTAGGATCCCCTTAGCCTAGCTCGTTTTTCCCCTTTGTGTTGATCGTCGCGTCGAGCCCGAGTTCCCTAGCCTCGAGCCCGACTTTGTTTGTGCCCAGCTACCTCGGACCCGAGATTGACAACCTCGGACCCGCGTTACTTCGTGTGATTTCCCTTTGTGTTTGTGTTAGATAATCAACTGTTCAACGCATAATCCATAATTCCCCGTGCTCGACCTCGACCACCGTACTGCAACGGGGTCGTGATACAAATTTATTTGTTGATTGACCCGAGGCCCTATCCTTAGGTTGGTAGAGTATTGTGGGCCTGTCAGGGGGTTTTTGAAATCAATCTAAGAACTAAACTATTAAAGAATGCAAAACTAATGATGATTTGTAAAGTATGGGAGAAATAATCTTAACTAGTTAAGATCAATTGCGAACTTGATTATTGATCATTGATTACCAAAATTCCCTCTTTACCTTGACTACTCTATTGCGGAATGATAATAACCCAACTTAATGATATTATTAATCCTACTTCCATTCTAGTTATTAGCCCGACCGGTACTAAAAACTCTAATTATCAAATAACCTAGGAGACCTTCTAGATTCAACTTGACAACAACAATAAGATCCAAGTATTCATAGAAACATGCATTTAGAGCAACCAGACATCCAAACAACATGCGATTGAATTCTCTTCTCTAATCAACTAGTTCTACCAGTCCTAGATTGATTTGAGGTTCTACTTTTAATCTAATTAACACCGACCGGTAATTAGAAAGGTCTAGTTGTAATTCAACCTAGAGATTCAATTAGATGGCCAGTCTTACAAAACCCTAAATCAAGCTTATTCAATCAAGCATAGAGAAAACAATCTAGTGAAGGAAAATTAAGAACAATCAAACCTCATAATAATACTTTGTTCACAATTTCAATTAACTAGTCAAGCAAAAGAGGTTTAGTTGTTGAAAGACATTGAAAAGCTTACAAGTTTTCCAAAGAGGTGTTCTTCTTCTCAAAGCTCCAACAATAATCCCAAAGTTAATAATAACAAGATGATAAAACCTAAAACTAGGGCTAACTATATATAATAATGTCTTCCAAAAATATATCTAAAAGGCAACCCACAAGGGCCCAAAAATATGTCATACACCATCTAAGACATCACTCGGATACGGTCAAAACTCGGGTTGGAAGCCAAAACTCGATCGTGCTTTCAATGCTCTGCCCGCGCTTTGACCGCCGAGAGACAGGACACGAACCGCGGTTTGATCAGCTGAGACGTGGCCGCGTCTCCTTGCACCCGCCCGCGTGTCACGTCCTGAACGTAGTTTGTCTTCGATCTTTGCATGGTTCATCACTTGGGCAATTTTCATAGGTTGGTTTCCTTTCCCGCCTCCTCCAATGCTTCGGCTTCACCTTCTCTACACTTGTTGTCTTCACCTCTACAATAAAAAACCACAACAAGGTGTAGATATCCGAATCTTTCTACAAACTAATAAAACTAGTAAAACTAACTAAAACTAAACCAAAAACCATGAAAATCCTAACTAAACATGCCCTAAAACACTACCTAACATGTGTTTATCAATCAACGAATTTTGAATTCGCTCGGAGGACCAGACCCGCGACCGCGGATGTACTAACCTTGACCGCGGATCGTCTCCCACGATCGCGGATCGTCCACCCGCGACCGTGGATCAAGCGGCGATCGAGCGAACTCCAAAAATCGCTCGGAGGAGCGAATCCAGAGATGCGTTGATCCCGATATTCGGTTGGTAGATCAGACCGCATCGTAATCCGAGCAAGGCACCTTGCCCGGATCCGACTCAAACCATGACCCGATCCCCCACAGAAGCGTGTCTGTTCATCGCAGTTTTCTACCAAGGTTTGGGTCAGGCAACGGAATCATGAGTCGTAGCCTCGTTCGGTCTGAATCAACTAAGTCTAATCGAGCAAGGCATTCCAAGATACATATTGCTGAGGCCAAAACAGACCAATGATAGAAGAACCGTAGTATGCTGAAAAGCGCAATCGCGATCGCAGGGCATAATCGCGACCGCGGGTTGTGAATCCGCGAGCTGCAAGAGAGCCCAATCTTGAAAACCCTAGTTCGCGATGCGAGAGGGGCCAGACGAGTCACACCAACCTAAATGGAGGGAATGGGGCATCGACCTCCATCGGGAACGAGCAAATGATGAGGTCATCCGCATTCTGGCCTCCACTCAACGAGGGGATGCAGTCAAGGTATGCACATGCTGAGTCCCCCTTGGATCAAGCCCTCGAAGAAATCGCAAAGTTGAAACATGCTTTGGAAGAGGTTCAGGGCGAGCGCCCTATCAGGCTAACCTAGGGTTACTCCGCGACTCGCTAGTATCATCGTAATCGCGGACAATCGTGACAACCCTGAACCCATCAACTCTGACGAGCCAGAAGAGATGCAAGTCGATTACGACAACGATCACAGAGCGCCCAGAGGTCGAAAGAGGAACGAAGGCCACAAGTCACCCCCGCCGAAGACAACTCGAACCACGGACCACCCTCGGTCCAACGCACCAACCGCGACCTAAGAGAACTCCCGTAATCGCAGATGTCGCAGCCACTGCCACTGTGAGCACGGCAGGTCCACCCACGAGCGCGGTCCCTCCACCCTTGAGCGAGGTCCCTCCACCCGTGAGCGCGGCCGGTGGGATCGACGACAAAAATTACGCGTGTGCGACGACGACCGCTATAGCTCTTCCGAAAACCCTAATTCGACTCATGATTGGGGCAATACACATGAGCATGGACGAAAGGACCAAGCTTTTAAGCGCATTGAGAAGAGGTTACTCAAACTCTTAAGATCGCAAAGAGGAACCTTAGAATCAGCACAATATCAGGCAGAGCACAAGTTAGCAATGGTGACGTCGACACCGTTTTACAGAGACATCCTGCGAGCCAAGCCCCCAGCATGGTTCTCTCTACCAACCTTTGATATCTACGATGGACATTCGGATCCCGTGAACAATATCGCCGCTTTCTCTCACAAGATGGCCCTGTGGGTTTCCGAAGACGCAATAATGTGCAAGATGTTCCCCAGTAGTCTCTCTCTAGGACCGCTCAAGTGGTTCCAAAGCTTGAAGCCAGGCTCGATCCAATCATGGGACCAACTCGCCAAGAGGCTCGTGAAACGCTACATGACTAACAGCCAAAGCGCGATGTCTCTAGCTAGACATCCTTTTCAGCCTGAGAAAGGATAAAAGCGAGAGTTTGTGTTGTTTCTCGAATCACTTTATAGAGTGCTATGCTGAAATTGAAGGATGCGATGATAAAACTACGATGACCGTGTTCAAAAAGGCACTCCCTATCAAGAGCAAGCTAAACGAAGAGATGACACTCCCTTCTCCTTCCACCATAGTCGAGCTTCAAGAGTAAATTCTAGAACAAGAAAGCTTCAAGGTGAGAGGGCATTCTCCCTCTCCATCTTCAGGATCAAACCACTCCACACGTAAGAGTTCGAGACAAAGAGACCACTTTTCGCAGGAAGAAGCAAGAGCAATCTTCACCACCTTGAACATCCCAATCAACAAGATCTTGCCTTGTATCAAGAACATAGAGTTACTTTCACTACCCCCCGAAGAGTGAAAGCCCTAAAGATGATGTCTTGAGCCAAATTATTTCTTGTACCACAAAGTCCGGGGACATATGACTGAAGACTGCAAGAGTACAAGAAGCTTCTTGAGAGATTGGTTTGAAAAAGATACTTGCGCGAGTACCTTAACGAAGATGAGCACGAGGAGCCAGGGAATAGGCAACTTGAGATCGTCCAGATGGTCTCCGCAACATACGAGCACGAAGACGAATCACACGGCCACAACTAGAACCGCAGACCCAACATCCGCGAGTGTGGATATGGTTCGATGAGCGAAGCCCCATTGTTGGGGCAAAACCGCGACCACGGTCCATGCTATCGGGCGCATGGTAATCCGTCTGCAAGCGCGGATCGGAGCCGAGGGTCGCTTGCTCTCTGCATAAAAACCGTGAGCGCGGCTTACCTGGGCACGCCCGCGGGAACCTGTTCCTCTCCGTGCAAAGAGGTTCGGAGTTAGGAAAGTATGTAGATAGGGCACTCTTTTTCCCTCGTGGCTTTTTAATGAGGCCCCTAGGTTTTTATTTTTTAAATCAGTCCTTACGATCATAACATTCTGTTTTTGCATTAGTTTGAGTCTCAAAAAAAATCTCAAGCGCAACATTAGTTCATCGCGCTAACGGACTTTATATATGTGCACGCATATGTAGAGCGCAATCGAACACACGCACGCACGCATGCACGCGGAGAGTGATGTCATGCTTTTTAGTTAGATTTCATAGGTCATTTTCTAGGTTGTTTTGCATATTTTCCTATTAGTTTGTGTGTCTTTCATGAGATTTCAACTCTCTTTCGAGGGTTGGAGTCGTTTGTGGTTGTTTTCATGTTTTGTAGGTGTTTGGAGCGTTTAGGAGAAGTTTTCGAGCTTATTAGAGCATTTTAGGAGATGGTGTGTGGCGGTGTTCGTAGTGCCAAGTCAAGTGGAGTTTGTGAAAGGATTTCAAGGAAGGATTTGCAAGCTAAAAGGTGTCTTCAAAGGAGTTACACGAAGTCTAAAAGAACCAAGAAACATGTTGGATCGTTAGTATGAAACAGGACGTCCTTTACTCGGGTAAAGGCGTCCTTGTGAGAGGCGTCCTTACTAAGTATTAAGGGCGTCCTTAGTTGTGCAGCGGAAATAATAAACTAAACAGGTGAACTTAACAAGTAAGGAACACGATGATTTACAAAGGAACCAATCAAGACCAAGTAGTCCTTGAGTGTAAACCTCTACCTCCTTGGAGGATTTTCGAATAGACTTTCCTTTCTTATTAAGAGTCCTTACAGTTGTACTAGCGAGTTCTTTACACTTCTCTGGCACTTAGTGTACGTCCTAAGTCCACTAGTAAAGGACTCCTCTAAGCCTACAACTTAAGCGAGCTTAATGTTCTAAAGGACTCCATTCCCACGTCCTACGGTACTTCGTAGGACTACTCTTTTCTTTTCTTTTGCTGGTTACAAACACTTTGTGATTTTGGTTACAATTCTCACTCGAGCAAACACCAAGTCTAGAAGAGTTCTAAGCTTGTTCTTCGTGTTCTTGATCGAGGTCGCTTTCACTCTGATTCTCTCCGAATATTCTCTGAAAGCGTTAGCGTCACAATAAATGCCTTGGGGCTATTTATAGGACTTAGGAAGGGCGTCATTCCTCTTGGACGATCATGCCCTTTGTGGACGTGGCTACAGGATCTTCCTCCACGTAGTATGGCGGTGATGAGGGAAGCTTCCTGTATCCAGCTGTGTTGGACTCCGCTATAGGATCGGCCGCCACGTGGTGATGCATTCTGTTACAAGATCGGTCTCCACGTGTCCCGGATGATCAAATGTTGTCGAGTGATGTCATTCTGTCGGCTGCTGAGTAAGGACGCTTGGGAGTTGAAGCTTGCGTTCCTACGTGCTTGGGACTGCGTCCTCGCTCAAGTAGTCTCTTGCTGGTCCTTACTTCCTGATAGCTAGCGTCCCTTAACCTTAGGAACGTCCACACACTTGTTGTCCTTTTTGTCACTGACGTTCCTGAACACTTGGACAAATTTATTAGAATCAAAGTGAGTTTGTCATATCAAAACTGAGGGACGGTTGTGTGGGCACACTATCAAGTACTGGGGCGTCCTTGATAGCGTCCCGACAAAACATCAAGAAAGAAACACCGAAGAAAGGCCAAGCTTTGGAACAAGTTTCGGGACAAGACAAGAAGAAACCATGGTTGGCTGAGGTAGGGCACGACCTCTTCATGGTCGTGGCCAACCTTCCCATGAGCCGAGCAGGCAAGTTGTTTGCTTTGAATCATGCATGTCTTCTCCCTCTTCTTCTATGTTGATTGTTTGCATGATGATGAGTGAGTAGTCACCTTTTCTAGGGTTGGGGTGAAACCCAATATAAGAATGCATGTCTAAAACTTGAATTTCATAACTTGAATGCTTGAAGATCATATCTATCTATCTTGTGCTTAAATCCTTTGCGAAAGTTGAGGCATGTCTTGTGATTAACCTTAGCAAAAGTGAAAGTTGGTTGCTTGATTAGATCTAATAGGATTATTTGCGAAAGTTGATATTCCTAGGTTGAAGGATAGATAGGAAGTTGTTTAATTTACGAAAGTTAATTGAATGACTTGAATTGTTTGCGAGAGTTGACTCTTTTATGATCTAGATAGCATGATAAGTTATGAATTCTTGTTGGAAGCATGTATGATTATGTTGTGGTAGATCCTTGGTCCTATATCGTTTTCCCATTGAATTTTGATGTCTTTTTCGTGCCCAGTTATAGGTCGTGGCCGACCCCCCTTAGGTCGTGGCCGACCCCTCTAGTCTTTGTGTTGTGTGATAGTTGTGGTCATGTACGACCTCCCTCAGGTCGGATCTGACCTATCTCTGAACGTGTGTTTTTGTGTTATTTTGCTTTGTTTTCGTAGTTTTGATTGCTAGACTATAGATTCTTTTAACTCCCGTGGACAATCCTGACTTCACTATACTCAACGGGGTCTTGAATACAAATTTATTTGTTTAAGAATACCCCTTCAACAGGGACTCCTCGCCGGATCTGCATGATCACTACGTATAGGACCTATATACCCCTCCATCTTAGATTTGATCTAGATGTAGGGTGGGGCATTTTGAGTGGGTAAGTTAATCGCCGTAAATATTTTCTCTATCTTCCGTCATGAAGATATTTTTATCTTTTAATTATTTTCCTAAAATTAAAGAGGCGATTAAGCAATTATGATAGAAGGTTCTATCTTAATTAATATGATAGAATTATTGCTGAATTGGATAGTAAGATATCGCGTGCTTAGGGATAGAACATTCGTCTCCCAACCCTCTATCATATATACATGGACTCGCCATGTATGGAGAGGTGATAACGGTATTTTAGTCGCCTTTAATACCTATCAAAGTAAACCTAACAACCCAACTAACGTAGTAGGGAAGTAAGGGTCGATCCCACAGAGACTTGTGTTTTTATGTATTTAATTTGGAACTCGAATGAATATAAAACGGGGGTTTTTGAGTATGATTCTATGAACTAAGAAGTTAAACATGCAAAACTAAAGATGATTTATCAAATAAGAGAGAAGTATGCTTAACCGGTTAATATCCATTGCGAATTCGATTATTGATCATTGATTATCAAAATTCTCTTTTTACCTTGACTAATCTACTGCGGAATTCTAATAACCCAATTTCATGGAATTATTATCCTACTTCAATTCTAGTTATTAGCCCGACCGGTACTAACAACCCTAATTATCAAATAACCTAAGAGACCTCCTAGATTCAATTTGATAACAGCATTAAGATTCAAGCATCAATAGAAACATGAATTCAGAGCAACCAGACATCCAAATAACATGCGATTGAATTCTCTTCTCTAATCAATTAGTCCTCCCAGTCCTAGATTGATTAAAGGTTCTACTTATGATCTAATTAACACCAACCGGTAATTAGAAAGATCTAGTTGTAATTCAACCTAGAGATTCAATTAGATGGCCAATCTAACAAAACTCTAAATCAAACTTATTCAATCAAGCATAGAGAAAACAATCTAGTCAAGGGAAATTAAGAATGATCGAATCTCACAATAATACTTAATTCACAACTTCAATTAACTAGTTAAGCAAAAGAGGTTTAGTTGTTCAAAGACATTGAAAAGCTTACAATTCTTCCAAAGGATTCTTGTTCTTCTCAAAGCTCTAACAACCAATCCAAAGTCAAGAATATGAAGATAATAAAACCTAGAAACTAATATCCAAAAATATATCTAAGAGGTTTCTAAAAATATTATCAAAACAAGTTTCAACCCAAAAGCCCAAGCCCATACAAAAATATCATTCTTCTCGGACACGGGTAGACACGCGGGCAGCCATGGAAACTCGGGCGCGCTTTGGCTTGCTTGCCCGCGTTTTCACGCCAGACGCTCAGGTGCCGAAACGCGGGGTACACCTCTAAAGCGCGGGCGCGTTTTCGAACCTCCTGGCCGCGCTTTCAACACTGGGCGCGTTTTTGACCCACTTCGAGTTGGAATTTGGACTCGGAGTAAAAAGATGAATTGTAGCTCTTCGAGTTAGATTTCCAATGACACCAAAATCTGCTCAATCCAACCATTGTAGCTCCAGATCCATCCTTTGCAAGAAAGAGGTGTCGAAACAACAACTCCAATACATAGTCCGGACCCAAGTGTGCTTTTCCCATCACCTCTTGGGCTAATCTCATAGCTTGGCTCTCTTCTTGCCTCTTCTAATGCTTCGGCTTCACCTCCTCTACATTTGTTGTCTTCACATCTACAATCAAAAGGCACAACAAAGTGTAGATATCCGAATCTTTCTACAAACTAACAAAACTAGCAAAACTAACTAAAACTAAACCAAAAACCATAAAAATCCTAAATAAACATGCCCTAAAATACTACCTAACATGTGCCTATCAAGAGGTAACTTGCAACTTGCATCTTCAAGTTGTTTCTCGCAATTATCATCCTTTTCCCTCGACACTCGATTCGAACAATTTCTCTTCTAACATAGGCATCAGAGGTGGATGAGGGGGTCCCCACCCCCTTTGCCCATTGCATTGCAGGATTCTAGGTCATTGAAGGGGGAGAGCGAAGTTGAAGGAAGGAGCAATCAATTGGTGCATTAAAGGCAAATTTTTGTGCACTAACATATATTTTAATATTAAATTATGAATGATATGATAGTAAATTAGAATATAGTGTTTCGGGTAGACCCACAAGATCTTGAGTTTCAAAATTCATCCCATCATTGATTGAGTCGAGTCTCTCTTTGACTCATTGATTTTGGAAAAGGTTTCAACAAAAAATAATCGAATGAGTAAGGTCAGATCGAGGTTTAACGGGTCTAGAAGAACCAACCATACGATGTTAGATGAGTTTTAGAACTCGAAACTATTACTTTTTAGCAGGGATATATATCTTTTTAGAACCAACTATATGAAGTTAGAGGATTTTCAGCATTCAAAACTAATTTTTTTTTTCCTTGGAGGCACAATAAGAGCTTAAAAATTTAAGTTTATTTTTATAAAATAAAAATTAATTACAACATCATTGAATTTTGTTATTAGAGAGAACATCATTTTGTCAAATGGGTGGTTAAATACAACAATTTACTAATAAGGTGTTGTTAAGCGTATAGAAAAATATTAAGGGTGGTTAATAGACCAATTTGTAAATAAGGGTTGGTTAAGTTCACATAGAAAAAATATTAAAGGTTGTCAAATGTAACAAGTGTAAAATTAGAGGCGGTTAAATACAATTTTTCCTATTATTTTATCATTTAATTGGTGGATATTGCATAATAAATATGAGTTTAAGATATCTAGATTCTTTGTATCTAAATTTTGATAGTTGGTAATTTAATTCATTTTCTTTACTCAATCCTTGCCTATTAAGACCTTATCAAATATCTCAGTGTTCCATGATCCACAACAGAATGGAGAATGTGAAATTCCAACATCTCCTTGACAAGATTTTGACTCGGCTTCAAGGCTGCAAGCAAAAGCTGTCTCTTATAGGGGGCGTGATGCTTGCTATAAGTTGGTTCTCTCGAGTCTACCACTCTATGTCATGCAATCTCTAAAGCTCTCAAAGGGTGTATGTAATGATATTGAGAAATCGATTCGTCAATTTGTGTGGGGATTATCTCCCTTGGAAAGAAACATCAACCTTTTTGCTTGGGACAAAGTGACCAAACCTGTATCTGTTAGGGGTCTTATTATTCGTGACATTTCAAAGTGCAAATAATGATATCTTAGCCAAACTCGGTTGGCGCCTTTTGACTCAACCCAGTCGCAATCTCTATGGGCTAGAATTCTCAAAGGGAAATAATGTAATAATCGTGCCAATACCGACATGATTACAAAGCTACCAAGAGCCTCGTATATTTAGAGAGGTATTGAGCATGTAGCCGACCTCTTACATAGAGGACCATGAAAGGCAATCGGGAACGGTCAATAGACCCTTTTCTAGTCGCATAAAAGGATTCATGATAAGCCTCTAGAGGAGATCACTATTGCAACTATCCTAGAGGAAATCCTAGCCCGGACTATTGCCAAAATGTGGGTTGTTGATGATTGGAAGTTGCATCACATACATTGCTTTATGCCAGTTAAAATACTTTATTTGCTGAAGTCTCAAAAAATTACCAATCAAAATGGTTCGACAGTAGACAAAGTGTATTGGGCTGACAGTTCTTCTAGGATGTTTTGCACCAAATCAATGCAATAGTTGCTCATTCAGCCGGTGTCTTCTACCACTTATAAGTGGGATCTAATCTGGAAGGCCTCGACTCTATAGAGAGTTAGAAATTCCTTCACCTCTTAGCCAATGACAACGTTCTCTATAATGTGATGAGGTTAGGACAACACTTGGCTTCTTCGAATACCTATCCAAGATCTGGTTGTAATCCGATCCCGTTTTCTTGACCTATAAGTTACCTCATGTACCTTTTCCCTTAACTAAAGATAACACTAGCAATATCAACTGTATATTAATTAAGCCCAAAAGATAATTAAATCAACCAAAAGATGTATATATACCTTTAAGCAAAAGCATATAAGTTTACCTAAAAGAAAAAAAAGCTACACAACCTTCCGTCCCTTTTATCCTTTAATTTCCATACCGCCTTTGTCCTTGTTAGCCGAGAGATCATCACAGAGATCTCCATCATGTACTACTCATCCAATTGTATGACCGTCGTTGTCGTCAACCCCTTAAGAGAAATTTGCTTTGATTCTTGTATTGAACAAGGTAAATCACACAGAGATTATAATTGAATAACACATTTGCTTTGTATATATTGATCAATCTGTAAAATATAGAAGTAACTATTTTCTTACGTTTGTTTACATATATATATATATATTTATATGTATACTACATGCCAAATAGTTGTTGCAACTACTAACAACTTACACTAATTGCTATCAACTAACTTTAGACATCAGTTTTATAACTGTCATTGACACCAAATTGTAATGTACTAACCTAACTTTAAATATACAAAATAAACTAACTTAAAATTGTATACTTCATTTCTAATCAAGCTTATATTTCATGATTATCCCCCTTAAGCTTGATTTTCCTACTTCATCCCGATCTTGCTCCTTAATTAATTGAACTTCGGTCTTGCTAATGGATTTGTTAGAATATTCAGCAGTTGCTCATTAGTTTTGACAAACTCCAACTTAATTTCTTCATTCTCAACACAATCTCTCATGAGTGAACCTTCAGATCTATATGCTTACTCGTTTCATGATATATTGGGTTCTTAGCCAATGTATTGGATGATTTCTTATGCATATACAGAGTTGGTATTCCATTCTTTTGTGCTTCCAAAGAATCCATAAGACTTTGCAACCACATTCCTTGGCATGTCTCTTCCGTTACTGCTACATACTCTACTTCACACAAGGAGAGTGCAACTATTCTTTGCTTCTTAGAAGACCAGTTACATGATTCTTACCTAGGAAATGTATCACTCTACTTGTACTCTTTCGATCATTCATATCCGCTACTAAATCACTATCTAAATAGTCTATCAATTATGTGAATGTTGAGTTCTTCTGGTAAGAACATCCATACTCAACTGTTCCCTTCACATATCTTGTAACTTTATTTAAAGCTTCCATATGGGATGTTTTAGGAGAATCCATGAATCTACTCAGAACACCCACACTATAACAAAGATCTAGCTCGCCTTGTGTTTAGCAAATACCTTAGGTCTCCAACCAAGCTCTTGTATTGCGTCCCATCAACTAGATCTTCATCAAAGTCTTCTCGTGATAGTTTAATCCATGGCTCCATTGGTATTGCACTAGGAATACATCCTTTTAATTCAAGTTTCTCCAATATCTTCTTTAAAAGCCCTTCCTGACTTATGAAAATCTCCTTTCTGGTTTGCTTAACTTTTTGATTGTAAGATAATAACTCAGCATAACCAGATTACTCATATAAAAAATCTTCTTCATCTCTACTTGATCCAATCATAATCAAATCATCAACATAAATCCTTAAAATCATTGTCTCCTCATCACTAAATCTGGTATAAATTGAATGCTTAATTTGACATCTAATGTACCCAAGGTCTTTTAAGCAATGATTTAATTTGCAATTCTAAGCACGTGGAGCCTGTCTTAATCCATAGAAAGCCTTGTGAAGGCTCAACACCTTTGTAGGGGATTCTTTATCTTCATATCGATTTGGTTGCTTCACATCCACCTATTCCTTTAATTTACCGCTTAGAAAGGCTGTCTTACTATCTAAATGATGAACTTTAAGAATCTGGCTGCTGCAAATGCCAACAATACTGTAACTGTCTCCATTCTTGCAATAGATGCAACAGGTTCTTCAAAATCAATTCCATACCTCTGTATATAGCCCTTGGCGACTAAGTTGCTTTATATTTTTGAATGCTTTCGTTTAGATCCCTTTTGATCTTGAAAATCCACCTAAGTCCAATTGCTTTGTGGCTCTTAGGATGATTTGAAATTTCCCAAGTACCCTTACTTGTTATTAATTCCATTTTAGAATCCATGGCTTTCTTCCAATGGTTGTTTGTGTCAGCTTCTTCAAACGTGCAAGGCTCATCTTTTGCAATGAAGCACTAACCAGCCACTTCTTCTATCTCTTGGGTTGAATCATATATCTCTTGCGAGGATCCCATTCTTACAAGAGTTAATGATCGTTCTTCACCAAGTGAATTCAAATTACTTGAACATGAAGATAGTTGCAACTGACTAGCTTCTAAATTACCACCACTTTCTAAACTTGGCTCTTGTTGTGTTGTAGTGTGTTCATCACCAGGGATACCAGCCATAAACGTCCATGGTTCCCTTGATGACTTTCTTCAGAGTTTCTCAAACTCCAACTTCCTTCTTCATTAAAAATCGCATCCCTATTGACTACAATTCTTCTTTTACTTGGATCAAAGAACCTGTACGCTTTGGATCCATCCTCATAACCCACATAAATCATTTTGTAGCTTCTGTTATCAAGGGAACCATGGACGTTTGTGGTTAGTATCCCTTGATGACTTCCTTGGAAGGTGTGGTGTAGTATTCTTGGCATGAACCACCCTCCAAAAAATCCTCATGTGCTTCACAACTAGTTTCCTCTTGTTCAATGCCTCATAAGGAGTAACACCATCCAAGCTACTTGTTGGTGACCTATTCAGTACATATATTGATGTACTTAACTCGATGGAATATTCTTGCAATTTAACATACATCTTGTTGTTTGCATAAAATCCTGATTTTTTCTTTCTACAATCCCGTTTTGCTAAGGTTAATAGTGTGCAATGAGATGCCTCTTGATCCCTTCAATATCACAAAATTCCTTGAATTCCTTTGATGTAAACTCTCCTCCGCAATCAATCCTGAGTACCTTAATTTTGACACCTTTTTCAAGTTCAACTCTTGCCTTGAATATCTTGAATCCAGTAAATGTCTCATCCTTGCTTCTCAAAACTTTTATCCATTTTTTATAGCGAGAGTAATCATCTACAAGAAGTAAAAAGTAGACGTTACTTCCTATTGTTGGTGGTGTAATAGGACCATAAAGATCTGCATAAATCAACTCCAATTGTCCATTTGATATGTAAAATGATGCTTTTGGAAATGAATGTCTGTGTTGCTTCCTAATCAGGCACCCATCACATAACTTGTTAACTTGGTTTTTCCTTGGTAGCCCAATCACTATCTTATCTTTAGAGAGTTTCCTTAGAAAATTGAAGTTTACATGCCTATACCTAGCACGCCACAACCAATTTGTCTCATTGAGCAATAACATCCAACAGTCATGTTTGACTAGTTTGAGATGTAGGGTATACAACTTATTCAACTGACACTTTACTTTTGCAATCAGTCTACCATTTGTTGCGTATATACTTAGTTCTCCATCCTGGATATCACAATTGTTTCCATTCTGAAACAATTGTCCCACTCTTATAATGTTGGCCTTCAATTTTGGAATATAATACATATTTTTTTAAGTAATATGTTCACCACTCAACAAACTTGAAAAAATAATGTTATCTTTCTCTTAATGTCCACTAAAGAGGAATCTCCAAGTCTGATTTTTCCTCAAATTTCTCTATCAATTGTGCCAAACAACTTGATGTCTCCGATCATGTGGTTGGTGACTAGCTCTTGAATCCAAGTACCACTTACACAATTCTTTATTTTCTTCTTCTTGTGCATGTTCTGGCGCCAACAAACTTCTTTGAACATTGTCATCATACTTGATCATCAAAAGTGCAACTTCTTGATCATTCTTTCCATAGTGAGATTTACTTTCTCTTCTTTATCCCTCATCTCACATTGAGATTTCCAATGTCCAAAGTTACCACATGAAATTTTTGGTCTTTCTTTTGTCAAAACGTTTCTTTGATTTATATTCTCCATCATTACTCTAGCGTTTTCCTTATCCTTTGGATTTTTCTTATAGAGAGCCAGCGATTTCATCAATATTGTTGTTCTTCAAGTCACAACATTCCTCCATAATCATAGTGATTGAGACAACTTTGGACTATGTGGATCTTAACATATTTTAAACCACAATCTGCTCCTCAATATTTTTACCAAAGCTTCTCAACTTACTAACATTCATGTTTAGTCTAGTGGCAAAGTCATCCACTGACTCGTTTTCTCTTATTCTGATGTTGGGACGCTATCAAGGACGCCCTCGTACTTGGTAGCACGCCCACAACCGTCCCTTAGTTTTGATATGACAAACTCACTTTGATTCTAATAAAGATTGTCCAAGTGTTCAGGAACGCTAGTGACAAAAGGACAACAAGTGTGTATGGGCATCCCATAGGCTTTGGGACGCTAGCTAACAGGAAGTAAGGACCGACCAGAGACTACTTGAGCAAGGACGCAGTCCCAAGCAAGTAGGAACGCAAGCAGAGCGTCCTTATTCTATAGCTGACAAGATGACATCACTCGACAATATTTGATCATCCAAGGACACGTGGAGACCGATCCTGTAGCGGAGTCCAACACTACGTGGCGGACGATCCTGTTGCAGAGTCCATCAACACGTGGCGGCCGATCCTGTAGCGGAGTTCATCATACACAGCTGGATACAGGAAGCTTCCTCATCACCGCCCTACTACATGGAGGAAGATCCTGTAGCCACGTCCTCGAAGGGCATGATCGTCCCAGGAGAAAGACGCCCTTCCCCAAGTCCTATAAATAGCCCCAAGGCATTTATTGTGACGTTAACGCTTTCAGGAATATTCAGAGAGAATCAGAAGAAAGCGGCTCACTCAAGAACACGAAGAACTAGCGCAAGAACTCAAGAACAGTAACTAGAACTTGTGTTAGATCGAGTGAGAGTTGTAACAAAAAACCAAAAACTGTTTGTAACCAGAAAACACAAAAGAGAGAAAGAGAGTCCTACTAAGTACTGTAGGACGTAGGGATAGGAGTTCTTTATAAGATTGAACAAGCTTGAGTTGTAGGCTTAGAGGAGTTCCTTACTAGTGGACTTAGGGAAAAGCTAAGTACCAGAGAACTGTAAAGGCTCGCCAGTACAACTGTAAGAACGTTCAATATAAAGAAAAAGCTATTCAAAAAATCCTCCAAGGAGGTAGAGGTTTAAACTCAAGGACTACTTGGCCTTGAGTGGTTCCTCTATAAATCCCAGCGTTCACTTTAACTTGTTTAGTATTTTATTCCGCTGCATTTCTTAAGGACGCCCTTACACGTCGTAGGGACGCCAGACCAAAGGACGCCTTTACTCCAGTAAAGGACGTCCCTCAGTACTAACGATCCAACAATTGGTATCAGAGCAGGCGCTCTAGATTCTTACTGAGTTGCAGGTTAAAGATGAACATGGAACCGATTGGAATCTCTTTTGTGAAGCGTCCGCGCCTAACGGACGGCAACTTCAACCGCTGGAAAATCAGATTTGAGAACTTTGTAAGGAGTCCGAACTATTAGTGCTGGAAAGTAATCATGAAAGGCGACCTTTCCGTTCCTACTGATAAGAAGGACAAAGAGGACGAGTGGGGTCCTGATGAATTCAAATTGATGGAAACAAATGCAAAGGCTATGTGCTTCCTTCAAGCGTCCCTTTGCGAGAGGGACGCCACCAGAGTTAGCAATTTGGCAACTGCCAAACTACAGTGGGAAGCTCTTGAAAAATTCCACGTAGGAACTGCTGAGATGAGGGAAGACGTTCAACTTGAAATCAAGAGAGAGTTCTATGCTTTTAGAATGCTCCCCAATGAAACTGTGAATGACTATTCATACCGCTTTGAACAACTTGTTACCAAGATGAGGAACCTGGGCGTTCCTGAAGCTGAAGTGTCAATGAGGAACAGAGTTCAAGTGGTCATTGATGGTTTAACAGGAAAGTGGAACTTTGATAGTACCACGTTCAAGGAGAATACAGCTAACAAGACTCTTGACATGGAAGAGATCTACGGGAAGCTAAGAGGATACGAAGCAAGGAGGAACTCCGATTTGGCTGAACTAGCAAGGAATCCTCAAACAGATCTAGCATTGATGACATCAACACCAGAGTACGCTGAGTATCTTCGTCGTCAACAAGAACTCGCTATGATGGTGGAAGCCAATAAGAATGAGAAACGTGAAAGGATGCGCGTTCAAGCATTGAAAGAGAAAGAAAGCAAGACTAAGGAACAACTTGAAGAAGAGGAAGGACTTGTTCTCTTTTGCAAAGTTCTGCGTTCTTTTGGCAAAAGAAACAAACAATTCAACAAACACAAGATGCCTTACAAGAAGGAGAGTCCCAAGTATACTGAGGCAGAGATGAAAGAACTTACTTGTTGTAAATGTAACAAGAAAGGATACTTTGCCAAAAAGTGTACAACGGGAATGTCCGCAAAAGAAATGAAGACAAAAGCACTCATCGGAGCGTTCGCATCTGCATGGGATAATGGTAGCTCTTCTGATGATGATGATGAAGAACCTGATGAGCAAGTGGCGTACATGGCCATGGAGGACGCCACAGTTCTTGAGGAGGACGCTCCGAAATCTGAAAATGAGGTAACCCGTGAGTCTATGATGAGTTCCTTAGAAAATTATTCTAAATCCAAGCTCATTAAACTTATTGGAAGAATCATGGAAGAAAGTGTTATCATGCAACACAGAATGGATGAACTTGAACTTGAAAATGAGAATATTATGGTTGAATGTGAAAACTGTAGTTCTATGACCATTCAATTAGAGTCCTCATGTGAAGAAACTAAGTCCCTAAAAACTGAAATCATGTGTCTCAAACTTGAGAACGCTAAGCTTAGGGAAGAAGTGAAAATGATGGGTAAGAGTCCCATAGTTGAAGAAGTTAGACCAATGGTCTTCGTCCCAGCTAAGAGAGGTCTAGGTTATGAATCTGACACTAAGAACTCTCTTCCTAGCGATTTTGAGGCTAGCAAAACTTCTGAACTTGAACTTGAAAGAGAGAAAACTAAGAATCTTTGGCCTACAAAATGTTAAAAAACCGTGTGCCAAGTCCCTCTCCCCCTCCTCCTCCAGTCCCCACAGTCACAACTAAAAATCTTCTTAAACGTCCAGCTCCTACTTCCCCTCTCTCAAAATCATCCAAACCCTTCTCCTCCTCAAACCCAACAGAAATTGTGGACAAGTTTCCACCTCAAATCAAGGAGGGACGCTCCAAGAGAGTCCATGACCCAAGGCCCCTCAAAAAGGCCAAAACCTCGAGCGTCCCATCCTCCAAAACCACCTCAAAAAGGCCTAGCACCACAAAAAGGCCCTCCAACCTTTCCAAGGAATCCACTCCTCCCCCTAAACCCATCTCAATCGTCCAACTACCAACTCCTCCTCCGTCCCCTCAACCTTCACGAACAAATGCCCTAATCCCTTTTCCTCCCAAAACCCACTCTCCCCTAAACTTGGCAAACTTCCCGTCTGCCCCGGCCCACATTTCCCCACCAAAGGACCCCGAGACCCCAAGGTCCCGTCGTCCATCCTCCGAAAGTGGCCCGGAGGAGACAGAACGCACGCTAGAGCACACTTTTCGCCGAAGGAAGGCTGGTGAAAAGCCCAGGGTTTTGCTCGCTAAGAACGTTCCTGCTCAAGTTGAGCACGTTCCCTCCTCCTCATCCTCCTCTAGCTCTTCTGAGAGCCAAAGAGGAACGCCTCAACAAGCTGCTGGTCAAGTCTCCCCATATATAGATGTCGTTGGGGACTCTAATGACGAGGCTGAAGGAGTCGAGAACGCTCCAGCTGGGGACCAAGTACCTGAGGACGCTGGTGAGCACCAGGTTGCTCAAAAGGACGCCGAGCCCTCATTATCTGAGGAACTCGAGCGTGATGCAAATGAGGTACCTCCTTACAACCAATCCCTTCCTATCCTTAACCCTCTCCCAACCCCTTAAGCAAATCCCCCACAAGAAAACCCCTCCCCCACAATCCAAACAAATTCCACCCAAGTCCCCGAGGACGCTGAGCCAGAAACCTCACATCTTTTAGAGGCTCAGGACGCTGAAGGCGCGTCCCAAGGGCAGACTTCTTCTGGTGCCGTTGAAGCCACAGCTGGTGGTAATGCTGAAAATGATCAAGGCACAGAGGACGTTGCTGAACAGGACGCTGAGAAAGATGAGTCAGGTGACTCCGCTGATGAGAATAGTTCCTCTGATGAAGAGGACTCTGAGTCCCCCAAGGGCAAGCGCAAGAGAAAGCCTGATGGCGCACCGGTCAAAGTTCTCAGCCCCTTGATCTACTCGGAAGAATGGCTCGCCTCCTTCCAAGATGAAGACGTCCAAAAACTCCTCGAGCTGCTAAGATTCCAAGGCTGGCTGAACGTTGGGCCTGCGCCAGCTACTGTTGACAAGGAACAGGTCAAGGCGTTCTACAGAGATTTGCGTTACAAAGCTAAAGATGGCTCTCTCCATTTCAAAATTGATGGTGAGAAAGCCATAGTCAATGAACGCCAGGTTAGAGCTTTCATGGGTCTTAGTTCTCAAAAGCCTCCGTCCAACGCGCTAAGCAGTCTTCCAGAGGGTGGATTTGAAACAACTGATGAAGAACTGCCTCTAGTTGAACACATCTTTCAGGGCAAAAGGCCGATAGGACTGGACAGGGTTGCTCATGTCTTGAGCAAGGTCGGCGCCATAGCTCATTACTTCCTTTGTCGCGCCGTCCTACCCCGGCAAGAGAAGCGCTCCATCGTTCAGACGCATGACATTATACTTCTGGATGCACTGCTTGAACGCCGCCCCATAAACCTTGCCAGGATTGCTATGCAACACATGGCTAAGTGTGGGAGGAAGCGCCACGCTTTGCCGTACCCTGGTCTTGTCAAGCTCATCCTTCTGTCTCAGAACGCCTACGACGAAAGCGCACCTTCAGAAGAACTCGGTCTGAAGTGGAACGCCAAGAAAGGGCTTGTCGAGATAAGGCACAATGAAGAGCTGCCTTCAGTGATCAAACAGTTGGAAGCTGAGGCAGAAGAGGCAAGACAGAAAGCTGAAGAAGAACGCTTGGCTGCTGAGGCTGAAGCAGAACGCCTAGCGTCTATGACTCAAGACGGTACTCAGGAAGAAGAGCCTGATGTGGACTTTTCTGCTCTTGACCAAGTATTGATGGCTCATTCTCCCGCTGGAGAACCTCCCTTGAACGCTCCTTCCTCGAGTTCTGGTCCAGTGCCCCGTTCGGCTCCTGCAAACATTGCCGAGCATCCTCCAGCAGAACTTATGGGCGCAATAATGGATAACCAGTGTCTTATGCTCTCTGCTCTAAAGGACTTGTCCTCTGCTTTCGTCAAGTCGGTTGAACGTCAGGAACAACTTCTTAAGTTTTATCAAGACAAGAGCCGTCCTCAGTGATCACCGTTCCCCACCCCTTTATCCCTTAATTACTTTTGCTTGTGCTTCTTTTCTATTTTCAAACACTTGACTCTTGGTCTGTAATATTCTACTTTTGTTTGAATGGAAGTTCCGTTGTTTGCTTGCATTATGATTGTTTAAGCGTTCCAATGCCTTTAGTTATGTTTTTGTGCTTAACGTTCTTATCACTTGTTATCCTTTTCGATGATGCCAAAAGGGGGAAGTGTAGTTTTGCAGAGATGCGCTATAATCTAGTTATCTAGAATAAGCAAGTGTTAAGGGGGAACTATTAAGTGAAAGGTCTAAGGAACGCCATGCTAGAATAAACTAGAGGACGTCTAGAAAATTCTAGGACGCTTTTCTCTCCTTAAAATCCAAAAGTTAGAGAATCAAAGAATGAAAACTTGTGCCAAATGAAATTTCTTTAAGTGGTAGAGGACGCTTTTAAGTTTTCATGCATGCTAAGCTCAAACGCCAAAACTATTTTGCTGAAGAGTTTGTCATCATCAAAAAGGGGGAAATTGTTGGGACGCTATCAAGGACGCCCTCGTACTTGGTAGCGCGCCCACAACCGTCCCTTAGTTTTGATATGACAAACTCACTTTGATTCTAATAAAGATTGTCCAAGTGTTCAGGAACGCTAGTGACAAAAGGACAACAAGTGTGTATGGGCGTCCCATAGGCTTTGGGACGCTAGCTAACAGGAAGTAAGGACCGACCAGAGACTACTTGAGCAAAGACGCAGTCCCAAGCAAGTAGGAACGCAAGCAGAGCGTCCTTATTCTATAGCCGACAGGATGACATCAGTCGACAATATTTGATCATCCAAGGACACGTGGAGACCGATCTTGTAGCGGAGTCCAACACTACGTGGCGGACGATCCTGTTGCAGAGTCCATCAACACGTGGCGGCCGATCCTGTAGCGGAGTTCATCATACACAGCTGGATACAGGAAGCTTCCTCATCACCGCCCTACTACGTGGAGGAAGATCCTGTAGCCACGTCCTCGAAGGGCATGATTGTCCCAGGAGAAAGACGCCCTTCCCCAAGTCCTATAAATAGCCCCAAGGCATTTATTGTGACGTTAACGCTTTCAGGAATATTCAGAGAGAATCAGAAGAAAGCGGCTCACTCAAGAACACGAAGAACTAGCGCAAGAACTCAAGAACAGTAACTAGAACTTGTGTTAGATCGAGTGAGAGTTGTAACCAAAAATCAAAAACTGTTTGTAACCAGAAAACACAAAAGAGAGAAAGAGAGTCCTACTAAGTACTGTAGGACGTAGGGATAGGAGTTCTTTATAAGATTGAACAAGCTTGAGTTGTAGGCTTAGAGGAGTTCCTTACTAGTGGACTTAGGGAAAAGCTAAGTACCAGAGAACTGTAAAGGCTCGTCAGTACAACTGTAAGAACGTTCAATATAAAGAAAAAGCTATTCAAAAAATCCTCCAAGGAAGTAGAGGTTTACACTCAAGGACTACTTGGTCTTGAGTGGTTCCTCTATAAATCCCAGCGTTCACTTTAACTTGTTTAGTATTTTATTCCGCTGCATTTCTTAAGGACGCTCCTACACCTCGTAGGGACGCCAGACCAAAGGACGCCTTTACTCCAGTAAAGGACGTCCCTCAGTACTAACGATCCAACATTTGATACTCATATTCTCTGAGAGGGGTTTGAATCTTTACTTCTTTGATTCTCTTGGCCCCTTCATTCATTAACTTGATCATATCCTATGCTTCCTTTGCTGACTTCTTTGCCCCTGTTTGTAAGTGTACATTTTCACCAATCGCTTGAAAAATGAATGCTAGAGCCATATTATCCTTTTTATCTTCTACTGGTGTGGATCCTTTCACTTCTTCCCATAATCCTTGCGCCTTGAGGAACACTTCCATCTTTATAGTCCACACAATATAATTTTTCGTTAGCATAGGGCATTGAAGAGATATCATCTTTTCTCCATTGATTTTCAATCCATCGTTCATGATCTCTGCATCTTTTTCTGTGATTGTACCTTTGTCCTTAAACATCTCTCTCCTATTTTGCTCTGATACCAACATGAAGAGAATTTTGCTTTGATTTTTGTATTGAACAAGGTAAATTATACAGAGATTTATATATAACTGAGCAACACGTTTGGTTTGTACTGATCAATTTGTAAAATATAGAAGTAATTGTTTTCTTACATTTGCTTACATATGTATAATACTCGCCAAATAACTATTGTAACTTTTAACAACTTACACTAATTGCTATCAACTAACTTTAGAAATTAGTTTTATAACTCTCATTGGTGCCTAATGGTACTATTCTGACTTAACTTAAAATATACGAAATAGACTCCCTTATATTTACAAACATAACTTCTAATCAAGCTTATGAGGGATAATGAAAATATATATATAATATTTTGAAGAGATAAACAATATATATATATTTTGAAGATATATATATATATTTTGAAGAAATAAAGAATATATATATATTACAATGCAAAGAAGATGAAAATGAAATGAGGATCCTCTTTGTTGTGAGGGTAAATAGAGTAAGAGGAAGGTAAGGTGTAAAGAAAAAGTGAAAAATGAGTTAGATGAAAGAGAAATGATGTGTCAACTAGATAGAAGGAGAGAAAAATTCAAGAGAAGATTGAACATCCTCAACATTGCTAATGGTCAAATTAAAGGAAGGGTGAAATCAGTGAGTGGGGGCCATGTTTGTAGGGATAGTGGGACTGGGTTGGAGGTATTCTACAGTGTAATTAGGTAAATAATTGTAGGGGTGTGGACCCAATTAACTGGGGTGTAGATAAGGTTGAGTCAGTTGGGGTTCGTTTTGGTTACTAACTATTTTAATTCGAGTAAAGCATAGTTTAAAATTTCTAATATTATTATTATCGTGTTTAGAAGATCGATTCCTTTCGGGTCCTGTACTACTCGTGTATAGGAGATTGTTTCCTTTCGGGTCCTATACTCCTTGTTCTTAAAGAATTTCTGCATCTTTTGAGGTAAGTCGATTTTCGACTTACTCGGTCTTGTTCTATATTGTTAGGATTTGCATCAGAGTTACAAGATTGGTTTTGGAACTAGTCCCGATTGATCTTTGAAACTGTTTTGATATGCATAGTGATATGATATGGCCCGAGCGTCCCTAAGACGGTGCCCTTGTGGCGGCTCGCCCTTCCATACTAAAGACCACATGTGCCACGGACGTGCTCGGAACTGTGCTTGGCCCCGAGGCCACGCACCCGCTTTTGGCGCCCTGGACAAGCTGGCCCCCGCATCTCTTTTGGCACCTCCGCCCACTATGGCGCTGTTGGATCGTAAGTCAGTTAATGAGGGCGTCCTTAACTGGGTTAAGGGCGTCCTTTAGTGCAGCGGAAAGACGACTTAACAGGATAAGTGGACACAAGTATTTAGAGAGGAACCCCACTAAGACCAACTAGTCTTGTGGGTAAACCTCTATCTCCGTTGGAGGATTTTCAATAGCCGTCCCTTATCTTATTGAGAGTGAGTCCTTACAACTTAGGCGAGTCGTTACACTTCTCTGAGCTAAGCGTCCGTCCTTAGTCTCACTAATAACACTCCTTTCAACCTAACAAGTAACCTAACACTCTTAGCTATAAGGAGGCTATCACTCACGTCTCTCACGGTCCGTTGTGAGAGACAAACTACAACTCTAAAAGATTTGTGGTTTGTATTGGATTTGATGTGGTTGGACTTTCTTTCTCTTGCTTCAAGCTCACTTGATCTTCGTTGGTGTTCTTGAATGCTTCGGGAGAGCTTGAGAGAAAGTCTTCAAAGTCCACCAACGCTATGCATACCCTTGGGAGGGTATTTATAGCGGAAGTGGTTCTTGTCCTCTAGCGTCCTCTGAGATTGGGCAGGATCCTTGACCTTTGATCAACGGTGCGATGAGCCTCTAGAGGAAGTCAACTCTGTTGACGCTTGGGAAGCCTCCGCGTGGGCAGGGGACCATCGCTGGGAAAGCGACGTCTTTGGCATTGTCTACACGTGCCCAGACAAAGGAAGCTTCCTTCTGAGGACTACGGCCGGACGTGATGTAATCATGTTGGGGCGGCCTTGATTTGAATTTGAACTTCGTTCGTATTTTGGCGCGCGTCCCTTCTTGATGAGGACGTCGTCCTATCTGCGCAGGAACTTCGCCAATTACGTTTATCCTTGGAAGTTCTGGAACCGTGCGTCCCTACAGCTTAGGGACTTCCGTTCACTTGTTGTCCTTTTCGCTCATGTGCGTCCACTGGACTTACCTGAGATCAACACTTGGACAACTTATCAAATACCTTTGAGTTTGTCATTATCAAAACAAGGGACGATTATTATTGGTTTAGATATTAACGACTGGTGTTGGGACGATATTAAGGACGTCAGTCGTTAATATCCAAACCAATAATAATCGTCCCTTGTTTTGATAATGACAAACTCAAATGTATTTGATAAGTTGTCCAAGTTTTGATCTCAGGTAAGTCCAGTGGACGCACATGAGCGAAAAGGACAACAAGTGAACAGCAGTCCCTATGCTGTAGGGACGCATGTTACCAGAACTTCCAAAGCTAAACGTAATTGGTGGAGTCCCTGCGCAAGATAGGACGGAGTCCTCATCAAGAAGGGACGCGCGCCAAAATTCGGACGAAGTTCAAATTCAAATCAAGGCCGCCCCAACATGATTTCATCATCGTCCGGCCTTACTCCTCAGAAGGAAGCTTCCTTTGTCTGGGCACGTGTAGACAATGCCAAAGACGTCGCTTTCCCAACAATGGTCCCCTACCCACGCGGAGGCTTCCCAAGCGTCAACAGAGTTGACCTCCTCAAGACGCTCATCGCACCGTTGATCAAAGATCGAGGATCCTGCCAAGTCTCAGAGGACGCTAGAGGACAAGAATCACTTCCGCTATAAATACTCTCCAAGGAGTATGCATAGCGGTAGAGATGTGTGTGTGCAAGAGTGGACTTTGAAGACTTTCTCTCAAGCTCTCCCGAAGCATTCAAGAACACGAACGAAGATCAAGAAGATCAAGTGAGCTTGAAGCAAGAGAAAGAAAGTCCAACCACATCAAATCCAAAACAAACCACAAATCAATTAGAGTTGTAGTTTGTCTCTCACAACGAACCGTGAGAGACGTGAGTTATAGCTTCCTTATAGCTAAGAGTGTTAGGTTACTTGTTAGGTTGAAAGGAGTGTTACTAGTGAGGCTAAGGACGGACGCTTAGCTCAGAGAAGTGTAACGACTCGCCTAAGTTGTAAGGACTCGCTCTTAATAAGATAAGGGACGGCTATTGAAAATCCTCCAACGGAGGTAGAGGTTTACCCATAAGATTAGTTGGTCTTAGTGGGGTTCCTCTATAAATACTCGTGTCCACTTATCTTGTACTCTGTTAAGTCTATTTTCCGCTGCACTAAAGGACGCCCTTAACCCAGTTAAGGACGCCCTCATTAACTGACTTACGATCCATCAATTGGTATCAGAGCAGGCGCTCTAGATTTTTGTTGAGTTGCAGGTACAAGATGGACATGGAACCTATTGGAATCTCTTTTGTAAAGCCTCCTCGTCTGGCGGACGGCAACTTCAACCGCTGGAAGATCCGCTTCGAGAACTTTTGCAGAAGTCAGAATTATCAATGCTGGAGAGTGATCATGAAGGGTGACCTTACCATCCCTGATGACAAGAAAGACAAAGAGGATGAGTGGGGTCCTGACGAATTCAAGCTTTTGGAAACAAACGCTAAGGCTATATGCTTCCTTCAAGCGTCCCTCTGCGAAAGGGACGCCACCCGAGTTAGCAATTTGGCAACAGCCAAACTACAATGGGAAGCTCTTGAGAAGTACCATGTGGGTACGGCAGAGATGAAGGAAGACGTCAAGCTTGAAATCAAACGAGAGTTCTATGCCTTCAGAATGCTTCCTAACGAATCTGTCAAGGACTACTCATACCGCTTTGAAGCTCTTGTGACCAAGATGCGAAATTTAGGCATCCCAGAAGCTGAAGTCTCAATGAGAAACAGAGTCGGAGTAGTCATTGATGGGCTTACAGGAAAATGGAATTTTGATAGGACTACGTTCAAGGAGAACACAGCCAACAAAACCCTGGATATGGAAGAGATCTATGGGAAGCTGAGAGGCTATGAAGCGAGAAGGGAAGCTGATATGGCTGAATTGGCTAGAAACCCCCAGACAGATCTTGCCTTGATGACGTCAACTCCAGAGTACGCTGAGTATCTGCGCCACCAAAGAGATATTGCCCTAATGGTGGAAGTAAATAAAAATGAGAATCGTGAAAGGATGCGTGCTCAAGCTTTGAAAGAAAAGGAAAGCAAGACTAAGGAACAGCTGGAAGAAGAGGAAGAGATTGCCCTTCTACACAAAGTTGCTCGCTTATGGGGTAAAAAGGCCAGAGATTCCAAGAAACACAAGATGCCTTACAAAAAGGAGAGTCCCAAGTATACAGAGGCAGAGATGAAGGAACTTACTTGCTACAAATGTAACAAGAAAGGACACTTTGCTAAAAGGTGTACTACGGGACTAAACTCAAAAGAAATGAAGATGAAAGCTCTCTTGGGAGCGTGCGAAGCCGCATGGGATAATGTGAGTTCTGATGATGAAGAACCAGAAGGACCAGTGGCGTACATAGCCGTAGAGGACGCCTCAGATAATGAGCAAGTGGCGTACATGGCTGTGGAGGACGCCCCAGTTCTTGAAGAGGACGCTTCTGAAAAGGAACAAGAGGTAACTCGTGAATCCATGATGAACTCCTTAGAGAATTGTTCCAAAACCAAACTTATTAAGCTCATTAAAAGAATCATGGAAGAAAGCGTTGTTATGCAACATAGAATGGATGAACTTGAACTTGAAAGTGAAAATAGGCTAGTTGAATGTCAGAACTGTGCTACAGTTTCGTTACAACTAGAGTCCTCGTATGTCGAAGTTAAATCCCTGAAAACTGAAGTGATGTGCCTCAAGCTAGAGAACGCTAAGCTTAGGGAAGAGGTGAAAGTGTTAGGGAAGAGCCCGGTAACTGAGGTAGTTCAACCAATGGTGTTTGTCCCAGCCAAAAGAGGACTAGGATACGAGTCTGACACTAGGAACTCTCTCCCTAGTGACTTTGAGGCTAGCAAAACCTCAGAACTTGAATTAGAAAGGGAAAAGACCAAGAACCTTCTTGAAAGAATTCGAGTCCTAGAGAGTGGAGAGAAAGGTAAAAGGGACTATTACACTAACTCCACTAGTCATAGGATCTATAAGAAGATTGCTAAGGGGGAAGGTTCAAAAGTTTGTAACCCTGAAAAGATGAAAAAGAACAATATCCAATGTCCCAACAAGAAGTACTACCTTGGTACTTACTATAGGACGTGTTGGTACTGTGGAAAAGGAGATCACTTCAAATATGATTGCCTGAAACTGAAGAACGACATTGAAAGTGGCAAAGCTGCTAGGAATAACATTGAAAATGATAAGTCTGTCCCTAAGGCCAACCCTAGACGTCCTAGACGATCTAAGAGTTCTTTCAGAAAGCATGCTATTTCAAATGATGTGAATATAAGTGACTACATGCCAGAACCAGAGTTCTATTTCTGTAACGAACCAGGTAAGGAACACCTTGCCTGGGTCGCCATACACTAACCTTGTTTTGGCAGGTGGAAGTGAGGGGACGTCCATGGATCATTGATAGTGGCGCCTCAAACCATATGACAGGAAGCCAGATCCATCTCACTTCTATCCAAAGTAACGCCACGGGAGGAACAGTCTCGTTTGGCAACAAGGGCAAAGGAAAGATCAAAGGGACGGGAACTGCTATTCTCAATCCGTCTATCAAAGCGACAAATGTTAGCCTTGTTGAAGGACTTGGCTTCAACCTCCTAAGCGTCTCTCAAATGTGTGATCAAGGTGAAAACTTAGTTACATTTGACTCAAAGGAGTGCCTCGTCATCAACAAGAAATCCAACAAAGTCGTCCTCAAAGGAGTCCGAAAGAACAATGTTTACATCTTCAATCAGGAGTTCAAGCCAAAATCTGAGTTGTGCTTATCTGTGTCAAAGGAGGACGCTGACCTCTGGCATCGCCGACTTGGCCATGCTGGACCAAGCACAATCCTCAAGCTTCATCAAAGAAATCTTGTGAAAGGTCTTCCCCAAATTGATCCTGAGAAAATTGAACAGTGTGAAGCATGTATCAAAGGGAAGCAGACAAGAACGTCCTTTAAGTCAAAGAACGATGTCAGCACAAAGAAACCTTTGGAACTTCTCCATATGGATCTTTGTGGACCAATGAAGACGTTAAGCTATGGTGGAAAGAGGTATATCTATGTCCTTGTAGATGACTTTTCTCGATTCACCTGGGTTCTTTTCTTAGCTTCAAAAACAGATTGCTTCAACGCATTCAAAGTCTTCATCAAACAAGTGGAAGTTGCGCTTGAGACGCCTCTCAAATCCATTAGATCAGACCATGGGACGGAGTTTCAAAACTCAGAGTTCGTGGCCTACTGTGATCAACATGGAGTCTCTCATAACTTCTCAGCTCCAAGGACTCCTCAACAAAATGGAGTGGTGGAAAGAAAGAATAGGACGCTGGAGGATATGGCAAGGACTATGCTCTTAGCCAATAGCGTTCCCAAGTACTTCTGGGCTGAAGCTATTGCTACAGCGTGCTACATTATCAATCGAGCCATGATCCGTCCTTTGCTGAAGAAGACGTCCTATGAGTTGCTGAATGGAAGAAAGCCTCGCATCGACTATCTCAGAGTCTTTGGATGCAAGTGCTTTGTTCACAACAATGATAAAGAAAGACTTGGAAAGTTTGACGCAAGAAGTGACGAAGCCATATTCCTTGGATACTCCCTCACCAGTAAAGCGTATAGAGTTTTCAATAAACGAACTCTAAAGCTTGAGGAGAGCATTCATGTTGTGTTCAAAGAAAGTTCTTCTCACAAAGATAAACCAATTAAGAAAGAACGCTCATCTCCTCTGCAGCAGGATGACTCCGATGATGAAGTTGATTTCGGGTCCTCTGGAAAATACTATGTTCCTAAGGACGCTACTCAAAATCCTGAAGAAGTCTCAGTAGAAGTTCCCAGTGTTGTTCAGGAAGTTCCATCTCAAAGTGAATCTCCAGCTCAACATGAGGTCGCTGAATCAAGCCTACAAGGAGAACAGCGTCAAGAAGAGGACGCTCAACCTGAGGGGGAACTCTATGAAACTCTCAATGAAGACGACGGGTTTGACTCAGATGAATCTGATTGGACGGACCCTAGGTGTACTCCTGTAAGGGACGATACTCATAAGGGATCCCATCTTTCGAGACTTCATTCAACGGATCAAATCATCTCAGATATGTCAAAAGGAGTTCAAACAAGATCAGCCGTGAATCAGTCCCTTAATGCTAACATAGCGTTCTGTGCCTTCAACGCCTTTGTGTCCTTGGTTGAACCTAAGAACATAAAGGAAGCACTCCAGGACGCTGATTGGATTCAGGCCATGCAAGAGGAACTTAATCAATTCGAAAGAAATAAGGTTTGGACCCTCGTCCCTCGTCCGAGAAACAAAAACATAATAGGGACGAGATGGGTCTACAAGAACAAGCTTGATGAGAATGGTCGCGTGTCAAGAAACAAAGCAAGGCTTGTGGCTCAAGGCTATAGGCAAGAGGAAGGGATCGATTATGATGAAACCTTCGCTCCTGTCGCCAGGATTGAAGCCATTCGCCTCCTCATCGCCTTTGCCGCTCACAAAGGGTTCAAGCTTTTTCAAATGGACGTCAAGACAGCCTTTCTCAACGGCAAGCTCAAAGAAGAAGTGTACGTCGCTCAACCTCTAGGATTTGAGGACGCTGATCACCCAGATCATGTGTACTTCTTGGACAAGGCACTCTATGGACTCAAGCAAGCCCCTCGTGCATGGTACGATAGGTTTGCGTCCTTCCTCTTGTCCAACGGGTACACACGAGGTAACATTGATAAAACCCTGTTCTTAAAGAAAGTTCTTAAAGATGTCTTAATTGTCCAAGTCTATGTCGATGACATAGTCTTTGGAAGCACTAACATAAAATTTGTAGAGGAATTCAAGAACTTGATGAGTAGTGAGTTTGAGATGTCCCTCATAGGAGAACTCAACTTCTTCTTGGGACTCCAAATCACTCAGCTCAAAGATGGGACGCGGATTCATCAACAAAAGTACATCCGTGAAATGCTTGAGAAGTATGGGATGAACTCTTCAAAACCCATTGATACTCCCATCTCCCCAAACACTCGCCTCTATGCTGATGAAGAAGGCAAGAGTGTAGATCAAAAGCTTTACAGAGGAATGATAGGGTCCTTGTTATATCTTACGGCAAGTCGTCCCGACATCATGTTCGCTGTATGCTTGTGCGCTCGATTCCAAGCAAATCCAAAGGAGTCCCATATGCAAGAGGTCAAAAGAATCTTCAGATATCTCAAGGGACGGGATGACCTATGTCTATGGTATCCCAGAAGGACGTCCCTGAACCTGGTAGCTTACTCTGACGCAGATTACGCTGGCCATGTGGTGGATAGGAAGAGCACCTCAGGAATGGCACAATTCCTTGGCTCATGCCTTGTATCTTGGGGATCCAAAAAGCAAAACTCCGTGGCACTATCAACCGCGGAAGCTGAGTACGTTGCTGCTGCTTCGTGCTGCTCACAAGTCCTATGGATCAAGTACCAACTTGAAGATTATGGTACGTCCCTCAACACAGTCCCTATCTTGTGTGACAACACCAGTGCTATAAGTATTGCCAAAAATCCCGTTCATCATTCTAGGACGAAGCATATTCACATAAGGCATCACTTTCTTCGTGATAATGTTGAACTTGGATTAATTAGAGTGGATCATGTTAGGACTGAGGACCAAGTGGCCGATATTTTCACAAAAGCACTTGATAGACGTCCCTACGAGCACCTCCGGTTGCTCTTGGGGATGATAACTTTTAAATGATCAAGTCCCGTTCTATTATTCCCTCCATGATTGGCCATGTCTTGTTGAGAACTTGTTTTAAGGTGTGTCATGCATTAAAGTCATCTTTAAAGGACGCTAGTCTAAGATATATGTATTCGCTTGTGTCCTTGAATGGTATTCATTTCGCTTTTCATCTCAAGAGTATCCCTGATCACCCTACCCTCATCATAAGCCGAAATGATGGGAACTCTAAGCTTACCCAAGCCGAGAATCTTGCAAACGCGTCCTATGAGCATTTCTTGTTTCACCCTTTACGGGACGTACTTGCTTGATTTTCAAAAATGGTTCTAAGTGATCAAAGGGACGCGTGCTAAGAGCTGAGAGTTGTCTGTACAGAGTTCTAATTACAGAGGTTGAGATCAGTGAATGGGACGCCGTGGTTCAGTTCTGTGTTGTGTAGTGTTGTGTGTTGAAAGGACGTCAGGTCAGAGTCCTTTGCAGTTGTGAGAAGTTTGAATGGTTGAAATTGGGAAGGTAAACCGTTTTAGCGAATCGTCAGCGAAAATCTCGGGATATGCGCAAACAGTGCTCAACAGCTGTATTCCTTAGCAAAGAAGAAAGCCACGCGTGGGAAGGCGGGTGGAGGAAGCTGTGTGTAAAGACCCTGTTACCCCTGACCGTCCAACTTCGTCTTCTTCCTATATATACCCACCTGTGCACTCCGAAAACCTTTCTTCGCTCTTCTGCTGTTTGCACACTGTTAGAAATCTCAAAGATCTTCCAAATCTTCAACCGAATCCCGAAATCTCTCTCCAAACCCTAATCCTCTCCTATTTAACCCATCTCAAAAATGGCCAACACAAGAGCCTCAAAGAACCCCTCACCCTCGTCGGCAGCGAAAAACACTAGCTCTTCGAGATCTCCTCCGGTGAAAGGCCAGTCATTAATGGAGTCGAGAGGCAGACCTTCCGGCCGACAAGAACCCCCTCGCCACCTTTCCTCCTCTCAAAGCACCCAGCGCCGCCACTCCAACACCCCTCCTCAACCCCTTCGCTCCCAACCTCCTCAACAAAAACAACCATCCCGCTCTCAATCCAAAACCCAACCGAAGAGGTTCTCATTTCTGGAGAAGCCCTTCAAACCCGAGCCTGAGCCAGAAAATATCACCAAAGCCTCTGTTTACAGTGGCTCAATTGGCCGGCTCCCCTCTCAACCCAAACGCCGTCCTCCCCTTGACCCTCTCATTGAGGACTGGCTTGAAAAGGAGCCTAGGACGCTCGCCAACATTTGTCTTAGGGCGTCCACTCTCGAACATCCTCCTAAAATCCAACGCCTCCTCCACTACTTCATGATCACATATGTCAAGCCCCGCCTTCAAGAAACCAATCACACCAACCCACCGTTCATGGGGCCAGGAATCATTTCTGACTCTTTTGGTGGAACCGTGGACGAGCTCGCCAAACTACTTCCTGATATACTGGAGTTTGTTGTGGCTCCTACGGGCTCCGTCCCTTCTCAAAAAAGGAAAAGGCCTTCCTCTCCCCCTCCGTCCAAATCGCTCCAAATTAAAGGCCCTTCCTCCTCCCCACCAAAGCCAGTCCCTTCCTCCCCTCCTCCTGCCCCAAAACGACGCCTCAAGACCTCTGCTCAGCTTGAGGGCGTCACGGATGAAGAAATGGCCGCCATTCGCCTCTCCGAAATTCAACTGGCAAAAGAGGAGAAGGCGCGCCAAGAGCAAGAGCAAGCAGAGAAAGAAGCCGTTGAGAAGGCGATCCAAGCGAGTATGCAGGACCTTCGTCATCTCCCTCCTCCTCCTCCAAGGGTAGAGGACGCTCCTCAAGTCCAGGCCAAGGACGCTCCACAAGTCCAGGTCCAGGCCAAGGATGCTACCCCTGCTACTCTGCCGCCTCCTCCCTCTGCTCCGCTCAAGGTGAAACCGATCTCAGTGGTTCCGGCCAGCTCCTCCTCTGCTCCCCCCCCAAAAGATAAGCTCCGCACTCCCTCTCCCTCTCCCCCTAGAGCTTCTCCTCCTCCTCCTCCTCCTCCTCCGCCTGCTCCGGCCGTCGAAGAAGCTGCTCAAGTTCAACGGACGTCTCCTCCATCCGTTCCCACAGAGTCCTTGGCAAGGACTCCAGCGGTGGACGCGCCTCCCACAGAACAGGCGTCCACAGCTGAGGACACTGCAATGGTTGAGTTCCAAGAACAACGGAACGAAGCCTCCGATGACGAGGACGCCCCTCCCCAGGATGAGGAACCTGAGGAAGAGGAGGGAGATGGAGATGAAGAAGATGGTGGTGATGAAGTGATCGTGAGCAATGGCTCCAAGCAGAAACGCTTCAAGAAAATCCTATCGCCGCTCCTCTTCACCGCCGAGTTTCTGGCAGAGAACCAGCGCCAAGAGTTCTTGGATCTTCTTGAGTTCCAGGGTTGGACGCACTTGGGCGCTGAGGCCGCTGATGTTGACCCTGATGAGGTTCTCCGTTTCTACTCAAAGTTCGAAATCACAGAAGTAAACGGGAAGCCTCAGGGGACTTTTGAAATCGATGGGGACGAGTACTCTGTTGCTGAGGGCACCGTCCGCAAAATGCTAGGCCTGCGTCCTTCTCCGCAAGATGCTCTCCACGATCTGCCGTGCAAAAACTTTGGCCGTTTCTCCCAAGATGAAATCCTCAACAGAATATTCAATGGGAGACAGCCAGCTGCTAAGGACAGAGTTGCTCATTGCCTCACCAAGACGGGCGTCCTTGCGCATCACTTCATTGTGCGCATGGTCGTCCCCCGCCAAGAGAAGAAGTCCATTGTTCAGATCACTGATAGTATTCTCTTGGACGCTTTCTTGGAACGCAAGCCGATAAACTTGCCCCGAGTAATCTTGGAACACATGGGCAAGTGCACAGGAGGCAGGCACTCTCTTCCTTTCCCCGGCTTGTTCAAGCAAATTCTGAAGCAGCAGGGACTCCATGCTCCTAAACAAGAGCGTTCCTTTGGCATTCATTGGGACGTCAGGCAAATTACACTCCCTCCAGTTGGGAAACTCAGGTGTGATGAGCCCCTTCCGTCCGTTAAGCGCCAACTGGACGAGGAACGGAAAGAGGCTGAAAGGAAAGCCGAAGCTGAGAGGAGAGCTCAAGCTGCTGCTGCTGCTGAACCTGGAGAAGGAGATCACGAAGCTGAAAATGTCCAAGTAGTTGGGACGCCAGCTGAGGACGCTGCTGATGACGAGGACGAGCTCGATGGTATGAGCGTCCCTGATGAGGCTGAGAGGCACTCTATGAAGTATCTGATGGGCATGATGATCGAGAACCAGTGCATCATGATTGATCTAATTCAGCAGGTTCACGACACACTTCACGTCCACACAGACCTTCTTGAGCGCAACAACGAGCTCCTTGCCCAGAACAACCATCTTCAGGAGCAACACCTCAAAGCCCTTGGCAAGCGTCCCAGAAAATGATCACCTCCCCCCCTCTCTAACCCTGAAACAATTTATTATTTCTTGAGTTTTTGTTAAGACAATGGGACGCTGTCCCCGTTTTGAACACTTGTTGTGAATGTCTGTAATGAACGTTCTCGTTTCTCATTCTGAATGCCATTCACTACATTTGTGCTTCATTTTGTCTAAGCGTACCTTTCTTTAGTTATGACTTTGTGCTTGCATGCTTTTCGACTTGTTCTCCTTTTCGATGATGCCAAAAGGGGGAAGTATAGTTTTGCAGAGATGCGATTGTCCTTAAGTTATCATAGAAAGCATGTGTTCAGGGGGAATTTCGGCCAAGTCAAAAGGTCGTTAGTTAGGAATAAAATAGAACGCACTTAAAAGAATGTGTTGCATGCCAATCTAAGCTGAAAAGAAAATCAAAGTGTAGTTCCTCATGCTAAAAGCTTTACTTCTGTGTGCATTATTTGAAAGAGTTTGTCATCATCAAAAAGGGGGAAATTGTTGGGACGATATTAAGGACGTCAGTCGTTAATATCCAAACCAATAATAATCGTCCCTTGTTTTGATAATGACAAACTCAAATGTATTTGATAAGTTGTCCAAGTTTTGATCTCAGGTAAGTCCAGTGGACGCACATGAGCGAAAAGGACAACAAGTGAACAGCAGTCCCTATGCTGTAGGGACGCATGTTACCAGAACTTCCAAAGCTAAACGTAATTGGTGGAGTCCCTGCGCAAGATAAGACGGAGTCCTCATCAAGAAGGGACGCGCGCCAAAATACGGACGAAGTGTAACGACTCGCCTAAGTTGTAAGGACTCGCTCTTAATAAGATAAGGGACGGCTATTGAAAATCCTCCAACGGAGGTAGAGGTTTACCCATAAGACTAGTTGGTCTTAGTGGGGTTCCTCTATAAATACTCGTGTCCACTTATCTTGTACTCTGTTAAGTCTATTTTCCGCTGCACTAAAGGACGCCCTTAACCCAGTTAAGGACGCCCTCATTAACTGACTTACGATCCATCAACTGGCGTCCTTAATATCATCCCAACAATTTCCCCCTTTTTGATGATGACAAACTCTTTCAAATGATTCGCACAGAAGTACAACTTTTAGCATGAGGAACTACACTTTGATTTTCTTTTAGCTTAGGTTGGCAGCAACACTGTCTTTTAAGTGCGCCCTATTTTGTTCTTAACTAGCGTCCTTTGGACTTGGTCGAAATTCCCCCTAAACACATGCTTTCTATGACAACTTAATAATAATCGCATCTCTACAAAACTATACTTCCCCCTTTTGGCATCATCGAAAAGGAGAACAAGTTGAAAAGCATGCATGCACGAAGTCATAACTAAAGAAAGGAACGCTTAGACAAAATGAATCACAAACGTAATAAACTGCATTCATGAAGAGAGAGTATGGTCATTACAATCAGAATGGTCCAAACGGGGACATCGTCCCAAAGTCTTAAGAAAAAAAATAACAAAAACAAGCGATAAACTGTTTCATGGATAGAGAGGGGGGAGGTGATCATTTTCGGGGACGCTTGCCGAGAGCCTTGAGATTCTGCTCCTGAAGATAGTTATTCTGCGCAAGGAGCTCATTGTTGCGTTCCAGAAGTTCTGTGTGGGTGTGGAGGGTGTCGTGAACCTGCTGGATTAAGTCAATCATCATGCACTGGTTCTCGATCATCATTCCCATCAGATACTTCGTAGGATGCTTCTCGGCCTCATCAGGGACGCTCATACCATCGAGCTCGTCCTCGTCATCAGCAGCGTCCTCAGCTGGCGTCCCAATTGCTTGAAGATTTTCAGCCTCTGGATCTCCTTCCTCAGTCTCAACAGCAGCAGCTTGAGCTTTCCTCTCAGCTTTAGCTTTCCTTTCAGCCTCCTTCCGTTCCTTTTCCATTTGGCGTTTGACAGACGGAAGGGGCTCATCGCACCTGAGTTTTCCAACTGGGGGCAAGGTGATTTGCCTAACGTCCCAGTGGATGCCAAAGGACTGTTCTTGTTTAGAAGCATAGAGTCCCTGCTGGTTGAGGATTTGCTTGACCAGACCGGGGAAGGGAAGAGAGTGTCTGCCTCCTGTGCACTTGCCCATGTGCTCCAAGATTACCCGTGGCAAGTTTATCGGCTTGCGTTCCAAGAAGGCGTCCAGTAGAATACTATCAGTGATCTGGACAATGGACTTCTTTTCTTGGCGGGGGACGACCATGCGCACAATGAAGTGATGCGCAAGGACGCCCGTCTTGGTTAGGCAATGAGCGACTCTGTCCTTAGCAGCTGGCTGTCTCCCATTGAATATTCTATTGAAGACTTCTTCCTGGGAGAAGCGGCCAAAGTTCTTGCAAGGCAGATCATGGAGAGCATCTGGTGGAGAGGGACGCAGGCCTAGCATTTTGCGGACGGTGCCCTCAGCGACTGAGTACTCGTCCCCATCGATTTCAAACGTCCCCTGAGGCTTCCCGTTAACTTCTGTGATTTCAAACTTGGAGTAGAAACGGAGAACCTCATCAGGGTCAACATCTGCGGCCTCAGCGCCTAAGTGCGTCCATCCCTGGAACTCAAGTAGTTCCAAGAACTCGTGGCGTTGATTCTCTTCCAGAAACTGGGCGGTGAAGAGGAGCGGCGATAGGATTTTCTTGAGGCGTTTCTGCTTGGAGCCATTGCTCACTATCACTTCATCACCAGCGTCTTCTTCATCTCCATCTCCCTCCTCGTCCTCAGGTTCCTCATCCTGGGGAGGGGCATCCTCTTCATCTGAGGCTTCGTCCCGTTGTTCTTGGAACTCAACCATTTCAGTGTCCTCAGCTGCGGACGCCTGTTCTGTAGGAGGCGTGTCCTCAGCTGGAGTCCTTGCCAAGGACTCTGTAGGGACGGTTGAAGGAGGCGTCCCTTTGACTTGAGCAGTTTCCTCGACGCCCTGAGCAGGCGGAGGAGGAGGCGGAGTTGAAGCTCTGGGAGGAGAGGGAGTAGGAGTTCTGATCTTAGCTTTGGTGGGGGGGGGGGGCAGATGAGGTGCTGGGCGGAACCACGGAGATAGGCTTCACCTTGAGCGGAGCAGAGGGAGGAGGCGGCAGCTTAGCAGGGGGAGGAGGCGGCAGCTGAGCAGGGGTAGCGTCCTTGGCCTGGACCTGTACTTGTGGAACGTCCTTGGCCTGGACTTGAGGGGCGTCCTCTACCCTTGGAGGAGGTGGAGGGAGTTGAGGAATTCCCTGCAGACTTGCTTGGATCGCCTTCTCAACGGCGTCCTTCTCTGCTTGCTCTTGCTCTTGGCGCGCCTTCTCCTCTTTTTCCAGTTGAATTTCGGAGAGACGAATGGCGGCCATTTCTTCATCTGTGACGCCCTCAAGCTGAGCAGAGGTCTTGAGGCGTCTCTTTGGGGCAGGAGGGGGGGAGGAAGGGACTGGTTTTAGGGGGGTGGAGGAAGGGCCTTCTAGTTGGAGCTTTGGAGGAGGAGGGGGAGAGGAAGGCCTTTTACGTTTGTGGGATGGGACGGAGCCCGCAGGAGCAACGATGAACTCCATTATATCTGGGAGCAGCGCGGCGAGCTCGTCCACCGTCCCACCAAACGAATCACGAATGATTCCTGGCCCCATGAACGGAGGGTTGGAGTTATTGGTTTCCTTGAGGCGGGGCTTGACGTACGTTACCATGAAGTAGTAAAGTAGTCGTTGGATTTTGGGAGGATGGTCATGAGCGGACGCCCGTAGACATATGTTGGCGAGCGTCCTTGGTTCTTTCTCGAGCCAGTCCTCAATGAGTGGGTCAAGGGGAGGACGGCGTTTAAGGTTGGCCGGGAGTCCAGCAACGGAGCTTTTATTGACGTTGTCGGGTTCAGGCTCGGGTTTAAAGGGCTTCTCAAGGAATTTGAAGCTTTTTTGAGCAGGTTTGGATTGTGGCCGGGAAGACTGGGGTTTTTGTGGGGGAGGTTGAGATTTTTGTGGCTGAGGCGGGGTGGTTGAGTGGCGGCGTTGGCTGCTTTGAGAGGATGAATGGGGGCGAAGGGGTTCATGGCGCCCAGTTGGTCGCCCTCTCGAATCCATTAGAGATCGACCTTTTACTGGTGTAATGGATCTTGCCGGATTCTGGTTTTTCGCCGCCGACGAAGACGGAGAAGATTTGGTGGTGTTTCTTGTGTTGGCCATGTTGTGAGAATGAGGGTTTAAATAGAGGAAGATTAGGGTTGAGGAGAAGATTTTGGGATTTGAGATCTGGGATTTGGGTTTGAGAGATTTCCAAATTTGAGCAAGCAACAAGGGAGCGAAGAAGAGCTTTCAGAAGGTGTAGGGGCATATTTATAGGAAGAAGACGAAGTGGAACAGTCAGGGGTAGGAAGGTAGTTTCACTTGGCTTTCTCCATCCTCAAGCTTGCACGTGGCTTCCTTCTTGGCGAAGAAACCCAGCTGTTTAGCACCCGTTGCACATATCCCGAGATTCACTCTGAATTTTCTCTGAGACGGTTCAACTTCTCATTTTCGAAATTCAAACTTCTCACAACTGCAAAGGACTCTGTCTTAGCGTCCTTTCAACACACAATATTACTATTCTGAACTGAACTGCGGCGTCCCAAACACTGATCATAACCTCTGAACTTAGAACTCTGTACGGACTGTTCTTCGGCTCTTAACACGCGTCCCTTTGATCACTTAGAACCATTTTTGAAAATCAAGCAAGTACGTCCCGTAAAGATAAAACAAAGAACGTTCATAGGACGCGTTTGCAGGATTCTCGGCTTAGGTAAGCTTAGAGTTCCCATCATTTCGGCTTGTAATGAGGGTAAGGTGATCAGGGATACTCTTGAGATGAAAAGCGAAATGAACATCGTTCAAAACATAAGTAATCCAGATGTCTTAGACTAACGTCCTTTAAAGATGACTTTAATGCATGACATACTTTAAAACGAGTTCTCAACAAAACATAGCCAATCATAGAGGGAATAATAGAACGGGACTTGATCATTTAAAAGTTATCATCCCCAAGAGCAACCTAAGGTGCTCGAAGGGACGTCTATCAAGTGATTTTGTGAAAATATCGGCCACTTGGTCCTCAGTCCTAACATGATCCACTCTAATTAATCCAAGTTCAACATTATCACGAAGAAAATGATGTCTTATATGAATATGCTTCGTCCTAGAATGATGAACAGGATTCTTGGCAATACTTATAGCACTGGTGTTATCACACAAGATAGGGACTGTGTTGAGGAACGTACCATAATCTTCAAGTTGGTACTTGATCCATATGACTTGTGAGTAGCACGAAGCAGCAGCCACGTACTCAGCTTCCGCAGTAGAGAGAGCCACGGAGTTTTGCTTTTTGGATCCCCAAGACACAAGACAAGAGCCCAGGAATTGAGCCATTCCCAAGGTGCTCTTCCTATCCACCACATGGCCAGCGTAGTCTGCGTCAGAGTACGCTACCAGGTTTAGGGACGTCCTTCTGGGATACCATAGGCATAGGTCATCCCGTCCCTTGAGATATCTGAAAATTCTTTTGACCTCTTGCATGTGGGACTCCTTTGGATTTGCTTGGAAGCGGGCGCACAAGCACACAGCAAACATGATATCGGGACGACTTGCCGTTAGGTAAAGCAAGGACCCTATCATTCCTCTGTAAAGATTTTGATCCACAATCTTGCCTTCTTCATCAGCATAAAGACGAGTGTTGGGGGAGATGGGAGTATCAATGGGCTTTGATGAGTTCATCCCATATTTCTCGAGCATTTCACGAATATACTTCTGTTGGTGAATGCGCGTCCCTTCCTTGAGCTGGGTGATTTGGAGTCCCAAGAAGAAGTTGAGTTCTCCTATGAGGGACATCTCAAACTCACTACTCATCAAGTTCTTGAATTCCTCTACAAGTTTCATGTTAGTGCTTCCAAATACTATGTCATCGACATAGACTTGGACAATCAACACATCTTTAAGGACTTTCTTTAAGAACAGGGTTTTATCAATGTTACCTCGTGTGTACCCGTTCGACAAGAGAAAGGACGCAAACCTATCGTACCATGCACGAGGGGCTTGCTTGAGTCCATAGAGTGCCTTGTCCAAGAAGTACACATGATCAGGGTGATCAGCGTCCTCAAATCCTGGGGGTTGGGCAACGTACACTTCCTCTTTAAGCTTGCCGTTGAGGAACGCTGTCTTGACGTCCATCTGAAAAAGCTTGAACCCTTTGTGAGCGGCATAGGCGATGAGGAGGCGAATGGCTTCTATTCTGGCCACAGGAGCGAAGGTCTCGTCATAATCAATTCCTTCCTCTTGCCTATAGCCTTGAGCCACCAACCTTGCTTTGTTTCTTGAGACACGGCCACTCTCATCAAGCTTATTCCTGTAGACCCACCTTGTCCCTATTATGTTTTTGTTCCTCGGACGAGGGACGAGGGTCCACACCTTGTTTCTCTCAAATTGATTGAGTTCTTCTTGCATGGCTTGGATCCAATCAGCATCCTGAAGTGCCTCCTTTATGTTCTTTGGTTCAATTAAGGACACAAAGGCGTTGAATGCACAGAGCGCTATGTTGGCATTATGGGACTGATTCACAGCTGATCTTGTTTGGACTCCTTTGGAGATATCTGAGATGATTTGATCTGTTGAATGAAGTTTTGAAAGGTTGGATCCCTTATTAGTAGCGTCCCTTGCAGGAGTACTTCTAGGATCCGACCAATCAGAGTTATCGGAGTCATACTCATTTTCTTCTTTGAGAGGGTCAGAGTGTTCCCCCTCAGGTGGAGCGTCCACTCCTTGACGTGGATCGCCTTGCAAACTTGATTCACCCACCTCATCCTGAGCTACACTGGGAGCATCCACTGAGACTTCTTCAGGGTTTGGAGAGGCGTCCTTAGGAACATAGTATTTTCCTGAGGACCCAAGATCAACTTCATCATCGGAGTCGTCCTGCTGTTGGGATGATGAGCGTTCTTTCTTCTTTGGTTTTTCTTTGTGAGAGGAGCTTTCTTTGAACACAACATGGATGCTCTCCTCAAGCTTTAGAGTTCTTTTGTTGAAGACTCTATATGCTTTGCTGGTGAGGGAGTACCCAAGGAATATGGCCTCGTCGCTTCTTGCGTCAAACTTTCCAAGTCTTTCTTTATCATTGTTGTGAACAAAGCACTTGCACCCAAAGACTCTGAGATAGTCGATGCGAGGCTTCCTTCCATTCAACAATTCATAGGACGTCTTCTTCAACAAAGGACGGATCATGGCTCGATTGATAATGTAGCAAGCTGTAGCAATAGCTTCCGCCCAGAAGTACTTGGGGACGCTATTAGCTAACAGCATAGTCCTTGCCATATCCTCCAGCGTCCTATTCTTTCTTTCCAACGCCATTTTGTTGAGGAGTCCTTGGAGCCGAGAAGTTGTGTGAGACACCATGTTGATCACAGTAGGCCAGGAACTCTGAGTTCTGAAATTCCGTCCCATGGTCTGATCTTATGGCTTTGAGAGGCGTCTCAAGAGCAACTTCTACTTGTTTGATGAAGACTTTGAATGCGTTGAAGCAATCTGTTTTTGATGCTAAGAAAAGAACCCAGGTGAATCGAGAAAAATCATCTACAAGAACATAATTGTACCTCTTTCCACCATGGCTCAACGTCTTCATTGGTCCACAAAGATCCATATGAAGAAGTTCCAAAGGCTTCTTCGTACTGACTTCGTTTTTGGACTTGAAGGACGATCTTGTTTGCTTCCCTTTGATACAGGCTTCACACTGTTCAATTTTCTCCGGATCAATTTGGGGAAGTCCTTTTACAAGATTTCTTTGATGTAGCTTAAGGATTGTGCTTGGTCCAGCATGGCCAAGCCGGCGATGCCAGAGGTCAGCGTCCTCTTTTGACACAGATAGGCACAACTCAGATTTAGGCTTGAACTTCTGGTTGAAGATGTAGACATTGTTCTGGCGTACTCCTTTGAGAACAACTTTGTTAGACTCCTTGTTGATAACGAGGCACTCCTTTGAGTCAAATGTGACTAGGTTTTCACCTTGGTCACACATTTGAGAGACACTTAGGAGATTGAAGCCAAGTCCCTCAACAAGACTGACATTTGAAGCTTTAATGGACGGATTGAGAATAGCAGTTCCCGTCCCTTTGATCTTTCCCTTGCCCTTGTTGCCAAACGAGACAGTTCCTCCCGTGGCACTACTTTGGATAGAAGTGAGATGGATCTGGCTTCCTGTCATGTGATTTGAGGCGCCACTATCAATGATCCATGGGCGTCCCCTCACTTCCACTTGCCAAAACAAAGTTAGTGTTTGGCGACCCAGGCAAGGTGTTCCTTACCTGGTTCGTTACAGAAATAGAACTCTGGTTCTGGCATGTAGTCATTTATATTCACATCATTTGAAATAGCATGCTTTCGGAAAGATCTCTTAAAACGTTTAGGACGTCTGGGGTTAGCCTTGTGGACAGACTCATTATTTTCAATGTTAGTCCTAGCTGCTTCTCCCCGTTCAATGTCTTTCTCTAGTTTCAAACATTCATATTTGAAGTGATCTCCTTGTCCACAATACCAACACGTCCTGTAGTAAGTACCAAGGTATTACTTCTTGTTAGGACGTTGGATTTTGTTCTTTTTCATCTTTTGGGGGTCACAGACTTTTGAATCTTCCCCCTTAGCAATTTTCTTGCAGATCTTATGACTAGTAGAGTTAGTGTAGTAGTCCTCTTGACCTTTCTCTCCACTTTCTAGGACTCTAATTCTTTCAAGAAGATTCTTGGTCTTTTCCCTTTCCAACTCAAGTTCTGAAGTTTTGCTTGCTTCAAAGTCGCTAGGGAGGGAGTTCCTAGAGTTAGACTCATAGCCTAGTCCTTTCTTGGCTGGGACAAACACCATTGGTCTAAATTCCTCAATGATAGGACTCTTTCCTAACACTTTGACTTCTTCTCTAAGGTTAGCGTTCTCTAGTTTGAGACACATCATTTCAGTTTTTAAGGACTTGATTTCCTCACAAGAGGACTCTAGTTGAATTGTCATGGGACTACAACTTTTACATTCAACCACAATGTTTTCATTTTCAAGTTCCATTTCATCCATTCTATTTTGCATGCTCACACTTTCTTCCATGATTTTTCCAATGAGTTTAATAAGCTGGGACTTAGAGCATTTTTCTAAACACTTCTCATTCTTATTTGCTTCCACCATCATAGCGAGTTCTTGTTGATGACGAAGATACTCAGCGTACTCTGGTGTTGATGTCATTAAGGCGAGATCTGTCTGAGGGTTCCTAGCCAATTCAGCCATATCGGCTTCCCTTCTTGCTTCATAGCCTCTCAGCTTCCCATAGATCACTTCCATATCCAGGGTCTTGTTGGCTGTATTCTCCTTGAACGTAGTCCTATCAAAATTCCATTTCCCTGTGAGTCCATCAATGACTACTCCAACTCTGTTCCTCATAGAAATTTCAGCTTCTGGGATGCACAAGTTTCGCATCTTGGTCACAAGGGCTTCAAAGCGGTACGAGTAGTCCTTGACAGTTTCATTAGGCAGCATTCTGAAGGCATAGAACTCTCGTTTGATTTCAAGCTTAACGTCTTCCTTCATCTCAGCGGTCCCTACGTGGTACTTCTCGAGAGCTTCCCGCTGCTGTTTTGCCGTTGGCAAGTTGCTGACTCTGGTGGCGTCCCTCTCACAAAGGGACGCTTGAAGGAAGCATACAGCCTTAGCATTAGTTTCCATTAGCTTGAATACATCGGGACCCCACTCGTCCTCTTTGTCTTTCTTGTCCTCAGGGACTTTGAGGTCACCCTTCATGATCACCTTCCAGCATTGATAGTTATGACCTCTACAGAAGTTCTCAAATCTGATCTTCCAGCGGTTCAAGTTGCCGTCCGTCAGACGTGGAGGCTTTGTGAAAGAGATTCCAATGGGTTCCATGTCCATCTTTACCTGCAACTCAGTAAGAATCTAGAGCGCCCGCTCTGATACCAATTGTTGGATCGTAAGTCAGTTAATGAGGGCGTCCTTAACTGGGTTAAGGGCGTCCTTTAGTGCAGTGGAAAGACGACTTAACAGGATAAGTGGACATAAGTATTTAGAGAGGAACCCCACTAAGACCAACTAGTCTTGTGGGTAAACCTCTACCTCCGTTGGAGGATTTTCAATAGCCGTCCCTTATCTTATTGAGAGTGAGTCCTTACAACTTCGGCGAGTCGTTACACTTCTCTGAGCTAAGCGTCCGTCCTTAGTCTCACTAGTAACACTCCTTTCAACCTAACAAGTAACCTAACACTCTTAGCTATAAGGAGGCTATCACTCACGTCTCTCACGGTCCGTTGTGAGAGACAAACTACAACTCTAAAAGATTTGTGGTTTGTATTGGATTTGATGTGGTTGGACTTTCTTTCTCTTGCTTCAAGCTCACTTGATCTTCGTTGGTGTTCTTGAATGCTTCGGGAGAGCTTGAGAGAAAGTCTTCAAAGTCCACCAACGCTATGCATACCCTTGGGAGGGTATTTATAGCGGAAGTGGTTCTTGTCCTCTAGCGTCCTCTGAGATTGGGCAGGATCCTTGACCTTTGATCAACGGTGCGATGAGCCTCTTGAGGAAGTCAACTCTGTTGACGCTTGGGAAGCCTCCGCGTGGGTAGGGGACCATCGCTGGGAAAGCGACGTCTTTGACATTGTCTACACGTGCCCAGACAAAGGAAGCTTCCTTCTGAGGACTACGGCCGGACGTGATGTAATCATGTTGGGGCGGCCTTGATTTGAATTTGAACTTCGTTCGTATTTTGGCGCGCGTCCCTTCTTGATGAGGACGTCGTCCTATCTGCGCAGGAACTTCGCCAATTACGTTTATCCTTGGAAGTTCTGCAACCGTGCGTCCCTACAGCTTAGGGACTGCCGTTCACTTGTTGTCCTTTTCGCTCATGTGCGTCCACTGGACTTACCTGAGATCAACACTTGGACAACTTATCAAATACCTTTGAGTTTGTCATTATCAAAACAAGGGACGATTATTATTGGTTTAGATATTAACGACTGGCGTCCTTAATATCGTCCCAACAATTTCCCCCTTTTTGATGATGACAAACTCTTTCAAATGATTCGCACAGAAGTACAGCTTTTAGCATGAGGAACTACACTTTGATTTTCTTTTAGCTTAGGTTGGCAGCAACACTGTCTTTTAAGTGCGTCCTATTTTGTTCCTAACTAGCGTCCTTTGGACTTGGTCGAAATTTCCCCTAAACACATGCTTTGGACCAGGCCGTGCTCCATTCGGTGTAAACTCGCCCAAGACAAGATGATGGCAAAGGCCCATTTAGAGCAACGCCACCTAAAGAGCGCCATCACCGTGGGCTCAAGCCAAGCCCAATGTTAGCACAAGCTTTCCGAGCTGGCCCAAGAAGGCCCAATTTTGTAATAATTTTATTTACTTATTTTTAATGCTTGTTCTCTTCCCAAGGAACTATATAAGGCCTTGTAGGCCATTGTTTTTAGGTACCTTATTACGTTTTTGAAAAGACTTGGTCTCAGACTTTGTAAGCTCTTCTCTTTGTCTCTTGGTAAGTTTATCCAAGAGAGGGGGAGCTCGCCCTTGTGAGTTTATTAAGGGCTTAGTCGGTTACGATTAGGGTGAGTTTATCACGAGTCGTGTTTGGCTTGCTTGGTTGGCCTTTGGTGCGTTAATCCAAAGGTTCGATTGAGTACTTATCCTTTTTCAATACAAAGTCGTTTTTATCCACAAAATGACGCGTGTTTGTCATCCAAATTCATGCCAAAGATTCAAGTTTCATCAGCAACATACATTTCCCCGTTCCAATCAATTCTCAAAGGCTCCTTCGACCCCTAACCGTAGGCGACCCGAGGACGGGACTCATTACTTGGTATATATAAATCGTTTTGAGAATTGTTTTAAAAGTCGATATATATATATATAGTTTTTTCGCCGTTTTCTCTATGCTGGGCAACGTTCTTGAAGTAACTTAATGTGGATGATTTAGATGGGAATGAATGGTTGGATTGAAATGGATAGTATTCGAGATGGTCCGCCTCTGAGTCTGGCGTGGGAGGGTTTCGCCGTTTTGATGACATGCAACGATAGGATCAAAAGGTTGCGTATCCTACTTAGTGTAAAGGTATGCAACGATAGGGTCAAAGTGTTGCATATCATAGGTAGAGTTTCTGGTTGCGTGTCTTATGTGAAGTGGACTGAGTGACTAAGTGGACTTAGAATTGGATTCAAGATATGTGTGTGTGTGTTTGCGAGCTTGTTTGTTGACTTTAGGAAAACCGTTTTGAAACATCTCATAGTTGCTATGTTGATTATAACTTGATAGAGTAGGATCTAGCCCTCTATAGAACTATTTTTTATCATGTAATCAGGATGTCGTGATCGATCCTCGGCGAAATGGTGGTGCAGTGGAGTGACGCGTGTGTCATAGCAGTTTGGGTTGGGTGCCTTTCATTTTTGGAGGGTTACATGTAAGGATTATATATAAAGCATTCAAAAGCTGACCCGACCCGAGAAACCGACCCGAACCGACCGAGAATTTTGGATTGAAATCCGACCCAAAAAGTAACAAGCAAAGGAAAATAGCGAACCCGATTAACCTGAATCCGATTGGGTTCAAACCTGAACCCAACCCTATCTCGTTGGATTGACCCGATAATTTTATATGTGTAGAAAAGATATACTTTATTTTAAATATTATAATGAATTTTTTTATAAAAAAAATTCTATTAATACATACTCCCTCCGTCCCATTTTGTTTGTCCTCTTTCCTTTTCCGTCGTCCCAAAATGTTTGTCCTCCTTCCATTTATATCATTAATTTCTTACAATCTTACCCCTATTCAATCTCACTTTTTACACTCAAAATCCAACTTTTCCTTCTACTTTATCACTTTTCCACTTTTTACACCTATAAAATTACAAAACTACCCTCATTTAATTTCAACCTTTACCCACTTTCCCATCTCCCAATACCACTTTATCTCTTCCTTAATAACCACAAAAAGTGTCTTTTAGGACAAACAAATTGGGACGGAGGGAGTATTATTATTCAGTCATAATATTATTTTAATAATTATTAACAATTCAAATTCATTACTCATTAGGTCGACCCAAAACCTACACAAATAACCTACAAAAACCCTACCCGACTTGACTTGTAACCCGATTGATCCGAACCCACACTCAATTCGAACCCGAACCCATCTGAACCGACCCGTTTAACAGCTCTAGTTACATAGGATCTTGACTACCTTAAGCATTAACAAAATGCTTATGCTTATAAATATAAGCATTAACATACGTACGATAGGAGTTAGGGCTGTCAATGGGGCGGGTTATGGGTGGGTGGAGCACTTCCACCACCCGACCCGCAAGTATAAATGCCCACCCGCCCCACCCCGTCACCCGCCGGATGTTCCACCCATCACCCAAACCACCCGCCACCCGTTGGTTTAACGGGTGACCCATTCTCCCGTTAAAAACCGTTAATACTTTTTTTCCACCATCTGTATCATTATATAGGGCATTTTAATACTGATAATTCAATACAATAAAAATAAAATAAAGATAAAGCAAGCAAATTATCAATATATTAAGTATTTAAATAATGCAAATACATAAGCAAACATAAAAAAGTACATCCGGAATTATTAATGTGCTTCAACATGATATTTAAAATTTGCAAAATATGATAACGAAATGATGCCATCCCATAGATCTTTCTTCAAAAAAAACTTCTGCTCCATGGAAAGGCCTAGTAAAGCAGGAGAGAAGATACATACCAGCAGCCTTACGAAGGAGAACAGATGCTGGGGAGAGGGCTCCGATTCCGATGGGAGAGCGAGAGCCGAGAGGCTATGGCCAATGGTAAGCGTCGGGAGAGCGGCTGAGCATAGGAGGGTGGAGCGATTTGAGAGATTAGAGTTGAGCACTTGAGGAGGGTTGAGCGAGAAATTAACTCACAGAACTATTGTTAAAATTTTGTTTTTTTTTATATATACAAACGGGTGAGGTGGGTGGGTCGGGTGAAACGGCTGACGGGTCGGGTGGTGGGTGGGTGAATGGGTCGGGTTAATGGGTGACAAACTCGCACCCATATCCGCCCCGTAACCCGTTTCACCCGTCATCCGCTCCGCCCATCACCCACTTTTTGTGGGTGATGGGTGGTTTATAGTGGGTGGGTGAAACGGGTGGGTCGGTTAACCGTCACCCATTGACAGCCCTAATAGGAGTATACTCAAATTTTCAGGTCACTAGAAATAATAATGATTTGGATCCATCAAAAGGTATAGTTGATTTAATTACATAGTAATGCTCTTCCATTTAGAATTGAAACTTTCAACTAAACCTAACCCTAGAAACCATTTTCAATCCAAATCAGTTAAGATTTGATTATTTTTGTAACAAACTAGTTGTACCCGTCGTGCCATGCACGACTCGTGTTTTTGTAATTTTTTAATTATATCATAAATAGAATCGTAGTGTGATAACGTATTATAAAAAATTTGACATAATTTAAATTCATCGAATATTAGAAGTCTTTAAATTTTATATAATCGATTAAGAATATATTGCTACGGAAATCATGAACTTATACTTTATAGTCAATAATACACATTATTTTGCAAATTATATTTACTTATATTTTAGTATTCTAATCACCAACTTGATATAATCAAATTAAACATGTAGTTATTTTATTCATAATATTTAAGAATAATTTTTTGCCTCTATATGCGTGAATAAAGCAAAAAAATATCTTATCAATATATAATATATTTTCAAAAATCAAGACATTCGATCAATTATAGAAATATCTAAATTAAAATTTGAAAAGTTAATTCTTATATAAAATAAATTTTATATTAAAAAACTTAAAAACCACGTTGGACGATCAGCATAAATAGATAATATTTTTATATAATCTCAAAGGAGATAAAAAGATATTGTTTACATTAAAATGTAAAATATATTTTATCACAATTAATTCTTATCTAATGTTGGACCATGAAGTCATTGAAATTAAATATTATTGTTTACGTATTGTATTGTACGTGATACTTGTATTTTTGAGTCCTATTGTACATTTGTACGTGATACTATGAGTACCTTATAACGTAGAAGAAAATCAATCAATGGTATATGTGACCGCATATTGAGTATTTTTTTATAGAAGAAAATTGAAGATAAAATTATTTAAGGAATATAAAATTAAAGATAGATAATATGACTTTAAAGATAAAGTTGAAACTTAGATAATTAAAAAAAATAAAAAGATATATATGATTGTTATTATCTATTTGAGTTGAAATCACCACTTTTGTTGCCTATACATCCTCCCACTTCCCATCCTCTTATTCCTCGTACAATCTCATTTTCCAACTGATCACCATACAATTAAATACTCCATATAACCAACAAATCACCACTTCAACCATCAATGTCATAGAACTGGAATATCTATACTATATATTAAAACCGGAGAATTTCGAGCCTCCACGTTAATTCTGGCCCCGCTTGATTTTAATTTTTTTTTTCAACTGAAATAGATAATAACAACCCTATATCTTTTTATTTTCCTTAATTATCTAATTTTCAACTTTATCTTTAAAGCCATACTATCTGTCTTTAATTTTATATTTCTTAAATAATTTTATCTTCATGTTTCCTCTATAAAAGATACCCAATATGCGTTCACATATACCATTGATTGATTTTCTTCTACGTTATAAGGTACCCATAGTATCACGTACACATGTACAATAGGACTCAAAAAAACAAGTATCACGTACAATACAATACGTAAACAATAATATTTAATTTCTATGACTTCATGGTCCAACATTAGATAAGAATTAATTGTTGTAAACTATATTTTATATTTTAATGTAAACAATATATTTTTATCTTGAAAGGCGGTTTTTAAGATTAGATAAAAATATTATCTATTTATCTTGATCATCCAACGTGGTTTTTAAGTTTTTTAATATAAAATATATTTTATATTGTCGTCACATTAGATAAGAATTAACTTTTCAAATTTTAATTTAGATATTTCTATAACTGATGAATATCTTGATTGTTGAAAATATATTATATATTAATAAGATATTTTTTTGGTTTATTCATGCATATAGAGGCAAAAAATTATTCATTAAATATTATAAATAAAACAATACATGTTTAATTTGATTATATCAAGTTCGTGATTAGCATACTAAAATATAAGTAAATATAATTTGCAAAATAATGTATATTATTGACTATAATATATAAGTGCATGATTTGCATAGCAATAAATTCTTAATCGATTATATAACAATTAAAGACTTCTAATATTCGATGAATTTAAATTATGTCAATTTTTTATTATACGTTATCACACTACAATTCTATTTATGATATATTCAAAAAATTACAAAAACACGAGTCGTGCATGGCACGACGGGTACAATTCTAATAACCAGACATAATCTCGTACATTAGAACTAGAAAAACTTAATGATAATTTTTTTTAAAAGTATATAGATTTATATTCTAAATGATTACTTACATTACATATAATATTTAGATTTCTTGGAACAGATTTTTACTCAATAATAGCCTCAAAAACATGATTATTTTATGATTTTAATGTCCAAAACTACTAATAGTAATGTGTTTATTATAAAAATGTACAATTGTATGAGATTTCTCTTTTCGAATATATATAATATGTAGGATTTATTATTATTAAAATCTAACATAAATATTAAAGTGAATTGTAGAGGGTTACGGATAAGGGTTATATAGGATTTTGACTACTTTAATACCCCACAATTTTAAAGGTCCATTAGACGTGCCCTTCCACGTTCATTTACACAATGCATATGCTCATAAGTATAAGCACTAACATACGTAATTGAGGATTAATGTACGCAAATTTTCAGGCTAGTACAAATAATACTCCGTAATGGTTTGGATCCATCAAAAAGGAATCTATACTGTTTATAGTATAAAGTGGAGACAAAGTCTTCACAAAAAATTGCGCCACGTGTCATATCTTTATTAAAATCTATATTGTCTATAGTATAAAGTGGAGACAAAGTCTTCACAAAAAATTGCGCCACGTGTCATATCTTTATTAAAATAATCAATCGGGCCCTTGCGTATATTAAAAAATACTAATCACAATTGAAAGATAAATATATATGATTTGATAACTCTAAAGAACATATAGGAAGATATCTTAGAAATATATAATTTAAGATATAACACCTAAGAAGATCTATCATGTATAGGAAGATCTATCTAGTATATACATATATGTATATTTTTATTTAATAAAACATGATCTTTAACGTAGAAAAAAAAGGAAATATAGATATAGTCTAATTATTTATTTTTTAAAATTCAGACTTTTTCAAAAATTTTAAAAAAACAAAACTCATAAATGTATATTCCGATTTTATCTTAATCTTTATTAAATAATAATATTTACTAAATCATATCTATATTAAATTGGGTTTATAATCATGTTACCCGTACATGGTACGGGGGTTAAACTAGTTATTTATTTACGTATCGATGATGCTCTTCCATTTAGAACTGAAAGCTTCAACTAAGCCCTACTCCTAGAAATCATTTTCAATACGATCAGTTAAGATTTGATTGTAACAAATTAGCATATATTGTGTTGCCTATATATCCTCACACCTCCCACCTTCCACCTTCTTATTACTTGTACAATCTCATTTTCCAGCTCATCACCGTAAAAATACTCCATAGTCACCCATGAAAATGGCCATACTCTTCCTCTTAACCCTACTTGTGTGGCCGTGCTTAGCTCGGGGAAGCCACGACTATAACATCGTCGACTTCGGGGCAAAGGCGGGTGGCGAAACCGACTCATCATCGCCCGCTCTACGAAAGGTTTGGGCAACCGCCTGCTCCTCGACGAAACCTTCCACTATTCGCATCCCCTCCGGAAGGTTCCTGGTGGCGTCTCCGGTCGTGTTCCGTGGGGCCAGTTCTTGTAAGAGTAAGGACATTACTTTCCGGATCCACGGCGTCTTGGTTGCCCCCTCTGACTACAAGTCCATTTCCGCCGCCCACACGTGGTTGTATTTCGACGATGTCGTCGGAGTCTCCATTTATGGTGGAACTCTCGACGCTCAGGGTGAATCTCTCTGGTCTTGCAAGAAAAGCTCTAGCCAACACCATTGCCCTAGCGGCGCTACGGTAACTAAGCATTACGAATTTAGTTTAGATTTTTTGCGTTATTATATATGGTTCATCAACTATTGTGTTTATGAGTATATTTTAAGTATTCAGCTTGGGAATTTTCGGCTTCTTACTTTCTGTGCATTGGTGGAAAAATATATATGTTAAATCACGAATATTACGGCCAAATTTTAGTTTGTTTAATAGTTTGGATTTGGGAGAGTTTTTTTCGGGTGAGTTATGAGATAGTTTAATTAATTAATTATTTTAATAAATATCCAACAAAAATTATCGACCTCCGTTACAAGTCCTGGTTCTCAACTTCGTATACATATACATATTCAACGGAATAAGCTAGCTAGGTTGATTATTCCTTGTTTTTTTCCCCCTTTTTCTTGTCACTGATATTGTGTACGTATATGATTAACAGACTTTGGGATTTACGAACTCGCAAGACATAGTGTTAAACGGAGTGACGTCGATCAACAGCCAGTTATACCACATCGTCTTCAACGGCTGCAAGAATGTACAGGTAAAAGGGGTCGCGGTAACAGCTTCAGGCGAAAGCCCAAACACCGATGGCATCCATGTCCAAGGCTCCACCGGAGTCGACATCCTTAACACCAAGATTTCTACAGGAGATGATTGTGTGTCAATAGGCCCCGGTACCAGCAATCTCTTGATCAAGAACATCGTTTGTGGGCCTGGCCACGGTATTAGGTATGGACAATGTACATCTTCTTACACCAATATATGATCAGTGTGGACTCTCGGACATCTAGTCAAACGGTTAAGTCTTAAGGGTAGTACCCAGAGATTACCATTCGAATGCCATGGGCAATGCCCTCGAATAAAAATATATGATCAATGTATTTTAAAATACAAACCTGATATTCATGAAATGTTGGCTTTAATTTCTAGCATTGGAAGCTTAGGGAAGCACTCAATCGAAGCCGGAGTACAAAATGTGACGGTCAAGTCATCTATGTTCAGAGGCAGCAAGAACGGTTTGAGGATCAAGTCATGGGCAAGGGCGAGCACTGGGTTCGTAAAGAACATCCTCTTCCAACACGTGGCGATGATGAAAGTACAAAACCCCATCATCGTCGACCAACACTATTGTCCCGACCATAAGGGTTGCCCTACTCAAGTAAGCAACCTTTTGTTAATCGAACGCACACGTACTTCATTCAAGAATCCATCCATCATGGAGTATTGGAGTTGAAAAACTAACTAAACATGTATGTTCAATATTTTTCAGGATTCAGGGGTTAGTATCAACGGTGTGAAATATCAAGATGTCGTTGGATCATCGGCTACTCAAGTCGCGATGAAATTCGATTGCAGCTCCAAGTCTCCTTGCAAGAATATAGTATTGGAGGATGTGAGTCTCACGTACCAAAACCGACCAGCTCTATCGTCTTGCAACAATGTTGTGGGGCGTGTTCTTGGTGTCGTTAAGCCCTCTGGATGCTTACAATAATTTGATCTTTACGTTCCGTATGCTGGATTTTGGTCAAGTAATTCTCTAGCTAGGTTGGTTGTTGGTTGCATTAATTTGTACATCATTGTTAGATTGGTGGGGGTAAGCCTAGTAAAACTCTAGCTGATTGATGTAGTAGAATGGAAATCATTGTATTTCAGCTTATTTGAGTTGTTCTAAGTTAACAACGTGCATGCCTTACATCAAGCTTGAGATCCCATCTAGAATAACTCTACGTTTTTTGTTTGAAGCTACAAATACTCATTAAAACACGTCATATGCATCACAAAAGATGAGCAAATGGTGAAACAATAAAGTATGGCAGCTTACATGGCTAAATGCTAGCTTTTGGAGATTTCAAATATTGAGCAAGTGTAAATAGTAGACCATTTTGAGATTTTAGCTTGGCTCTGTGTTAGCTCGAGTGAAATACATAACTACTGGACTCGAGACGGGTTGGGTCGGTTTGGTTTTGGTTCGATCGTTTCAAATTTGGGTTGAGTTTGTGTTCGTGTCAATCAGGCTAGTGATCGGGTTGGGTAGGTTATGTGTATGGGCTCGAGCGTTTAACGAGCTAAGAAAATGTTGAATATTTTTAATGATTATTAATATAGGGGATATGCCTATAAGCACATGAATTTTGATGTTACTATAACTTTTAATTATAATTAGCATGTAACTCATGACCTATGGATTAGTTAATAACCTTAATTATCATTATGTTGTATTAGAGTTTTTGTCTTTATCCTTCACAATGTAAGTTATATAAGTAATATGATAAATATAATTAATTAAGGCAATAATAGGACACCACCTAAATTTATAATATATATATTTCATGTTTTCTCTTTTTACCGTACCCATATATGTGTGAACTAAGTTAGAACTTATTTGTGATCATTAAATTACTAATTTAACGGATCATATTGATTTATAGTTTATATTTTAATGTAAATATATAGTATTTAAGATTCACAAATGGCCGATGGAAATTAAGTTAAGCAAACCGAACTGCTCACATTTTAACAAATGACAAATTAAACTTTGTGCATTACTTTTAAACGCCATTCAAATTTTCTCTATTGTCTTGAAAAGAGTATCCTTGATCACCCAACCCACATCATAACCCGAAATGATGGGAACTGTAAAGCTTACCCTTGCTGACAATTTTGCAAAAGCGTCCTATGAGCTTCATGTTTTCTTTACGGGACGTACTTGCTTAGTTCTTAACTTGGTTCAAAAGGTGATCACAAGGACGTTTGCTAAAAGGCTCTCTCTTTGCTAAGAGGTAAATATGGTAAAGTCAGTAAGGACGTCAGTGGTTCAGTTGTGGTTATCAGTTTGAGAGCGTGGGACGCCTTTGTTGAGATTTGATCAAGCAGTTTTGGAAGGTGAAGCGTTGTGAGTTTGAAATTTGAACCTTGAAATCTGTGTGTGGAAGACAGTTGTAACCGCTCAATGCTTAAGGGGGGAAGTTTCGCCACGTGTCGCTCCTGTAGTCACTGTACAAATTACAAGCGTACCCCTGGCCCCCCTATATAAACCCTCTTATCTTCCATTCCCAAAATTTTACCACTTCCAAATTTACTCTCACAAATCGCTCTGCCCTCTCTCTAACTCTCCGATCACTTTCTCTCTCTAAACCTTCCCACAAAATGGCTCAACAACGCAAGAACTCCGCCGGACCTTCTGCCGGCGGCAATAGGAGAAAGCTGGTGAAGTCAGGGACGCTTACCAAGCCAAAACAGATTAAGTTAGACGAAGCTCTGGTGGACTTTATTGATAAAAAGCCCAAGACCTTGTACAAGATGATTCGTCAAAGGATGGAACAGTCTTCGACGGATCCTATCAAGTACAAGAACTACCAGACGTTATTCGACATATTTGTCTTTCCCAAACTTCACGACCATGGCTACGAGGATCAACTATATGTAGGAGGTGATGTTCTTTTCATTCGCCTTTACGGTGCTGAACTTTTACCTACCCTACTGGACATGATCCCTGAGCTTCACAATTCCGTCCTCCCTGACATACCCATGTACCCTCAAAACTCAATAGCCTATAAAATGCTACACCAGCCGTCCACAACCTCTCACCTCCCTCGCAAAACGTCTTGCCTGCCAAGCGTCCTGCCCCTGCCAAATCTCCCCTCTCAAAGTCCTCTCTCCCAAATCCCACTCCTTCAAAACCAACACAAATAGTGGATAAGTTCCCACCTGAACTACCGGAGGTTAGGAACAAGAAAGCGAATGACAAAAGGCCGTTCAAAAGGCCAAAACGTCCAACGCTCCTCCCTCCAAGTCCCAAAGCTCCACAAAAACACTTCCTTCCAAATCCAAGGCGACGCCATCCTCTGCTCAAATGGCACCGTCCCAAAAAGCTCCATCCCCTCCTCCACAAAATGTCCCATTTCCTCCTCCTCCTCACATCGAACAGTTACCTACTCCCTCCTCATCTCCACCCAAAGACATGGCCCTTTTCGTCCACTCTCCATTGAACCTGGCCAACTTCCCTTCGGCTCCCTCACACATCTCCCCACCAAAGGTCCCCGATACTCCAAAGTCCAAGGGTCCTTCTTCAGAAAGGGACACCATCTCTAAAAGATCTGCTCAAGAAGAAGTTGAGACCGAGTAGGCTGAGGCTCGCCCTTCAAAAGGACAAACCTTCAAAAGAATGAAGGATGGGACTGCCCCTAATGTCCTGGTCACAGAGTCAGCCGCACCTGAAGAAGTTCCGTCCTCCAGCTCCTCCACCTTCGCCAGTGCCTCTAAAAGCTCTAAAACAGTTGTTGCTCCGTCCCCCCTCATCGACATAATAGGGGACTCCAACGAGGCGGTTGATGAAGCCGAAGTTTTTGATAATGAGCAAGAATCTACTTAAGTAGTCGAGGACGCTGTTTCGTAACAGGTTGCTCAACAAAAGGACGGTGAGCTGTCTGGACGAAAACTCGAGAAAGACGCTCTTGAGGACGTTCCCTATACTCTCAATGTACAGGACGCTCCTGTAGACGCTGTTGAAAAGGACGCTCTTGCTATTGAGCAACAGTCTGAGCAGCAGAACCAGGAAGAGGCTGCTAATGAACAGAACGCCGGTCAGGGCGAAGAAGAAGTTGAAAATGTCCAAGGCACTGAGAACGCCAACAGGGAAAGTGCCGAGGACGATGATGATGAGAATGACGATGATGATGATGATGAGCCTGAATCCCCAAAGGGGAAGAAAAAGAAGAGAAAGGTTGATGGAGACATCCACATCCTTGGCCCCCTCCTTTTTAAAGAAGAATGGTTGGACTCTTTCAAAGAGGCCAAAGAATTCTTGGAACTCCTTCGCTTCCAAGGTCGGACAAAACGTGGAAAGGAGTCGGTCAAAGTAAATCCCCATCAGATCTAGGCATTCTACAACACGCTGAAGTATAAGAGGGACAACTCCATGGTCTTTTAGATCGAAGGAGAGAACGCCAACTTCACTGAACGCAACGTCCGGGCCTACCTTGGTCTTGGCAACAAAAAGCCAGGACCTGAAGCCCTTAACACGTTGCAGGCCAATGCGTTCGATATGAAGGACGAAGAGGTGGACGCCTTGCTGCAAAGAATTTTCCGTGGAAAGCTGCCGTATGGAAATGATAGAGTGACACACCTCCTTTCTCACACTAGGGCGATCGCACACTATTTCATTTGCAGAGCCATAATCTCCAGGTAGGAGAAGAAGAGCGTAGTTCAAACCATCGACTGCATTCTGCTAGACGCCTTCCTCCAGCGCCGTCTTATCAACCTTGCAAGAATTTCATTGGAGCACATGGCCAAATGTGCAAGGAAGAAACATTTTCTCCCCTTCCCAGGTCTCGTCAAAACCATACTTCAACATCAGAACGCTTATGACGACTCCGAAGAGGAAGAGGTTGGGATGCACTGGGATCAGCGCAAGAGACTGGTCAAGATCAGGAACTCCGAAGAGCTTTCGTCCATCAAAAAGCAGATAGAGGCAGAGAAGAAGGAAGCAGAAAAAAGGGATGAATAAGAACGACTTGCCAAGGAAGCTGAGGACGAACGCCTTGTAAGTCTAGGTACTGAGTCACAAGGGACGGAGCAATTGGCACCTGACCTCTCTCTCTTGGATTCGGTATTGCTAAGGGACTCGCCTCCAACTCTTCCACCAATGAACGTCCCTTCAAGCAGCCGTTCTGATCCCATTTCTCCTCCGGAGAATCCTGAGCAGTACCCTCCTCAACAACTTATGGTTGCTATTCTCCAGAACCAATGCCTTATGATCAAGACTATGAGAGAATCTACGGACTTGTATGAACAACTTCACAAGTATTATCAAGAGTCTGAACGCAGACCTTCCCAGTGATCACTGTCCTCCCTCTTTATCCCTCATCTTTTGTGCTTGTGCTTCTTTTACTTCAAACACTTGATAATTTTCTGGGTCTGTAATGACATTATTCTCTACTTTTGTTTGAATGGTAGTTCAGTTGTTTGTGTACATTGATTGTTTAAGCGTTATCTTGTCTCTAATTATGTTTTTCTGCTACCGTCCTTATTCACTTGTTATCCTTTTCGATGATGCCAAAATGGGGAAGTTTAGTTCTGTAGAGATGCCTATATATTAGTTATCTAGAATAAGCAAGTGTTAAGGGATAACTATTAGTAAAAGGTCTGAGGAACGCTACTCCAAATAATTTGAGGGACGCTTAGAAATTGCCTAGGACGTTACTCTCTCCCTGAAATCCAAATGTTAGGAAAATCAAAGGCTGAAAACTTGTGCTCATAGAAAATTGCTAAGTCCCAAAGGACGCTCTTAGAGTTTTCATGCATGCTAAGCTTTAATGTCAAATTATTTTGCCTAAGGGTTTGTCATCATCAAAAAGGGGAAATTGTTGGGACGATGTTGAGGACTCCTTTGTACTTAACATTGTGCCTATTACAATTGTCCCTTAATTTAAATATGACAAACTCACTTTGATCTAATAAAGTTATCCAAGTGTTTCAGGAAGGCCAGTTATGAAAAGGGCAACAAGAGTTGTGGACGTCCCTGAGGAGAAGGGACGCAACTTTCCAGAAGTAAGGACCAAGGAAGTTAAAACTTAGCCTAGTACGCAGTCCCAAGCAAGTAGGAACGCGAGCTCAACTCTGGAGTCCTTACAAGGCTACCCGACAAGATGACATCACTCGACAAGCTTTGATCATCTAGGACACGTGGAGGCCAATTTTGTAGATCAGTCCATCACCACGTGGAAGGCGATCTTGTAGCCGAGTACTACAGCTGTTGCCAGTAAGCTTCCGTCATCATCGCCAAGGACACGTGGAGGCCGATCCTGTTGCAACGTACCAAAAGGGAATGATCATTGATATCTCTCTCTATTTGGTGGTGCTTTATAGGTTATTTTCCCTTGTAAATATGTGTCTTTTGTTCCTTTTCTTGTGTGTTTTGTCCCTTTTTAGCTTGGATTCCGATTTTCTATGAGATTCGGAGACTATGCGATTTTTGTGCATTTTGTAGGTGTTTTTGGCATGATTTGAGGATACTTTGAAGGAGAACCGAAGAAGGATCAAGGCACGAGTCAAGGAGCGGAAGAGCGGAGCGACCCATGAAGAGAAGCACGAGAAAAGCCAAGAAGAAGAGTTGCCAGAGACCAGGACCGAGTTCCATGGACGTCGGGCCCGAGATCGAGTTGAGGACGTTGGACCGAAGTGCCAACAAGTCGGGCCCGATTTACCTCCGTGTCGGTCCATGTCGGTCGATCAAGGATTGGGCTCCAAGGCACACAAATGAGATCTACCACTTTTGCCCCTCTTCTATTTTGGGCATTCTTACCTTCTAATTAGAGGGAGGAGGACAATTAGCAAGAAACACAACACTAATCACCTCTCAAAGGCTCTAGGGAGACTTGGAGAGTAAATAGAAGGAGAAGAGAGGAGAAGGAAGAGAAATCGGTGGAGGAGAACGATAGATCTAGGGAGAACTAGTGAGTTTGTCTTTGTTTTGCTTTGCATTTGTGGATTTGGATTGGAATTTGTGGATTTCATTTGTTTAGTGAATGAAATTTGGATTTGCTTTGAGATTGCTTTGCTTTTTGCTTTGATTGTTTTTTACTCTAGCCTTATGGAGTAGATTCCATTGATCTTGAGCTATGGGGGAAACCTCTAACTAGATTGGGTTTGAACCCCCAATTCCATAGCCTTGAGTGCTTGATCTAGGAACCCACTCTACATAGAGCTACAATTCCTTGTGGAAGCAAGGGATCAAAGGCTTGTGATTGGCAAGAGTGAACGGAAGTGATCAATTGCCCATCACTTGACCTTGCATCGAAAGGGAGGTCAAATTCCCTATGGGTCGATGTGTAGAAGTGGCGGGACCGAGGGAAACAACCTCGATCCTACGAGGATCAACACTTATTGCTTGAATTGGGGTGGAATAGCCCACATCTACTAGAGGAGGAACCCAAAAACCCAAGATCTATCTCTCCGATTTGCAAGTTCGACTTACCTAGTAACTCTGGCCCGACTTAACTATTGTCAGTCCCGGTCTTTTCCTTGTCGATCCACCTCGGGCCCGAAGTGACCAGTGTCGGTCCCGAGTGGTTTGTCTTGTTTTCCTTTGTTTTAGCTTTTCTTTTCCTTTTTCAAGTCTTTTAGGTACACTCAACGACAGAACCCCCGAGTGTTCGACACCCTACCTTGTGCTACTACGAGGTTGGATTATATTGTTTTGAGACCCTCGCAATCCGAAACCGACACATCAGAATTTAGCGCCGTTGTCGGGGAGTTCTTATTGTTTTGAGGTACCAAGTTTGTTGAGTCCTTTGATTTTGTAGTGATTTGGGTGAGGGATTAGCCCGAGCCCCTTGTTTGTTTTGATTGGGTTTTGTTTTTGTCTTTGCTTATAGGTGTATGAAGCTCGTTCCACCCGAGGAACACTTAAGTTTGAATTTGTTAGTGATCCGGAAAGTATAATCAAAGAAGCCAGAAGGAAAAAAAGAATGGAGAACCAAGGACAACATGATGATGAGTTGGTTCAACTCAGGGCCGAAATGGGTAGAATGCAACTTGAGGCGGAAAATCGAGGAGCCGAAGGGGGAGTGATCCCACCAAATTTGTCTTATTCGGCTAGGAAGAAATTCTTACATGATGCTAGACAATATTATTGGGATGATCCATAGCTCTACAAGGAAGGGAGTGATCGAATCTATAGACGGTGTGTTCCGAGTGAGGAGGTTTAGAGCATCATTCAACATTGTCATTCCTTGCCAACGGGAGGCCATGCCAAAAGTTCCAAAACCACATCAAAGATTCTTCAATGTGGTTACTAATGGCCAACCATGTTTAAGGATGTGCATGAGTATGTGAAGAGATGTGAGGAGTGCCAAAGAGAGGGGAACTTGTCAAGGATGAATGAGACTCCTCAAGCCAGAATGCTTGAGGTTGAGTTATTTGATGTATGGGGCATTGACTTCATGGGACCATTTCCTACCTCGGGGCCCTACAAGTACATCTTAGTGGCCATGGATTATGTCTTAAAATGGGTGGAAGCCATACCAACAAGGACTAATGATGCTAGGGTGGTGATGAAGTTCTTGAAAAGCAACAATTTTTGCAAGGTTCGGTGTGCCTAGAGTCCTCATTAGTCATGACGGACCTCATTTCATTGAAAGATGCTTCGAGAATGTGTTGATCAAGTATGGGGTGTCTCACCGAGTTGCTACTCCTTATCATCCTCAAACAAGTGGGCTAGTCGAAGTGTCTAACCGTCAAATCAAGGCCATCTTGGAGAAAACGGTGTCTCGTTTAAGGAAAGATTGGGCATCTAAGCTTGATGATGCACTTTGGGCTTATAGAACCGCTTACAAGGCACCCTTGGGAACTACACCTTTCAATCGAGTCTATGGCAAAGCATGTCATCTTCTGGTTGAGCTAGAGCACAAGGCCAAGTGGGCACTCAAGGAGATGAATTGGGATGTCAATTTGGCCAGTGAAAAGAGATTCCTAGATCTCCATGAGTTGGGAGAATTGAGGTTGAAGGCTTATGATAATTCTAAGTTGTATAAGGAGAAGACCAAGAAGTGGCATGATAGGAAATTGGTCCCAAAAACCAATCAAGTTGGTGATAAGGTTGTCCTCTTCAATGCATGACTTAGATTCTTTCCCGAAAAGCTAAGGACTAGGTGGAGTGGAGCATTTGTGGTTCAACGAATTCACACTCAAGGTGCAGTGGATGTGGTTGATTAGAATGGACGAGTCTTCCAAGTGAATGGTCATCGTTTGAAAAATTTCTATGACAAGGTCGATCCGAGTGAAGAAGTTAGAGCCTCGTGCGCTCTCCTATTCGTGGAGTAAATCTAGACATGCCAATCAAGAATAAGAAATTGTGAGCTTTTCGAACTCTTCTTCTCTTACATTGAGTTTTGGTTTCCTTGTTTGATGGGGACATCAAAAGTTTAAGTATGGGGTGGGGCTTAGTTGCTCATAGTTTCATGTGTTAGTTTCTTAAGTGTTTGAAGATGTTTGTTCCTAGTTTGTGTTTTGGAATGTTTGCTTTTGGATTGTGGTTTGTTTGATGAAAGACAAGAATGATTGAACTTGATTTGGTTTGAATGGATGAGTTTTTGTTTTTGGTTTTGTTTGAGAAATGTTTTTGCAAAAATCCATAAAAATTTGAAAAATATATGTTGAAATCAACAAAAAGATTTTGTTTTTGGACTAAGCAATCCCCATCTTAGATATCCAAATGAAAGTTAATGATAATGTGAGCATGTAAATTCCTTTGCATATTTTTGGATGGTTTAGCCTCTAAATAGATGTTGCTTTTAAAGTGATTTTGATATCATGCTTGTTTTTATTGAGCATATGAGTTCTAGGATGAGTTCTTATGCAACTAAGTATGAATGACCCTTGTGAGATTGATTTTTGGCCATTTTAGGGATGCTTGTTCATATTTGGATATCCCTCATGATTCTTGTGTGATTAGCTCATGCATGCTTAGTAAAACTTGCTATTGCGATGTTTATCTATTTTCCAAGACCGTCATGAGATTTGTCTAAGCATTGTCATATTGATTTTGAACTTTATTTTTTTAGTCACAAAAATGTTCCATATCCTACCTTGAAGTTAATCCTTTGTTTGTATCCCCGTTTTAGCCTAGACCTTTGTTTGAAACTCCTCAAAAATATTATTCCTAGCCTTATATGACTTGACTCTTATGAGATTGGACTTTAGAATAGAGGTTTGGAGTGTATTTGAAGAGTTGAGATTCTCTTTGGTTCAGGGCGAAGAATGGTGTTATAAATCATGTGGGTAGTGCATCTTTGTTGTGCAAAAGTGAGAAGAAAAGAAAGAGAATGTTGGAAAAGGAAAGTGGATTGAAAGTAAAGAGCTTAAGTGAGAAAAGTGGTCCGACCGAGTTACAAGGCATATCGGGCCCGAGTTGTAGTGAAAGTCGATCCAGTGCAAAAGTGTGAAAAATCCAACAAAAAGCTAAGTGCAAAGATGAAGTGGAATGTTAAGTAAAAGTTTGGGTTGAGAGAAAAAAATGTTAAGTCTTTCGGATGAGTGAAAATTGATTGTGAAATTTGGTGAAGTTGGTGAGAGATTAGGAAGTTCAATCCCCATTGTAAGCACCACAAGACCAAAATGATTCATACCTTGCGAAATACCAAAAGCCCCATTACAACCCGGCCGAATGGAACCTCTTTGAGGACCTCCATTGAGCAAAGTTCATATTCTTTGTGTGCATTGTAATAGGCATCTCTAGGTGGAGGATTTGGTGATATTAGCTTCAATAGTAAAGTCCTTACTGGCATGATTTTTGAGCTTGAGTGTTCATTGCTTTACCTATACACATGATGAGTGATACACATTTTCATATCCCTAAAGTGAGGCTTAGTTGCATTTGACTTTATTCCTATGAACACTTGATCATGTATGATGATGTAATCTTGCTTGAATATCTACCACTTGTGCTTGATTGTGTTTTCATACGAGGTTTTACTTGAAGATTATGTTTCGGTCTTGCTTACATTGTTATTGCTTGAGGACAAGCAAGTTTAAGTATGCGGTATTCTGATGTCTCTCTATTTGGTGGTGTTTTATAGGTTATTTTCCCTTGTAAATATGTGTCTTTTGTTCCTTTTCTTGTGTGTTTTGTCCCTTTTTAGCTTGGATTCTGATTTTCTATGAGATTCGGAGACTATGCGATTTTTGTGCATTTTCTATGAGATTCCTTTTCCAACTTTTCTTTCTTTCTTTTCACCAAAGATGCACTACCCACTTGGTTTATAACTCCATTCTTTACCCTTTCACCAAAGAGAATCTCAACTCTCCAAATATACTTCCAAAACCTCTCACTAAAGTCCAACCCCATAAGGGTCAAGTCATATAGGCTAGGAATCATATTTTTGAGGAGTTTCAAACAAAGGTCTAAGGCTAAAACGGGGCTACAAACAACTGTTTCTCTTCAAGGTAGGATATGGAACATTTTGTGACTAAATGAAATAAAGTTTAAATCAATGTGACAAAGCATAGAACAATTTTCATATTGGTCTTGGAAAATAGATAAACACCTTAATAGCAAGTTTTACTAAGCATGCATGAGCTAATTCACACAAGAAAATGAGGGATATGCAATATGAACAAGCATCCCTAAAATGGCCAAAAATAATCTCACAAGGGTCACTCAAGCTTAGTTGCATCAAAACTTATCCTTAGAACTCATGTGCTCAATAAAAACATGCAAGACATCATATCACATTTAAAAGCAACATCCATTTAGAGGCTAAACTATCCAAAAATATGCAAAGGACTTTACATGCTCACATCATCATTAGCCTTCTTTGGACATCTAAGATGGGAATTCCTAGTCCAAAAACAAAATCTTTTTGTTCTTTTCAACCGAAAATTTTCAAATTTTTATGATTTTTGCAAAAATTTTCTCAAACAAAAAAAACAAACTCATCCATTCATACCATATTCAACATCATCATCATTCATGCAACATCCTTCATCATGCCACTATCCAAAATGAAACATCCCATAAACAAACACAAACTCAAACACACTAAACATGGAACTACGAGCTACTAACCCACCCCATACTTAAAATTTTGATGTCCCCATCAAAAGAGATCAAAACTCAAAAGTAAAGAGAAGAGTAGGGAAAGCTCACAATTTCCTTATTCTTGAATGGCTTTGTTGAGGCTTAGTTTGGAGGGTGGCCACGGCGTTGTCCCCTTTGGAGCCGGGCGTGCCGCTCACGCTCATACACTTGGTTGTGGAAAGGGTCTTGACTCGGCGGTTGGATTGGTGGGGCGGGACGCATCCATTGGTCTTCACGGGATGAGAAATTCCCGGACATCCACTCATTGAAACTCTCTTGGACGGTCCACCTTTGATCCTCGGCCGCCCTCAAGTCATCCACATCACGTCTCATGTAGGCCATGTTGCGGTTCACCTCATCAAATTGCTCTTGGAAATCCTCTTGGTGGTGAGAGAGTTGTTGTTGTTGGAGGTTGAGGTTTTGTTGTTGTAGATTGATTTGGTGTGCCTCTTGAAGTATGCTTGCTTGTTGAAGTTGGAGATGCGCCATTTGGTTGGCCAAGAAGTTCATGTCCACCGATTGGTTTGGCTCGGGGAACACCATTCCGGGCCCGTACCATTGGGCATACCCCTCATACCCTCCATAGCTCGGTGGTGCTTGATGTGCTCCACTTCCCTCACCCCTCTCAAATCGGCTCGGGACCGGATCGGGCAAGTATGCATCGGACCGACGTTGGTGGATGTCGGGCCCGACTTGTGAAGCACCTCGGTCCAAGAGTGTTGGGGCGTGGTCGGTGAGCAAATTGTGGTAATCACCTTCTTCTTCTTCTTCTTCACCTCTAGGCAAGTCCACCTCCATGTCGTCTCTCCTCACGAACTCATATTGATTAGGCTCCTCTTCTTCGGTGTCCGGGAAAGCTTGAGGTGTACTGAAACGGATGTGTTGTGGTTGTCTCCTAACCTCAAATGTCCCCTCCGGCTCTCCAAAAGGATTCACCTCTCCCGTCCACACTTGGAACCAATTGTAGTAGTCGGTGAGGTTGAAGAGGCGTGGCTCCAAGGGGATGTGCACATTGTTGAAGTTGGAGTGTGGAGCTAGGTAGGTGGTGGCGCCGGTCACTTGCTTCTCTTTGATAATGTTGGCCTTTTTGAAGTACTTCAAGTCCATGAGCTCCACACCATTTGGGGCCGGCGTGTAGGTAGAAAAGTCCACCTCAAGACGGTGAGCTAGTCGGGCAATCATGCCTCCAAAATAGATCCATGAGGAACTTTGGAAATCCCTCACCATCTTCACCCATTCCCAAGCAAGGCTCATTGGCTTCTCGTTCTCAAATAACATCTCGTAGAGTAGCATGGCCTCCTCCTTCATCGGCTTGCTCAATTCATGCCTAGCAAAGATAGAACAACCCAAAGCTCGGATCATGACTCGGAAGAGTGGGTTTGCTATCTCATTTGTCGATGCGCCTTTCCTCATCTCACGTCTTCCGGCTACGAACCTCCAAAGGTAGTCCACCTTCTCATTATCAACATAGGCCTCCTCTCTTGCAAATGGGAACCCAAAGTAGTTCGCTATGTTCCGAAGAGAGACCTCATGCAACTCGTTGCCCATTTGGAAAGAGATCATGCCTTCACTCTCGACCCCTTCATAGGTGCACTTGAATTTCGCCATGAACTCGGACGTCAAGGCGGGATAATGAGTGTTGTTCCACCTTAGCAAGACGTTGAGCCCAATGTGGTTATAACACCGAGCAAGAGCCTCATCCATGCTCATCTTTCTAATGGACTCCCAATCTAACCACCGGGTGTGGTGAGATAGACCCATGAGACGCTCATACTCTCTAGCCACGTCCTCATCCTCAAAACGCACATCGTCCATCCTTTGGACCCTCTTGGACGACTTCTTGGACTTTCTTGTTGCTTTCTCCATCCTTGAAGAAGATGCTCGGGTAGACATGGTACCTACACACAATCAAAACCAAAGAACTCCAAGATAAAATCTATACAATCACAACAAGGGCACAAGCTTCTATCACAAACAACTCATCATGCAAAGAGATGACCCCATACTTGTTTTTAACACACTCAATCCACAAAATCAATCATGCGTGAACAAAGAATCACATATCAATGGTCAAGCTATAAGATATATCATGATAAACATGCTATAACCAACATTCAAGCTCATGAATCCCTAAGTTCACACAAGAGAAACTCGAAAAGCTTAGGATCGATATGCAAAAGACAACGGGTCCGAGGTTGGGGACCTCGGTCCGAGTGTCTGGACCGACATGCAACATCGGTCCGAGGATCTGGGTACCTCGGTCCGATTGTACTTCGACTTCTCTACTTCGAAACACCCATAAAACACACTACCATGCTCCTAAAACTCAAAATCAACCAATTCTCATCACCAATCGAAGTTCTAAGTGGGATTTATCAACAATTAAGCACAAATTTCACAATGCATGCAAATCACCATGGATGCTCAAAGTCCAAGCTCACTCAATCATGGCATATCTCAAATCTAGCAATGAAAACATGAAATTCACAAAGAATCAAGTAGAGATTGAGATTCACATACCAAATGTTGAAGAAACAAAGACTTCTAGCAAACAACTTCTTAGAACCCAAATTTCTCTTCTAGATCTAGAAGAGGGATGAAGATTAATGGGATTTTGTTAGGATTTTTTGGCTTTTGGTTTAATGTTTTGGGGATGCTAGGGGTTGGATCGAGATCTTGTGGGTAGGATTGCTTGAGGTTCGAGTATGGTGGAGAATGGAGATCGAATTGGGAGTTTTTGAAGGGATTGGTATTTTGGGAAGGTAGTTATGGAGGTAAGGGGTGTTAGGTAAGGGAAAGGGGGCTTAAATGGGGTAGAAGATAAAGGTAGGTCAGAAGGGCAAAATAGGAATTTCCACCAAAATCAAGACCAAGGTAATCGGCAAGCTTGGACCGACGTTGGTACCTCGGGCCCGAGGTACTGGGTACCTCGGTCCTACCCGTTTTGGCTTCCTAAAATTCCCTCGTCTTGGTATTTTCTACCCACAAGTCATTGCATCATTTCCACAAATACCACACATGATCATCAAGCTCACATAACACATATATCCACAAAATACATGCTAAAGAAGAGATTAGGAAGAATCTAAGCTAAAGCAAAGAAAGACAAACTAGAAACTACGAAAATGAACCTACTAAACCCGGGTTGCCTCCCGAGGAGCGCTTCTTTTAAGTCACTAGCTTGACTTCTAACCTCTACCCTTCAAGGGGGGTGAAACACGGTGAATTGATCCTCCTCGTCATATGCACCTCCATTCTCATCATAGCCAAAGTGCCACCATTTGTGTTTGATGAAAGAGTGGCCTCCAAATTCTCCATCATTCTTCTCTTCCAAAGTGTAGGTGGGTATCTCTTGCATCTTCTCAACTTGCTCTTCATCACCTACATCACAAAAGTCTAAAGAATTTCTAGGGGACTCTATGACATTATAACTCAAGTCTTCTTGTAAATCATTCAAGCAAAGATAGTCATCATCTAAATCCTCTTTCAAATTACTTAGACAAATGTAAGAATCTCCTACATCAAAAGGATATAGATTAGGATACTCTTCATGGCTTGGTTGGCTATCTCCATCCCTTGACTCTTCATGGACTTGATCATTGACCATGTCATGGTTTCTCAATGGTACTTCCTCTCTTGTGGATTCCAACTCCTCCCTCTTGCGCTTGGCACTTTCCTCTAGTTTCAAAATCGCCAATGCATCCGGTTCATTAAGGGCCTTGTTGAAATGGAACTCCACTTTTTCCTCTCCAATCTCGAAAGTGACTTTCCCATTCCTCACATCAAACTTGGCACCCGCCGTAGCTAGAAACGGCCTCCCGAGAATAATGGGTACCATCGGATCCTCTTTCATGTCTAAGATCACGAAATCATCGGGCACAAAATATCCTCCAACTCTAACCGGGACGTCATCTAGAATTCCGGTGGCCTTTGTTGATGAACCATCGTCCATGGTAAGACTCATATCAACCGGTTCCATATCTCCGAGGTTAGCCCTTCTCCATATGCTCATGGGCATAACCGATATGCTTGCTCCTAGATCACAAAGAGCCTTGAATTGTTGGGATCCAATTCCCACGGTGATGGCAAATCTTCCGGGATCACCTAGCTTTTGAGGTAGCTCTAAGATCTTCACCTCATCTTGCATCTCAACAATTGACCTCTTCTTGCTCAAGATTTCTTTCAAGAATATTGCATAGGAGGGCATCTCACTTAGAGCATCGGTGAATGGAATAGTGATGTTCAAGCCTTGCAAAAGCTTCAAGAACCCCTTGAACTTGCCCTCAATAATCTCCTTGGGCTTCTTCATAGGATATGGAAGAGTAGTAGCACCTTGCTTCTTGCTTGGATCCACCTCCTTGGATCGATCTTGGCTCCTCTCCACGATCTCAGCCTGGACCGACTTAGGATCGACGTTGGGACCGACGTCAAGCATCTTGGACCGGGGGCAGGGGCTTTCTGGGCACGTCGAGCCACCTTCAGGGCAAGTCGGGCTGACTTCAGGGCAAGTCGGGCCCGAGTTGCTGGGTATCTCAGTCCTCTTTAGGGGACTTCCTTCATTCACCGGATCGATGTCTGGGCACATCGGGCCCGAGGTGCTGGGAACCTCGGTCCGACTCTCTTCTCTTGTTCTTGGAACTTGTGGCTCGGGCAAACTCCGTCCACTCCTCAATCCTATGGCACGAACTTCATTTTGTTGTTGTGGTGCACGGGGATTCTCCTCGGGTCGGCCCAAGAGTCTCCCTTCCTCCCTTGGAAGTTGATTTGCCATGTGAACAAATTGGTTGTCCACTTATCTTCTCCACACGCCAAACTCCTTGAATTGGGTCTCTATGTTGGTGACTTGATTCTTCAAATCTTGAGCCCATTGTGGTGTTTGCTCATAGAATCCGGGAGGTCGATATGGTGGTTGTTGGGCCCTTGGCTCGTGTTGGTTGAAGTTGTTGTTGTAGCCACTAGCTTGGCCTTGGTTACACCTTCCTCCATTGTTGAAATTGGTTCTCCCTCCATAGTTCCTTTGAACATTGTTGGCCTCCTCAATTTGCTCGGCCAACCGGACTTGGCGCTCATTTGGGCACTCTTCGGCTCCATACTTCAAAGAACCACACTCTTCACATGCTCTTGTGTTTTGTTGGAGATGACCCATCTTCCTCCTCATCTTGTTCAACTCATCCTCCAAGAATTGGATCTTCACATCTTTGTCCACCTCTTCACTTTTGGGATCGTAGAGCCTCTTCGGACCTTCTCCATGGATTCTCACTTCCTTGCTCACTTGATTGACACCATACATGGCTTCATAATCCGAGAGCTTGTCTAGCAACTCCAACGCTTGCTGCGGAGGCAAGTCAATGAACCCACAATCGGTATGGAGGTTCAATTTATCCTTGGTGGTGGGGTTGATTCCTTGGAAGAAAATGTCTTGAAGGACATAAGGTTGTTGACCATGTGTTGGACACGCCCTTAACATCTCTTTGAACCTATCCCATGCCTCGAAAAGTGGCTCATGAGCTCCTTGTTGGAAACTAGCAATCTTCCTTCTAAGCTTCGTCGTCTTGGTGGGCGGGAAGAACTTCATCAAGAATAAGTCGTTGAGAGCCCTCCATGATGTGATAGAACGAGGTGCTTGGCTCTCCAACCAATGCAAAGCTTTGCCTCCCAAAGACCACTTGAAGGCCTTGAGTAGCACATACTCAAGTGTCTCGTCGTCCGTCGAGATGGTCTCACATAGATCTTTGAATTGCTTGACATGCTCGGTCGGGCACTCATTCGGTCTCCCTTGGAATTGTTCTCTCTTGATGAGTGAGATAAATTGAGTTTTTATCTCAAAATTCTTTGACACCTCCGGTAAGACGATGGCCGGTTCGGGCACCTTCAACTCCGGATGCATGTATTGTCTAGCATTCCGGGGTTGGGTATTGATTTGAGCCTCCAACCTTATCCTTTGCTCCCTCTCTCTACGGGCCTCGGCATCTCGGTTCGCCATTTCAAGTTGCATTCGAGCCATGTCGGCTCTCATCCTCTCAAACTCCTCATCTCGGGCTTGGTCCGCCATCCTCTTCTTCTTTCGGGCTTGCCTTAGAATACTCTCCGGGTCACACACAAAGTCGAGCTCAAGGGTTCCTCGGGCGGAACTAGCTTGCATACACCTACAACCAAAGACACAAACAAAAACCGAATCAAAACAAACAAGGGGTTTGGGCTAGTCCCTCACCCAAATCACTACCAAAATCAAACACTCAACAAAGAGGGTACCTCGAACAAATAGAACTCCCCGGCAATGGCGCCAAAATTCTGATCGGTCCGGGATCGGAGGGTCTCACAATTTAAATTTATAAAAACCGAACCTCAATTGTAGTAAAGAGGTAGGGTGTCGAACACACGGGAGTTCGTGCGTCGAGAGTACCTGAAAAGACTAAGAAAAGATGGAAGAAAGGCAAAACAAAGGAAAAAAAAAGAGATCACCTCGGACCGACACAAGTCACTTCGTTCCGAGGGTGGATCGAGGTTGAGTTTGGCCGGGACCGACACACACTACGTCGGGCCCGACTTGCTAGGTAACTCGGTCTTGCACAATAAGTAGATCGGTCTTGGGTTTTTGGGTTCCACTCCTAACTAGACTTGGATACTCTTCCCCAATTCAGCCAATAAGTGTTTGATCCTTGTGAGATCGAGGTTGCTAGCCCCGGATCCCTCAACTCTACACCTCGACCCAAGGGAGTTTTCACTCACCTTCGATACTAGGAACTTGTGATGGGATCGAGATTGCTCACGCTTACTCTTACCAAACACAAGCCTAGATCTCTTGTTTCCACAAGAGAACTGAAGCTCAATGTAGAGAGGATTCACAAATCAAGCACTCAAGGCTATGGAATTGGGGTTTTCTACCCAATCCTAGCTAGAGGATTCCCCCATAGCCCAAGACTATGGAATCTACTCCATATGGTAAGAGAAAAACACAATCAAAATGGAAATCAAGCAAATCTCAATCATCAACATCCAATCAAACTCCAATTGCATTCAAATCCAAAGTGTCAATAAAATCCAAGTCTCAATTCTACTAGATCAAAGCAAAACAAAGTACAAAACTCACTAATCCTCCACTTAGCTCCACCGATCTTCTCTTCTCTTCCTCCTCCTCTCTTCTCCTTGCCCTCCAAGTCTTCCTTTGAGCCTTTAGAGAGTGATTTGGGTTGTGGTGTGTGTGTGTGTGTTCTATCTCTCCCTAATCACCTCTAATTATCCTACTCTATTGATTGAGGACCAAGGAATTCCCAATTTAGAAAAGGGCAAATGTGGAAAGTTACTAAAAATATGCCTTGGGGAACAATCCTCTCAAATTCCGACTTGGACCGACACGCTGGGGACATCGGGCCCGACGTTGGGAACGTCGGTCCTGGGCTCTGGTTGCTCGATCTCGGGCCCGACGTGGTGGTACTCGGTCTTGGGCCTCGATCCTTGTCTTCTTCTTGGGTTCCCTTCGGTTCCACTTCATTCTTGGCTTAGCTCTTGCATTCCTTGACTTGGCTCCTTCATTAGCTCCTCCAAATTGTCCTCATTCTTGCCATTTCTCCTACAAATCAAAGCAAACTCGCATAGTCTCCGAATCTCAAAGAAAACCGGGAACTAAGCTAAGAAGGAATGAAACTAACAAAGAAAGGAATGAAAAACACATATTTGCAAGGGAAATTAACTACTAAAACACCTCCAAAATGAGAGACATCAAGGCCCCGGGTATCAAGTCAATTTGATGCTCAATTCCACGTAGTGGAGGAAGTCTTGGGGGAAGGTCGTCAGGGAAGACGTCCTTGAAGTCCTCTAGAAGGGAAGCCACGGCGCTAGGGACGGCCGGAGCATTAGGGACTGTGGTAGAAGATGTGAGGGACATCGGCACCATCAAGAAGCAATGAGCACGTCCTGAGGGTGGCTGCTGAGGTGGGGACGGCCTTGTTACCAACCCACGGGGCTCAACCGTGCCTTGAAGGGACGCGCTTGTTTTGGGTGTTAGGGACGCTTGTTCTGAGGGACTCCTTTTGGGGACGGCTTTGGGACGCTGTTGTTGGCCATCAAATAGGGACGGCTTTGCATCCGAGTGGCATTCCTTGCGCGCCCGTTCTTCTTCAATTGCCTTAGCGCGGTCGCGTTGTACCTGATCCTGCAATATTTCACTAGGCAACATGGGTAAGAGTTTGACGCGCTTCCCATGGTACGAGAACACGTAAGTGTTCAGGAAGCCATCGTGAAGGACGCGCCGGGCGAAATCCCATGGGCGTCCCAACAACAAGTGTGTGACGTCCATAGCAACGACATCACAAAGTAAGGTGTCCGTGTAAGGACCAATGGAAAAGGTGATCATGCATTGGTGAGTGATTTGGGTACCTGTGGAGTTCAACCATTGTAGTCCATAAGTGGCAGGGTGGGGAGTGGTTTCCAAGTTAAGGTGTTTGACTACCTTTTCATTGACAAGGTTGGTGCAACTCCCGGAGTCAATAATCACACTAAGGCTCGTGGAACCCACCAAAGTGCGAGTGTGGAATAGATTTTCACGTTGGTCCTGTAAGGATCCTTTCAAAATGAGTGCCTTCCTAGCAACCAATCCAAGGCAGTGACCGGAGTCCGCTGGTGCTGGGGCACAATCAAACTCTTCCTCTCAGGGAACAGCATAGGAGTACTCATATAATGGCTCTGGGGGGACTTCTTCCTCATCGAAGGACTCATAACCCCCTGTGGTTGTGGAGAATAACACTTTCTTCTTGTTGGGGCAATCCTTTTGATAGTGTCCTCGTCCGCCACAAGAGAAACACTCAATGTCCCGGGAATGCTCAAGTGGAGTCCCTTGCTGGGAAGGATGTCCTTGTTGAGGACGGCCTGTGGAGTTCGTTCCATGTGGTTGGGAAGGACGTTGGGATGGGGACTGCTTTGAAGAAGAACCCTGTCCCTGCATACTAGGAGAGGAATTAGTGGAAGCATAAGGACGAGAGTTAGAGGAAGCATACCTATTCGGCCGAGATTGATAAGAACGCAATTCTTGTTGGTCCTTATAGATGGTTATGGCAGTATGCATCAAGTTGTTCAAATCTGTGATGGGTAAAGGCTCAAGCTGGTGCCTAAGGGACTGATTCAATCCAGAGATAAACCTAGTTTTCAAGGTGGAGGGGGCAACTGAAATGCCAGCCTTGTAATACATATCCTCCAACTTAGAGAAGAACTCAATGGGAGTCATGCTTCCTTGGCGAAGTGTTGCAATTTCCATCCTCATCTGGCTCTTATAGTCCTTAGGAACATACTTTTGGGTCATGACGTACACAAGTTGATCCCAAGTGGTTACCGGTGTCTTGTCTAGCCTTAAATGGTTGTCCAGAAAGCGTTGCCACCACACTCGTGCTTGACCACGAAAATGGAGCGTAGCTAAATGGACCCATTCATGGGAAGGAGTCCGACAATAGCGCAAAGTGTGCGCTGTGGCGGCAATCCACTCAAGGAAGGCAGCTGCATCGTAATGCCCTTCAAAGTGTTCAATTCGGAGTTTGACCTCATGACGGTTTGGAGCTGGGAGGTCATAGTCTCCACGGTCTTCACGCAAGTCCAAACCGCGATCAATGGGACTCCAAGGTCTTGGTGGTATCGCTCTAGGGGCATTACCGCGCCGTTCACCTTGATTTCGACGGGGACGCTCGTGGTGCCGGTTGGCATTATGGCGTCCTTCCCTCCTAGGGACTTCTTCATGGCGACGTTCTAAAGGCGGAGCCGGGGGAATCCAGTCCGCGGGACGGTCGTCCTATTCAGGTGGATCACCCAAAGGTGGGAAGTTGTGAGGGTTTGGCAAGCCCGAGTCTTCATATTCTTCATCGTCGAAGTCATTAAACTCGTCTTCCCAAATTAGAGTATCGAATGATTGGCCTAAGGACGCCTGTGCTGGAGGTAGGGACGGCTCCCTTCCTTGTGACATGCGCCTTTCATGCCGTTGTGTTCGTCGTAAGGGGTGCTCATCAAAGCGTTGGTCACGCCTATTGTACACCCGACGGTCCCGTTCCCTAGCACCTGGGTCTTGGGGACGCCTTTGATAACGTGGAGGGGACGTTGCCTGGCGACCATCTCTCCTGGGGTCATAGCGATCATTGAAACGGAAAGGGGAAGGGTACATACCTGGGCCTTCGGACTCATGGCCTGAGGAAGCATCGTAAGCATGCGGATCACTCCGCAAGACTTGGCCTTGAGGACGGCGAGGCTCAATGGTGGACTGCGGACGCCTTTGTTGAGGGGCGTCGCGTGAGGAAGTCCTGTTGGGAAGCACATGAAGAGAAGTTTGACCGTTCAGCTGACTTGGGCCAGCTTGGTCGGAGAGATTGATGGGTAGTCCCTGGTGCCGTTTTGCGATCCCTTCCCTTACTCCCAAGGAAGAGGAAGACGCCATGACAATGCGTTCGGACGGACCCATTACTCGAGCTCGCGCTAAAGCCATCGCCCGAGCAACGGCGTTATTTGTATGGCGAGCCTCTCAGTCCATTAGCATAGTCCCTGAAGAACCAGCTACTTGGGTGCTGAGCATCCTTGAGGACAGTCCTGGTGAAAAGGCCTTGGCGTCCCCATCCGGGGAAGGCTTCCTTCTGCCTAGGCCAACTGTAGGGACGACACAAGAGAGTCCCTATCCGGGGAAGACTTCCTCTTGCCTTGGCGTCCCCATCACCAGCGTCCCTAGCTCTTAACCAGCGTCCTCATCTTTGCACTAGCGTCCCTAAGCAGCGTCCTCAGCTTTGCACCAGCGTCCTTAGCCAGCGTCCTTAAGCAGCGTCCTTTCAGCTGCACCAGCGTCCTTCAGCAGAGTCCCTCAGCTCTTGAGTAGAGTCCTCCAGCAGAGTCCCTCAGCTCATGAGCAAAGTCCTCAGCAGAGTCCCCAGGACTCCTTTGTTAGAGTCCTCAGCAGAGTCTTCAGGACTCCTTTGTTATTCTAAGTCCTTGTCTTTCCTTTTTCCTAGGTAGCTTATGGATAAGTATTACCTTTTGTAGTAAGGACAAGAATGTTAGGTCAGATTAGTTGTCTGGCCATTTATAGTATGTTTAGAGATTTGGGCCAAGACTTGCATGTTTTTTAGGCCCAACCCATAAATGCTAGGGTTTCCTCTTTTGTGTTAAGAGCCTCCACTATATAAGGAGCTCTCTCTGTTGTAATCCTTACGTTTGCTATTAATGAGTTTTGGCTGAATCGATATTGTCTCTTCCCCAAAACCGCTGACGTCAACCTTTCTAACCCTCTTCTCCGACGCCCTCCTTCTCCGGCCAACGCCGACCTTCCTCGACCTCCGGCGAGTTCTTCCGTCCGTTGGAACAATTCACCCGTCCCTTACTCAGCTTCCGCTCCATTTACACCATAGTCCCTTCAATAGTTGGATAAAGGCACAAGTCGTAACCTAGATCCTTGGCTAAAGCGAGTCCTTATCGGGAGTCCCGAGAAGGGGATCGCATCAACTGGTATTAGAGCCCAGGTTACGTAAGCCTTTTTATTCGGACTATTGCATATCACACTTGCTTCCCTTTGTGTTTCCTTGAATCCGTCCTTATAAAAATCCAAATTTTTTTTTTTAACCCAACCTTGGTAGTAGAACAAGTTTCTACTACTATAGTCCTTAAAAAAAAAAAAAAGTAACTACCCTATTACAATTGCAGTCCTTACATGCTTGGTGATTTCAATTACTTGTTGCATATTGATTTCAGTCGTGCTTAGGTTAGTAACCTATTTGTGCTACTTGCTTCCCTCCAAGGACTCTCTTTCGGTTAGTAACCGCTGAAAAAAAAAAAACAAAAAAAACAAAGATGTCCAAGTAGAAAGCCAAAAAAAGGCAACTACTTTGGATTCAAGAGAGCCCCGAACAACTCTTTAGGAAGCAGTCCTCAAACCAGAGGCGCATCCTCAACAAAGCAGTGCTTAGCACTTAGCACGTCAATATTGTTGCTTGTAATTGCATTCACCCTTGCGTGTTTGAGTTGCATCGTGTAGCCTTTAGCCGCCTCTCGCACATAAAACCTTCCTTGACCTTTATGTGTGCATAGTCCGTCTAAAGAGCTGTTTCTAGTGCTTGTACTTGTTGATCCCTGTTCCATTTTTACTCGCCATGGACTCTAATATTATGATAGGAAACCCATCTGACGAGGCTAACAATGGAAATAATCCACCCCAAGTCCTCAACCAGGAACTCTCACACGAGGACCGCAACCCTTCCCAACTCACACAAGAACAACAAGAGATAGCAGAGTTGAAACGCCAAGTGGCGTCCCTTCTCCAAGCCCAAGCGGCAACTCGAGTTTCTCTTGTGAACGCCCCGCCTCAAGTCCTTCCTTCCAGGTCTACTCAAGGACTACCCATCAATCTCTCCGACCAAGCTGGCCCAAGTCAGCTGAACGGTCAAACTTCTCACCATGTGCTTCCCAACAGGACTTCCTTACGCGACGCCCCTCAACAAAGGCGTCCCAAGTCCACCATTGAGCCTCGCCGTCCTCAAGGCCAAGTCTTGCGGAGTGATCCGCATGCTTACGATGCTTCCTCAGGCCATGAGTCCGAAGGCCCAGGTATGTACCCTTCCCCTTTCCGTTTCAATGATCGCTATGACCCCAGGAGAGATGGTCGCCAGGCAACGTCCCCTCCACGTTATCAAAGGCGTCCCCAAGACCCAGGTGCTAGGGAACGGGACCGTCGGGTGTACAATAGGCGTGACCAACGCTTTGATGAGCACCCCTTACGACGAACACAACGGCATGAAAGGCGCATGTCACAAGGAAGGGAGCCGTCCCTACCTCCAGCACAAGCGTCCTTAGGCCAATCATTCGATACTCTAATTTGGGAAGACGAGTTTAATGACTTCGACGATGAAGAATATGAAGACTCGGGCTTGCCAAACCCTCACAACTTCCCACCTTTGGGTGATCCACCTGAATTGGACGACCGTCCCGCGGACTGGATTCCCCCAGCTCCGCCTTTAGAACGTCGCCATGAAGAAGTCCCTAGGAGGGAAGGACGCCATAATGCCAACCGGCACCACGAGCGTCCCCGTCGAAATCAAGGTGAACGGCGCGGTAATGCCCCTAGAGCGATACCACCAAGACCTTGGAGTCCCATTGATCGCGGTTTGGACTTGCGTGAAGACCGTGGGGACTATGACCTCCCAGCTCCAAACCGTCATGAGGTCAAAGTCCGAATTCAACACTTTGAAGGGCATTACGATGCAGCTGCCTTCCTTGAGTGGATTGCCGCCACAGCGCACACTTTGCGCTATTGTCGGACTCCTTCCCATGAATGGGTCCATTTAGCTACGCTCCATTTTCGTGGTCAAGCACGAGTGTGGTGGCAACGCTTTGTGGACAACCATTTAAGGCTAGACAAGACACCGGTAACCACTTGGGATCAACTTGTGTACGTCATGACCCAAAAGTATGTTCCTAAGGACTATAAGAACCAGATGAGGATGGAAATTGCAACACTTCGCCAAGGAAGCATGACTCCCATTGACTTCTTCTCTAAGTTGGAGGATATGTATTACAAGGCTGGCATTTCAGTTGCCCCCTCCACCTTGAAAACTTGGTTTATCTCTGGATTGAATTAGTCCCTTAGGCACCAGCTTGAGCCTTTACCCATCACAGATTTGAACAACTTGATGCATACTGCCATAACCATCTATAAGAACCAACAAGAATTGCGTTCTTATCAATCTCGGCCGAATAGGTATGCTTCCTCTAACTCTCGTCCTTATGCTTCCACTAATTCCTCTCCTAGTATGCAGGGACAGGGTTCTTCTTCAAAGCAGTCCCCATCCCAACGTCCTTCCCAACCACATGGAACGAACTCCACAGGCCGTCCTCAACAAGGACGTCCTTCCCAGCAAGGGACTCCACTTGAGCATTCCCGGGACATTGAGTGTTTCTCTTGTGGCGGACGAGGACACTATCAAAAGGATTGCCCCAACAAGAAGAAAGTGTTATTCTCCACAACCACAGGGGGTTATGAGTCCTTCGATGAGGAAGAAGTCCCCCCAGAGCCATTATATGAGGACTCCTATGCTGTTCCCTAAGAGGAAGAGTTTGATTGTGCCCCAGCACCAGCGGACTCCGGTCACTGCCTTGGATTGGTTGCTAGGAAGGCACTCATTTTGAAAGGATCCTTACAGGACCAACGTGAAAATCTATTCCACACTCGCACTTTGGTTGGTTCCACGAGCCTTAGTGTGATTATTGACTCCGGGAGTTGCACCAACCTTGTCAATGAAAAGGTAGTCAAACACCTTAACTTGGAAACCACTCCCCACCCTGCCACTTATGGACTACAATGGTTGAACTCCACAGGTACCCAAATCACTCACCAATGCATGATCACCTTTTCCATTGGTCCTTACACGGACACCTTACTTTGTGATGTCGTTGCTATGGACTTTACACACTTGTTGTTGGGACGCCCATGGGCTTTCGACCGGCGCGTCCTTCACGATGGCTTCCTGAACACTTACGTGTTCACGTACCATGGGAAGCGCGTCAAACTCTTACCCATGTTGCCTAGTGAAATATTGCAGGATCAGGTACAACGCGACCGCGCTAAGGCAATTGAAGAAGAACGGGCGCGCAAGGAACGCCACTCGGATGTAAAGCCGTCCCTATTTGATGGCCAACAACAGCGTCCCAAAGCCGTCCCCAAAAGGAGTCCCTCAGAACAAGCGTCCCTAACACCCAAAACAAGCGCGTCCCTTCAAGGCACGGTTGAGCCCCGTGGGTTGGTAACAAGGCCGTCCCCACCTCAGCAGCCACCCTCAGGACGTGCTCATTGCTTCTTGATGGTGCCGATGTCCCTCACATCTTCTACCACAGTCCCTAATGCTCCGGCCGTCCCTAGCGCCGTGGCTTCCCTTCTAGAGGACTTCAAGGACGTCTTCCCTGACGACCTTCCCCCAGGACTTCCTCCACTACGTGGAATTGAGCATCAAATTGACTTGATGCCCGGGGCCTTGATGTCTCTCATTTTGGAGGTGTTTTAGTAGTTAATTTCCCTTGTAAATATGTGTTTTTCATTCCTTTCTTTGTTAGTTTCGTTCCTTCTTAGCTTAGTTCCCGGTTTTCTTTGAGATTCGGAGACTATGCGAGTTTGCTTTGTTTTGTAGGAGAAATGGCAAGAATGAGGACATTTTGGAGGAGCTAATGAAGGAGCCAAGTCAAGGAATGCAAGAGCCAAGCCAAGAATGAAGTGGAACCGAAGGGAACCCAAGAAGAAGACAAGGATCGAGGCCCAAGACCGAGTACCACCACGTCGGGCCCGAGATCGAGCAACCAGAGCCCAGGACCGACGTTCCCAACGTCGGGCCCGAGGTCCCCAGCGTGTCGGTCCAAGTCGGCATTTGAGAGGATTGTTCCCCAAGGCATATTTTTAGTAACTTTCCACATTTGCCCTTTTCTAAATTGGGAATTCCTTGGTCCTCAATCAATAGAGTAATATATTTAGAGGTGATTAGGGGGAGATAGAACACACACACACACACCACAACCCAAATCACTCTCTAAAGGCTCAAAGGAAGACTTGGAGGGCAAGGAGAAGAGAGGAGGAGGAAGAGAAGAGAAGATCGGTGGAGCTAAGTGGAGGATTAGTGAGTTTTGTACTTTGTTTTGCTTTGATCTAGTAGAATTGAGACTTGGATTTTGTTGACACTTTGGATTTGAATGCAATTGGAGTTTGATTGGATGTTGATGATTGAGATTTGCTTGATTTCCATTTTGATTGTGTTTTTCTCTTACCATATGGAGTAGATTCCATAGTCTTGGGCTATGGGGGAATCCTCTAGCTAGGATTAGGTAGAAAACCCCAATTCCATAGCCTTGAGTGCTTGATTTGTGAATCCTCTCTACATTGAGCTTCAATTCTCTTATGGAAACAAGAGATCTAGGCTTGTGTTTGGTAAGAGTAAGCGTGAGCAATCTCGATCCCATCACAAGTTCCTAGTATCGAAGGTGAGTGAAAACTCCCTTGGGTCGAGGTGTAGAGTGGAGGGATCCGGGGCTAGCAACCTCGATCTCACAAGGATCAAACACTTATTGGCTGAATTGGGGAAGAATATCCAAGTCTAGTTAGGGGTGGAACCCAAAAACCCAAGACCGATCTACTTATTGTGCAAGACCGAGTTACCTAGCAAGTCGGGCCCAACGTAGTGTGTGTCGGTCCCGGCCAAACTCAACCTCGATCCACCCTCGGAACGAAGTGACTTGTGTCGGTCCGAGGTGATCTCTTTTTTTTTTCCTTTGTTTTGCCTTTCTTCCATCTTTTCTTAGTCTTTTCAGGTACTCTCGACGCACGAACTCCCGTGTGTTCGACACCCTACCTCTTTACTACAATTGAGGTTCGGTTTTTATAAATTTAAATTATGAGACCCTCCGATCCCGGACCGATCAGAATTTTGGCGCCGTTGCCTGGGAGTTCTATTTGTTCGAGGTACCCTCTTTGTTGAGTGTTTGATTTTGGTAGTGATTTGGGTGAGGGACTAGCCCAAACCCCTTGTTTGTTTTGATTCGGTTTTTGTTTGTGTCTTTGGTTGTAGGTGTATGCAAGCTAGTTCCGCCCGAGGAACCCTTGAGCTCGACTTTGTGTGTGACCCAGAGAGTATTCTAAGGCAAGCCCGAAAGAAGAAGAGGATGGCGGACCAAGCCCGAGATGAGGAGTTTGAGAGGATGAGAGCCGACATGGCTCGAATGCAACTTGAAATGGCGAACCGAGATGCCGAGGCCCGTAGAGAGAGGGAGCAAAGGATAAGGTTGGAGGCTCAAATCAATACCCAACCCCGGAATGCTAGACAATACATGCATCCGGAGTTGAAGGTGCCCGAACCGGCCATCGTCTTGCCGGAGGTGTCAAAGAATTTTGAGATAAAAACTCAATTTATCTCACTCATCAAGAGAGAACAATTCCAAGGGAGACCGAATGAGTGCCCGACCGAGCATGTCAAGCAATTCAAAGATCTATGTGAGACCATCTCGACGGACGACGAGACACTTGAGTATGTGCTACTCAAGGCCTTCAAGTGGTCTTTGGGAGGCAAAGCTTTGCATTGGTTGGAGAGCCAAGCACCTCGTTCTATCACATCATGGAGGGCTCTCAACGACTTATTCTTGATGAAGTTCTTCCCGCCCACCAAGACGACGGAGCTTAGAAGGAAGATTGCTAGTTTCCAACAAGGAGCTCATGAGCCACTTTTCGAGGCATGGGATAGGTTCAAAGAGATGTTAAGGGCGTGTCCAACACATGGCCAACAACCTTATGTCCTTCAAGACATTTTCTTCCAAGGAATCAACCCCGCCACCAAGGATAAATTGAACCTCCATACCGATTGTGGGTTCATTGACTTGCCTCCGCAGCAAGCGTGGGAGTTGCTAGACAAGCTCTCGGATTATGAAGCCATGTATGGTGTCAATCAAGTGAGCAAGGAAGTGAGAATCCATGGAGAAGGTCCGAAGAGGCTCTACGATCCCAAAAGTGAAGAGGTGGACAAAGATGTGAAGATCCAATTCTTGGAGGATGAGTTGAACAAGATGAGGAGGAAGATGGGTCATCTCCAACAAAACACAAGAGCATGTGAAGAGTGTGGTTCTTTGAAGCATGGAGCCGAAGAGTGCCCAAATGAGCGCCAAGTCCGGTTGGCCGAGCAAATTGAGGAGGCCAACTATGTTCAAAGGAACTATGGAGGGAGAACCAATTTCAACAATGGAGGAAGGTGGAACCAAGGCCAAGCTAGTGGCTACAACAACAACTTCAACCAACACGAGCTAAGGGCCCAACAACCACCATATCGACCTCCCGGATTCTATGAGCAAACACCACAATGGGCTCAAGATTTGAAGAATCAAGTCACCAACATAGAGACCCAATTCAAGGAGTTTGGCGTGTGGAGAAGATAAGTGGACAACCAATTTGTTCAAATGGCAAATCAACTTCCAAGGGAGGAAGGGAGACTCTTGGGCCGACCCGAGGAGAATCCCCGTGCACCACAACAACAAAATGAAGTTCGTGCCATAGGATTGAGGAGTGGACGGAGTTTGCCCGAGCCACAAGTTCCAAGAACAAGAGAAGAGAGTCGGACCGAGGTTCCCAGCACCTCGGGCCCGATGTGCCCAAACATCGATCCGGTGAATGAAGGAAGTCCCCTAAAGAGGACTGAGATACCCAGCAACTCGGGCCCGACTTGCCCTGAAGTCAGCCCGACTTGCCCTGAAGGTGGCTCGACGTGCCCAGAAAGCCCCTGCCCCCGGTCCAAGATGCTTGACGTCGGTCCCAACGTCGATCCTAAGTCGGTCCAGGCTGAGATCGTGGAGAGGAGCCAAGATCGATCCAAGGAGGTGGATCCAAGCAAGAAGAAAGGTGCTACTACTCTTCCATATCCTATGAAGAAGCCCAAGGAGATTATTGAGGGCAAGTTCAAGGGGTTCTTGAAGCTTTTGCAAGGCTTGAACATCACTATTCCATTCACCGATGCTCTAAGTGAGATGCCCTCCTATGCAATATTCTTGAAAGAAATCTTGAGCAAGAAGAGGTCAATTGTTGAGATGCAAGATGAGGTGAAGATCTTAGAGCTACCTCAAAAGCTAGGTGATCCCGGAAGATTTGCCATCACCGTGGGAATTGGATCCCAACAATTCAAGGCTCTTTGTGATCTAGGAGCAAGCATATCGGTTATGCCCATGAGCATATGGAGAAGGGCTAACCTCGGAGATATGGAACCGGTTGATATGAGTCTTACCATGGCCGATGGTTCATCAACAAAGGCCACCGGAATTCTAGATGACGTCCCGGTTAGAGTTGGAGGATATTTTGTGCCCGATGATTTCGTGATCTTAGACATGAAAGAGGATCCGATGGTACCCATTATTCTCGGGAGGCCGTTTCTAGCTACGGCGGGTGCCAAGTTTGATGTGAGGAATGGGAAAGTCACTTTCGAGATTGGAGAGGAAAAAGTGGAGTTCCATTTCAACAAGGCCCTTAATGAACCGGATGCATTGGCGATTTTGAAACTAGAGGAAAGTGCCAAGCGCAAGAGGGAGGAGTTGGAATCCACAAGAGAGGAAGTACCATTGAGAAACCATGACATGGTCAATGATCAAGTCCATGAAGAGTCAAGGGATGGAGATAGCCAACCAAGCCATGAAGAGTATCCTAATCTATATCCTTTTGATGTAGGAGATTCTTACATTTGTCTAAGTAATTTGAAAGAGGATTTAGATGATGACTATCTTTGCTTGAATGATTTACAAGAAGACTTGAGTTATAATGTCATAGAGTCCCCTAGAAATTCTTTAGACTTTTGTGATGTAGGTGATGAAGAGCAAGTTGAGAAGATGCAAGAGATACCCACCTACACTTTGGAAGAGAAGAATGATGGAGAATTTGGAGGCCACTCTTTCATCAAACACAAATGGTGGCACTTTGGCTATGAGGAGAATGGAGGTGCATATGAAGAGGAGGATCAATTCACCGTGTTTCACCCCCCTTGAAGGGTAGAGGTTAGAAGTCAAGCTAGTGACTTAAAAGAAGCGCTCCTCGGGAGGCAACCCGGGTTTAGTAGGTTCATTTTCGTAGTTTCTAGTTTGTCTTTCTTTGCTTTAGCTTAGATTCTTCCTAATCTCTTCTTTAGCATGTATTTTGTGGATATATGTGTTATGTGAGCTTGATGATCATGTGTGGTATTTGTGGAAATGATGCAATGACTTGTGGGTAGAAAATACCAAGACGAGGGTATTTTAGGAAGCCAAAACGGGTAGGACCGAGGTACCCAGTACCTCGGGCCCGAGGTACCAACGTCGGTCCAAGCTTGCCGATTACCTTGGTCTTGATTTTGGTGGAAATTCCTATTTTGCCCTTCTGACCTACCTTTATCTTCTACCCCATTTAAGCCCCCTTTCCCTTACCTAACACCCCTTACCTCCATAACTACCTTCCCAAAATACCAATCCCTTCAAAAACTCCCAATTCGATCTCCATTCTCCACCATACTCGAACCTCAAGCAATCCCACCCACAAGATCTCGATCCAACCCCTAGCATCCCCAAAACATTAAACCAAAAGCCAAAAAATCCTAACAAAATCCCATTAATCTTCATCCCTCTTCTAGATCTAGAAGAGAAATTTGGGTTCTAAGAAGTTGTTTGCTAGAAGTCTTTGTTTCTTCAACATTTGGTATGTGAATCTCAATCTCTACTTGATTCTTTGTGAATTTCATGTTTTCATTGCTAGATTTGAGATATGCCATGATTGAGTGAGCTTGAAATTTGAGCATCCATGGTGATTTGCATGCATTGTGAAATTTGTGCTTAATTGTTGATAAATCCCACTTAGAACTTCGATTGGTGATGAGAATTGGTTGATTTTGAGTTTTAGGAGCATGATAGTGTGTTTATGGGTGTTTCGAAGTAGAGAAGTCGAAGTACAATCGGACCGAGGTACCCAGATCCTCGGACCGATGTTGCATGTCGGTCCAGACACTCGGACCGAGGTCCCCAACCTCGGACCCGTTGTCTTTTGCATATCGATCCTAAGCTTTTCGAGTTTCTCTTGTGTGAACTTAGGGATTCATGAGCTTGAATGTTGGTTATAGCATGTTTATCATGATATATCTTATAGCTTGACCATTGATATGTGATTCTTTGTTCACGCATGATTGATTTTGTGGATTGAGTGTGTTAAAAACAAGTATGGGGTCATCTCTTTGCATGATGAGTTGTTTGTGATAGAAGCTTGTGCCCTTGTTGTGATTGTATAGATTTTATCTTGGAGTTCTTTGGTTTTGATTGTGTGTAGGTACCATGTCTACCCGAGCATCTTCTTCAAGGATGGAGAAAGCAACAAGAAAGTCCAAGAAGTCGTCCAAGAGGGTCCAAAGGATGGACGATGTGCGTTTTGAGGATGAGGACGTGGCTAGAGAGTATGAGCGTCTCATGGGTCTATCTCACCACACCCGGTGGTTAGATTAGGAGTCCATTAGAAAGATGAGCATGGATGAGGCTCTTGCTCGGTGTTATAACCACATTGGGCTCAACGTCTTGCTAAGGTGGAACAACACTCATTATCCCGCCTTGACGTCCGAGTTCATGGCGACATTCAAGTGCACCTATGAAGGGGTCGAGAGTGAAGGCATGATCTCTTTCTAAATGGGCAACGAGTTGCATGAGGTCTCTCTTCGGAACATAGCGAACTAGTTTGGGTTCCCATTTGCAAGAGAGGAGGCCTATGTTGATAATGAGAAGGTGGACTACCTTTGGAGGTTCGTAGCCGGAAGACGTGAGATGAGGAAAGGCGCATCGACAAATGAGATAGCAAACCCACTCTTCCGAGTCATGATCCGAGCTTTGGGTTGTTCTATCTTTGCTAGGCATGAATTGAGCAAGCCGATGAAGGAGGAGGCCATGCTACTCTACGAGATGTTATTTGAGAACGAGAAGCCAATGAGCCTTGCTTGGGAATGGGTGAAGATGGTGAGGGATTTCCAAAGTTCCTCATGGATCTATTTTGGAGGCATGATTGCCCGACTAGCTCACCGTCTTGAGGTGGACTTGTCTACCTACACGCCGGCCCCAAATGGTGTGGAGCTCATGGACTTGAAGTACTTCAAAAAGGCCAACATTATCAAAGAGAAGCAAGTGACCGGCGCCACCACCTACCTAGCTCCACACTCCAACTTCAACAATGTGCACATCCCCTTGGAGCCACGCCTCTTCAACCTCACCGACTACTACAATTGGTTCCAAGTGTGGACGGGAGAGGTGAATCCTTTTGGAGAGCCGGAGGGGACATTTGAGGTTAGGAGACAACCACAACACATCCGTTTCACTACACCTCAAGCTTCCCCAGACACCGAAGAAGAGGAGCCTAATCAATATGAGTTCGTGAGGAGAGACGACATGGAGGTGGACTTGCCTAGAGGTGAAGAAGAAGAAGAAGAAGGTGATTACCACAATTTGCTCACCGACCACGCCCCAACACTCTTGGACCGAGGTGCTTCACAAGTCGGGCCCGACATCCACCAACGTCGGTCCGATGCATACTTGCCCGATCCGGTCCCGAGCCGATTTGAGAGGGGTGAGGGAAGTGGAGCACATCAAGCACCACCGAGCTATGGAGGGTATGAGGGGTATGCCCAATGGTACGGGCCCGGAATGGTGTTCCCCGAGCCAAACCAATCGGTGGACATGAACTTCTTGGCCAACCAAATGGCGCATCTCAAACTTCAACAAGCAAGCATACTTCAAGAGGCACACCAAATCAATCTACAACAACAAAACCTCAACCTCCAACAACAACAACTCTCTCACCACCAAGAGGATTTTCAAGAGCAATTTGATGAGGTGAACCGCAACATGGCCTACATGAGACGTGATGTGGATGACTTGAGGGCGGCCGAGGATCAAAGGTGGACCGTCCAAGAGAGTTTCAATGAGTGGATGTCCGGGAATTTCTCATCCCGTGAAGACCAATGGATGCGTCCCGCCCCACCAATCCAACCGCCGAGTCAAGACCCTTTCCACAACCAAGTGTATGAGCGTGAGCGGCACGCCCGGCTCCAAAGGAGACAACGCCGTGGCCACCCTCCAAACTAAGCCTCAACAAAGCCATTCAAGAATAAGGAAATTGTGAGCTTTTCCTACTCTTCTCTTTACTTTTGAGTTTTGATCTCTTTTGATGGGGACATCAAAATTTTTAGTATGGGGTGGGTTAGTAGCTCGTAGTTCCATGTTTAGTGTGTTTGAGTTTGTGTTTGTTTATGGGATATTTCATTTTGGATAGTGGCATGATGAAGGATGTTGCATGAATGATGATGATGTTGAATATGGTATGAATGGATGAGTTTGTTTTTTTTGTTTGAGAAATTTTTTGCAAAAATCATAAAAATTTGAAAAATTTCGGTTGAAAAGAACAAAAAGATTTTGTTTTTGGACTAGGAATTCCCATCTTAGATGTCCAAAGAAGGCTAATGATGATGTGAGCATGTAAAGTCCTTTGCATATTTTTGGATAGTTTAGCCTCTAAATGGATGTTGCTTTTAAATGTGATATGATGTCTTGCATGTTTTTATTGAGCACATGAGTTCTAAGGATAAGTTTTGATGCAACTAAGCTTGAGTGACCCTTGTGAGATTATTTTTGGCCATTTTAGGGATGCTTGTTCATATTGCATATCCCTCATTTTCTTGTGTGAATTAGCTCATGCATGCTTAGTAAAACTTGCTATTGAGGTGTTTATCTATTTTCCAAGACCAATATGAGAATTGTTCTATGCTTTGTCACATTGATTTGAACTTTATTTCATTTAGTCACAAAATGTTCCATATCCTACCTTGAAGAGAAACAGTTGTTTGTAGCCCCGTTTTAGCCTTAGACCTTTGTTTGAAACTCCTCAAAAATATGATTCCTAGCCTATATGACTTGACCCTTATGGGATTGGACTTTAGTGAGAGGTTTTGGAAGTATATTTGGAGAGTTGAGATTCTCTTTGGTGAAAGGGTAAAGAATGGAGTTATAAACCAAGTGGGTAGTGCATCTTTGGTGAAAAGAAAGAAAGAAAAGTTGGAAAAATAGTGGATTGAAAGCAAAGTGCTTAAGTGAAAGAAAGGGGCACCGACCGAGTTAAAGTGCACATCGGGCCCGAGTGTAGTGCAAGTCGATCCTAGTGGAAAAAGTGTGAAAAATCCAACAAAAAGTGTAGTGCAAAGATGAAGTGGAAGGTTAAGTGAAATGTGGGTTGAGAAAAGAAAGAAGAAGAAAAATCAAAGTCTTTTGGGAGTGTGAAGTTGAAAGTGGAAGAATTTGGTGAGTTTGGTGAGAGACTAGAAAGTTCAATCCCCATTGTAAGCACCACAAGACCAAAATGATTCCTACCTTGAGAAATACCAAAAGCCCCATTACAACCCGGCCGAATGGAACCTCTTTGAGGACCTCCATTGAGCCAAGTTCATATTCTTTGTGTGCATTGTAATAGGCATCTCTAGGTGGAGGAATTGGTGATATTAGCTTCAATGGTAAAGCCTTTACTTGCATGTTTATTGAGTTTGAGTGTTCATTGCTAAGCCTAAACACATGATGAGAGGTACACATTTTCCATGTCCCTAAAGTGAGGCTTTGTTGCATTAGACTTAACTCTTTGAACCCTTGATCATGTGTGATGACGTAATCTTGCTAGCATATCTATCACTTGTGCTTACTTGAGTTTTTCATATGAGGCTTTACTTGAAGATTGTGCTTCGGTCTTGCTTATATTGTTATTGCTTGAGGACAAGCAAGTTTAAGTATGGGGTATTCTGATGTCTCTCATTTTGGAGGTGTTTTAGTAGTTAATTTCCCTTGTAAATATGTGTTTTACATTCCTTTCTTTGTTAGTTTCGTTCCTTCTTAGCTTAGTTCCCGGTTTTCTTTGAGATTCAGAGACTATGCGAGTTTGCTTTGTTTTGTAGGAGGAATGGCAAGAATGAGGACATTTTGGAGGAGCTAATGAAGGAGCCAAGTCAAGGAATGCAAGAGCCAAGCCAAGAATGAAGTGGAATCGAAGGGAACCCAAGAAGAAGACAAGGATCGAGGCCCAGGACCGAGTACCACCACGTCGGGCCCGAGATCGAGCAACTAGAGCCCAGGACCGACGTTCCCAACGTCGGGCCCGAGGTCCCCAGCGTGTCGGTCCAAGTCGGCATTTGAGAGGATTGTTCCCCAAGGCATATTTTTAGTAACTTTCCACATTTGCCCTTTTCTAAATTGGGAATTTCTAGGTCCCCAATCAATAGAGTAGGATAATTAGAGGTGATTAGGGGGAGATAGAACACACACACACACACACCACAACCCAAATCACTCTCTAAAGGCTCAAAGGAAGACTTGGAGGGCAAGGAGAAGAGAGGAGGAGGAAGAGAAGAGAAGATCGGTGGAGCTAAGTGGAGGATTAGTGAGTTTTGTACTTTGTTTTGCTTTGATCTAGTAGAATTGAGACTTGGATTTTGTTGACACTTTGGATTTGAATGCAATTGGAGTTTGATTGAATGTTGATGATTGAGATTTGCTTGATTTCCATTTTGATTGTGTTTTTCTCTTACCATATGGAGTAGATTCCATAGTCTTGGGCTATGGGGGAATCCCCTAGCTAGGATTGGGTAGAAAACCCCAATTCCATAGCCTTGAGTGCTTGATTTGTGAATCCTCTCTACATTGAGCTTCAATTCTCTTGTGGAAACAAGAGATCTAGGCTTGTGTTTGGTAAGAGTAAGCGTGAGCAATCTCGATCCCATCACAAGTTCCTAGCATCGAAGGTGAGTGAAAACTCCCTTGGGTCGAGGTGTAGAGTGGAGGGATCCGGGGCTAGCAACCTCGATCTCACAAGGATCAAACACTTATTGGCTGAATTGGGGAAGAATATCCAAGTCTAGTTAGGGGTGGAACCCAAAAACCCAAGACTGATCTACTTATTGTGCAAGACCGAGTTACCTAGCAAGTCGGGCCCGAGGTAGTGTGTGTCGGTCCCGGCCAAACTCAACCTCGATCCACCCTCGGACCGAAGTGACTTGTGTCGGTCCGAGGTGATCTCTTTTTTTTTTCCCTTTGTTTTGCCTTTCTTCCATCTTTTCTTAGTCTTTTCGGGTACTCTCGACGCACGAACTCCCGTGTGTTCGACACCCTACCTCTTTACTACAATTGAGGTTCGGTTTTTATAAATTTAAATTGTGAGACCCTCCGATCCCGGACCGATCAGGCCTCTCTTCCAAATAGAACTCCTTACAAAGCTGGCCCAAATGAAACCAAGGAACTCCAAAAGCATGTGCAAGAACTCCTTCAACGTGGCTATGTAAGAGAGTCCCTAAGTCCTTGTGCCGTGCCTGTCATTCTAGTCCCAAAAAAGGATGGCTCCTGGCGCATGTGTATGGACTGCCGTGCAATCAACAACATCACCATCAAATACCGGCACCCAATTCCTAGGCTCGATGATATGCTTGACGAGCTCCATGGTGCCACCTTGTTCACAAAAATAGACTTGAAGAGTGGCTACCACCAAATCCGCATGAAGGAAGGCCATGAATGGAAGACAGCCTTCAAGACCAAATTTGGTCTCTATGAGTGGCTCGTCATGCCCTTTGGTCTCACCAACGCCCCAAGCACCTTCATGAGGCTTATGAATCATGTCCTTAGGGACTTCATTGGTAAGTTCCTTGTGGTCTACTTTGATGATATCTTGATTTATTCAATGAATCTCACTGACCACACGGAGCACATTAAGTTGGTATTGGCACGCTTACGCCGTGAAACACTCTATGCCAACTTGGCAAAGTGTACTTTTTGCAAGCCGTCCACTGTCTTCCTTGGCTTTGTGGTCTCTAGTGTTGGTTTACAAGTGGACGAGGAAAAGATCAAAGCTATCAAGGACTGGCCTACTCGCAAGAGTGCAACAGAAGTCCGCTCCTTCTTAGGACTTACCGGTTTCTACCGCCGTTTTGTCCATCACTTCATCGTCCTTGCTGCCCCATTGCATGCCTTAACCAAGAAAGGCACAATAATAGAATGGAAGCAGCATCATGAACAGGCGTTCCAAAGCCTTAAGGACTCCCTTTGTAATGCTCCACTCCTCCAGCTTCCGGACTTCACTAAGCCCTTTGAGATCGAGTGTGATGCATCAAATGTTGGCATAGGCGGCGTCCTCCATCAAGAACGCAAGCCAATTGCCTACTATAGTGAGAAGCTCACTGGAGCACAGTTGAACTACCCCACATACGACAAAGAGCTGTATGCTCTCATTAGAGTCCTCAAGACTTGGCAACACTACTTGTGGCCACGGGAGTTCATCATCCACAGCGACCATGCGGCATTGTCTTATCTCAAGAGCCAAGCACACCTCAATAGAAGACACGCACGCTGGGTCGAGTTCTTGGAGACGTTCCCTTACGTTGTCCATCACAAGAAAGGTAAGGAGAATGTGGTTGCGGACGCCCTTTCTCGCAGGTACACCCTCCTTTCTTCCCTTCAAGTTCGCTTACTTGGCTTTTCCATGTTAAAGGAGCTTTATGCTTCGGACTCCTTCTTTGGTCCCATCATGGAAAAGGCAACGCCTTCTCATGCCATTGATGGCTACTTTCTAGATTAAGGGTACTTATTCAAGGCTGGGAAGCTATGCGTCCCTAAGTCTTCCATAAGGACTCTTTTGATAAAGGAAGCGCATGAGGGTCGTGGTCATTTTGGCATTCATAAAACCCTTGCTGCCTTGCGTGAACACTTCTTTTGGCCTCACATGGCTCATCATGTCACGCAGTATTGCAAGAGTTGTATTACTTGCCAAAAGGCCAAGTCCACTAGCCATAATCATGGACTTTACTCTCCTTTGCCTATTCCACATGCTCCGTGGGAAGACCTTTCTATGGATTTCATCACGGGACTGCCTAGGTCCAAGAAGGGTAAGGACTCCATCTTTGTAGTAGTGTGTCGCTTCTCAAAAATGGCCCATTTCATTGCGTGTACTACGACGAACAATGCTACGGACGTGGCTTGTCTCTTCTTTGAACACTTAGTGAAGTACCATGGCATTCCCCGCACAATCATAAGTGATAGGGACTCCAAGTTTGTGGGGCATTTTTGGAGAACACTTTGGGGAAAGTTAGGCACCAAACTACTATTCTCTACTTCCTTCCATCCCCAAACCGATGGTCAGACGGAAGTCACCAATCGGACCTTAGGCTCACTCCTTCGAGTGATGCTTAAGAACAACCCACGCCGGTGGGAGGACTTACTCTCTACTATAGAATTTTGCTATAACAGGTCCAAACACTCGGCGCACAACATGAGTCCCTTCGAGGTCGTCTATGGGCGTAATCCGCTTACTCCCATGGACCTCTCACCCCATCCCTTCAGCAAGGAGAACACTTCGATGCAGCCAACCGCGCGGACTACATCAAGAAGCTGCACATGAGGACGAGGGACTGCCTTGAGCATCGTGCCCAATAATATGGCAACCAACATAACCAAGGACGCCAACAGCTCATCTTTGAGCCTGGGGACTTGGTTTGGCTCCACTTGCGCAAGAGTCGCTTCCCTCAAGCCCGGAAGGCTAAGCTCCATCACCGGGGGGACGGCCCCTTTCGCGTCCTTGAACGGATTGGACCAAATGCTTACAAGCTTTAGCTTCCGGACTCCTATGGAGCTGTCCATGCCACATTCAATGTAGCGGACTTGACTCCATATGTGGAACCGGAAGATGAACACCTTTCGGAAAAAGCGGGGAAACGCTCCCACTCAAGGGGGGGAGGATGATGCGATCCCTTCCCTTACTCCCAAGGAAGAGGAAGACGCCATGACAATGCGTTCGGACGGGCCCATTACTCGATCTCGCGCTAAAGCCATCGCCCGAGCAACGGCGTCATTTGTATGGCGAGCCTCTCAGTCCATTAGCATAGTCCTTGAAGAACCAGCTACTTGGGTGCTGAGCATCCTTGAGGACAGTCCTGGTGAAAAGGCCTTGGCGTCCCCATCCGGGGAAGACTTCCTTCTGCCTAGGCCAACTCTAGGGACGATACAAGAGAGTCCCTATCCGGGGAAGACTTCCTCTTGCCTTGGCGTCCCCATCACCAGCGTCCCTAGCTCTTAACCAGCGTCCTCAGCTTTGCACTAGCGTCCCTAAGCAGCGTCCTCAGCTTTGCACCAGCGTCCTTAGCCGGCGTCCTTAAGCAGCGTCCTTTCAGCTGCACCAGCGTCCTTCAGCAAAGTCCCTCAGCTCTTGAGTAGAGTCCTCCAGCAGAATCCCTCAGCTCATGAGCAGAGTCCTCAGCAGAGTCCCCAGGACTCCTTTGTTAGAGTCCTCAGCAGAGTCCTCAGGACTCCTTTGTTATTCTAAGTCCTTGCCTTTCCTTTTTCCTAGCTAGCTTATGGATAAGTATTACCTTTTGTAGTAAGGACAAGAATGTTAGGTCAGATTAGTTGTCTGGCCATTTATAGTATGTTTAGAGATTTGGGCCAAGACTTACATGTTTTTTAGGCCCAACCCATAAATGCTAGGGTTTCCTCTTTTGTGTTAAGAGCCTCCACTATATAAGGAGCTCTCTCTTTTGTAATCCTTACGTTTGCTATTAATGAGTTTTGGCTGAATCGAGATTGTCTCTTCCCCAAAACCGCTGACGTCAACCTTTCTAACCCTCTTCTCCGACGCCCTCCTTCTCCGGCCAACGCCGACCTTCCTCGACCTCCGGCGAGTTCTTCCGTTCGTTGGAACTATTCACCCGTCCCTTACTCAGCTTCCGCTCCATTTACACCATAGTCCCTTCAATAGTTGGATAAAGGCACAAGTCGTAACCTAGATCCTTGGCTAAAGCGAGTCCTTATCGGGAGTCTCGAGAAGGGGATCGCATCATGCCGCGCCCGCGGTTTGCCCACCGCTTGGAATTACGAAGTGTTTTGTTCTTCTACACCTTTGAAGAGTTCTTCCATTCCAGCTCTCTTCAATCGTTTGTGAGTCTTCTGATTTCCTTTCTTCTTGCTTCTATCCTTTCTCTTTGCTTCATTGAGGACAATGAAGGATTTAAGTATGGGGGAAGGAGTACTCGCATTCGCTTATCTTAGTTAGCTTAGTTAGATATTTGCTTTAGATTTTTGATTTTCTTCTTTTCATGGAGCACTTGCACCATACTTTTTTGCATAATAAAGAAAGAAAGAAAAAGAAAAGGATAGAAAAAGCTATAAAAATTGAAAAAAGGCATATAAATCCTGGGATGAGTGGAAAACCCGAAAGGGCGGTTCAGGTAAATAGCAGGTAACCCGGACCAGCATTAGGCTGGGGTAAAAAGAGGTTAAAGAGAGATGTGAGTTTTGGTGAGCACACCCTTGAAAAATGAAATGAGTGATTAGGTGAAAACCCGAAAGGGCGCCTAAGTAGAATTGAGCGGAAAAATTGGAGTGTTTAGGATTTCGTTCTACTATGGGGCTTGGGGTTAAATTGTAGATGTTGGGTAGATCGTCAGGATTGCTCTTTCATGATTTGGAGCTTGAGTGATTTGATGTATTTTTGTGAGGTGTGTGTTGAGCTTTCATGTTTTGCTCATTATTTTTCTACTTGGGTTCGGGTTGTGAGCTGAGAGTTTTTGGTTATCTTATTTCCCCTTACTTCCTGAGATCTTTTGATGTAGTAAATTGTATATGTACTTTGAGCTTACTCGAGGACGAGCAAGATCTAAGTATGGGGGAATTTGAATCCCCTTACTTCTTGCTCGTCCTCGAGTAAGCTCAAAGTACATATACAACTTACCACATCAAAAGATCTCAAGAAGTAAGGGGAAATAAGATAACCAAAAACTCTCAGCTCACAACCCGAACCCAAGTAGAGAAATAATGAGCAAAACATGAAAGCTCAACACACACCTCACAAAAATACATCAAATCACTCAAGCTCCAAATCATGAAAGAGCAATCCTAACGATCTACCCAACATCTACAATGTAACCCCAAGCCCCATAGTAGAACGAAATCCTAAACACTCCAATTTTTCCGCTCAATTCTACTTAGGCGCCCTTTCGGGTTTTCACCTAATCACTCATTTCATTTTTCAAGGGTGTGCTCACCAAAACTCACATCTCTCTTTAACCTCTTTTTACCCCAGCCTAATGCTGGTCCGGGTTACCTGCTATTTACCTGAGCCGCCCTTTCGGGTTTTCGACTCATCCCAGGATTTATATGCCTTTTTTCAATTTTTATAGCTTTTTCTATCCTTTTCTTTTTCTTTCTTTCTTTATTATGCAAAAAAGTATGGTGCAAGTGCTCCATGAAAAGAAGAAAATCAAAAATCTAAAGCAAATATCTAACTAAGCTAACTAAGATAAGCGAATGCGAGTACTCCTTCCCCCATACTTAAATCCTTCATTGTCCTCAATGAAGCAAAGAGAAAGGATAGAAGCAAGGAGAAAGGAAATCAGAAGACTCACAAACGATTGAAGAGAGCTGGAATGGAAGAACTCTTCAAAGGTGTAGAAGAACAAAACACTTCGTAATTCCAAGCGGTGGGCAAACCGCGGGCGCGGCATGATGCGATCCCCTTCTCGGGACTCCCGATAAGGACTCGCTTTAGCCAAGGATCTAGGTTACGACTTGTGCCTTTATCCAACTATTGAAGGGACTATGGTGTAAATGGAGCGGAAGCTGAGTAAGGGACGAGTGAATAGTTCCAACGAACGGAAGAACTCGCCGGAGGTCGAGGAAGGTCGGCGTTGGCTGGAGAAGGAGGGCGTCGGAGAAGAGGGTTAGAAAGGTTGACGTCAGCGGTTTTGGGGAAGAGACAATCTCGATTCAGCAAAAACTCATTAATAGTAAACGTAAGGATTACAAAGGAGAGAGCTCCTTATATAGTGGAGGCTCTTAACACAAAAGAGGAAACCCTAGCATTTATGGGTTGGGCCTAAAAAACATGTAAGTCTTGGCCCAAATCTCTAAACATACTATAAATGGCCAGATAACTAATCTGACCTAACATTCTTGTCCTTACTACAAAAGGTAATATTTATCCATAAGCTAGCTAGGAAAAAGGAAAGACAAGGACTTAGAATAACAAAGGAGTCCTGAGGACTCTGCTGAGGACTCTAACAAAGGAGGCCTGGGGACTTTGCTGAGGACTCTGCTCATGAGCTGAGGGACTCTACTGGAGGACTCTACTCAAGAGCTGAGGGACTTTGCTGAAGGACGTTGGTGCAGCTGAAAGGACGCTGCTTAAGGACGCTGGCTAAGGACGCTGGTGCAAAGCTGAGGATGCTGCTTAGGGACGCTAGTGCAAAGCTGAGGACGCTGGTTAAGAGCTAGGGACGCTGGTGATGGGGACGCCAAGGCAAGGGGAAGTCTTCCCCGGATAGGGACTCTCTTGTATCGTCCCTAGAGTTGGCCTAGGCAGAAGGAAGCCTTCCCCGGATGGGGACGCCAAGGCCTTTTCACCAGGACTGTCCTCAAGGATGCTCAGCACCCAAGTAGCTGGTTCTTCAGGGACTATGCTAATGGACTGAGAGGCTCGCCATACAAATGACGCCGTTGCTCGGGCAATGGCTTTAGCGCGAGCTCGAGTAATGGGTCCGTCCGAACGCATTGTCATGGTGTCTTCCTCTTCCTTGGGAGTAAGGGAAGGGATCGCATCATCCTCCCCCCCTTGAGTGGGAGCGTTTCCCCGCTTTTTCCAAAAGGTGTTCATCTTCCGGTTCCACAAAAGGTGTTCTACATTGGATGTGGCATGGACAGCTCCATAGGAGTCCGGAAGCTAAAGCTTGTAAGCATTTGGTCCAATCCGTTCAAGGACGCGAAAGGGGCCGTCCCCCCGGTGATGGAGCTTAGCCTTCCGGGCTTGAGGGAAGCGACTCTTGTGCAAGTTGAGCCAAACCAAGTCCCTAGGCTCAAAGATGAGCTGTTGGCGTCCTTGGTTATGTTGGTTGCCATATTATTGGGCACGATGCTCAAGGCAGTCCCTCGTCCTCATGTGCAGCTTCTTGATGTAGTCCGCGCGGTTGGCTGCATCGAAGTGTTCTCCTTGCTGAAGGGACGGGGTGAGAGGTCCATGGGAGTAAGCGGATTACGCCCATAGACGACCTCGAAGGGACTCATGTTGTGCGCCGAGTGTTTGGACCTGTTATAGCAAAATTCTATAGTAGAGAGTAAGTCCTCCCACCGGCGTGGGTTGTTCTTAAGCATCACTCGAAGGAGTGAGCCTAAGGTCCGATTGGTGACTTCCGTCTGACCATCGGTTTGGGGATGGAAGGAAGTAGAGAATAGTAGTTTGGTGCCTAACTTTCCCCAAAGTGTTCTCCAAAAATGCCCCACAAACTTGGAGTCCCTATCACTTATGATTGTGCGGGGAATGCCATGGTACTTTACTAAGTGTTCAAAGAAGAGACAAGCCACGTCCGTAGCATTGTTCGTCGTAGTACACGCAATGAAATGGGCCATTTTTGAGAAGCGACACACTACTACAAAGATGGAGTCCTTACCCTTCTTGGACCTAGGCAGTCCCGTGATGAAATCCATAGAAAGGTCTTCCCACGGAGCATGTGGAATAGGCAAAGGAGAGTAAAGTCCATGATTATGGCTAGTGGACTTGGCCTTTTGGCAAGTAATACAACTCTTGCAATACTGCGTGACATGATGAGCCATGTGAGGCCAAAAGAAGTGTTCACGCAAGGCAGCAAGGGTTTTATGAACGCCAAAATGACCACGACCCTCATGCGCTTCCTTTATCAAAAGAGTCCTTATGGAAGACTTAGGGACGCATAGCTTCCCAGCCTTGAATAAGTACCCTTAATCTAGAAAGTAGCCATCAATGGCATGAGAAGGCGTTGCCTTTTCCATGATGGGACCAAAGAAGGAGTCCGAAGCATAAAGCTCCTTTAACATGGAAAAGCCAAGTAAGCGAACTTGAAGGGAAGAAAGGAGGGTGTACCTGCGAGAAAGGGCGTCCGCAACCACATTCTCCTTACCTTTCTTGTGATGGACAACGTAAGGGAACGCCTCCAAGAACTCGACCCAGCGTGCGTGTCTTCTATTGAGGTGTGCTTGGCTCTTGAGATAAGACAATGCCGCATGGTCGCTGTGGATGATGAACTCCCGTGGCCACAAGTAGTGTTGCCAAGTCTTGAGGACTCTAATGAGAGCATACAGCTCTTTGTCGTATGTGGGGTAGTTCAACTGTGCTCCAGTGAGCTTCTCACTATAGTAGGCAATTGGCTTGCGTTCTTGATGGAGGACGCCGCCTATGCCAACATTTGATGCATCACACTCGATCTCAAAGGGCTTAGTGAAGTCCGGAAGCTGGAGGAGTGGAGCATTACAAAGGGAGTCCTTAAGGCTTTGGAACGCCTGTTCATGATGCTGCTTCCATTCTATTATTGTGCCTTTCTTGGTTAAGGCATGCAATGGGGCAGCAAGGACGCTGAAGTGATGGACAAAACGGCGGTAGAAACCGGCAAGTCCTAAGAAGGAGCGGACTTCTGTTGCACTCTTGCGAGTAGGCCAGTCCTTGATAGCTTTGATCTTTTCCTCGTCCACTTGTAAACCAACACTAGAGACCACAAAGCCAAGGAAGACAGTGGACGGCTTGCAAAAAGTACACTTTGCCAAGTTGGCATAGAGTGTTTCACGGCGTAAGCGTGCCAATACCAACTTAATGTGCTCCGTGTGGTCAGTGAGATTCATTGAATAAATCAAGATATCATCAAAGTAGACCACAAGGAACTTACCAATGAAGTCCCTAAGGACATGATTCATAAGCCTCATGAAGGTGCTTGGGGCGTTGGTGAGACCAAAGGGCATGACGAGCCACTCATAGAGACCAAATTTGGTCTTGAAGGCTGTCTTCCATTCATCGCCTTCCTTCATGCGGATTTGGTGGTAGCCACTCTTCAAGTCTATTTTTGTGAACAAGGTGGCACCATGGAGCTCGTCAAGCATATCATCGAGCCTAGGAATTGGGTGCCGGTATTTGATGGTGATGTTGTTGATTGCACGGCAGTCCATACACATGCGCCAGGAGTCATCCTTTTTTGGGACTAGAATGACAGGCACGGCACAAGGACTTAGGGACTCTCTTACATAGCCACGTTGAAGGAGTTCTTGCACTTGCTTTTGGAGTTCCTTGGTTTCATCTGGGCCAGCTTTGTAAGGAGCTCTATTTGGAAGAGAGGCCTGATCGGTCCGGGATCGGAGGGTCTCACAATTTAAATTTATAAAAACCGAACCTCAATTGTAGTAAAGAGGTAGGGTGTCGAACACACGGGAGTTCGTGCGTCGAGAGTACCCGAAAAGACTAAGAAAAGATGGAAGAAAGGCAAAACAAAGGGAAAAAAAAAAGAGATCACCTCGGACCGACACAAGTCACTTCGGTCCGAGGGTGGATCGAGGTTGAGTTTGGCCTGGACCGACACACACTACGTCGGGCCCGACTTGCTAGGTAACTCGGTCTTGCACAATAAGTAGATCGGTCTTGGGTTTTTGGGTTCCACCCCTAACTAGACTTGGATATTCTTCCCCAATTCAGCCAATAAGTGTTTGATCCTTGTGAGATCGAGGTTGCTAGCCCCGGATCCCTCCACTCTACACCTCGACCCAAGGGAGTTTTCACTCACCTTCGATGCTAGGAACTTGTGATGGGATCGAGATTGCTCACGCTTACTCTTACCAAACACAAGCCTAGATCTCTTGTTTCCACAAGAGAATTGAAGCTCAATGTAGAGAGGATTCACAAATCAAGCACTCAAGGCTATGGAATTGGGGTTTTCTACCCAATCCTAGCTAGGGGTGTTGGGACGATATTAAGGACGTCAGTCGTTAATATCCTAACCAATAATAATCGTCCCTTGTTTTGATAATGACAAACTCAAATGTATTTGATAAGTTGTCCAAGTTTTGATCTCAGGTAAGTCCAGTGGACGCACATGAGCGAAAAGGACAACAAGTGAACAGCAGTCCCTATGCTGTAGGGACGCATGTTACCAGAACTTCCAAAGCTAAACGTAATTGGTGGAGTCCCTGCGCAAGATAGGACGGAGTCCTCATCAAGAAGGGACGCGCGCCAAAATACGGACGAAGTTCAAATTCAAATCAAGGCCGCCCCAACATGATTACATCATCGTCCGGCCTTAGTCCTCAGAAGGAAGCTTCCTTTGTCTGGGCACGTGTAGACAATGCCAAAGACGTCGCTTTCCCAGCAATGGTCCCCTACCCACGCGGAGGCTTCCCAAGCGTCAACAGAGTTGACCTCCTCAAGACGCTCATCGCACCGTTGATCAAAGATCGAGGATCCTGCCAAGTCTCAGAGGACGCTAGAGGACAAGAATCACTTCCGCTATAAATACTCTCCAAGGAGTATGCATAGCGGTAGAGATGTGTGTGTGCAAGAGTGGACTTTGAAGACTTTCTCTCAAGCTCTCCCGAAGCATTCAAGAACACGAACGAAGATCAAGAAGATCAAGTGAGCTTGAAGCAAGAGAAAGAAAGTCCAACCACATCAAATCCAAAACAAACCACAAATCAATTAGAGTTGTAGTTTGTCTCTCACAACGAACCGTGAGAGACGTGAGTGATAGCTTCCTTATAGCTAAGAGTGTTAGGTTACTTGTTAGGTTGAAAGGAGTGTTACTAGTGAGGCTAAGGACGGACGCCTAGCTCAGAGAAGTGTAACGACTCGCCTAAGTTGTAAGGACTCGCTCTTAATAAGATAAGGGACGGCTATTGAAAATCCTCCAACGGAGGTAGAGGTTTACCCATAAGACTAGTTGGTCTTAGTGGGGTTCCTCTATAAATACTCGTGTCCACTTATCTTGTATTCTGTTAAGTCTATTTTCCGTTGCACTAAAGGACGCCCTTAACCCAGTTAAGGACGCCCTCATTAACTGACTTACGATCCATCAATTGGTATCAGAGCAGGCGCTCTAGATTTTTGCTGAGTTGCAGGTACAAGATGGACATGGAACCTATTGGAATCTCTTTTGTAAAGCCTCCTCGTCTGACGGACGGCAACTTCAACCGCTGGAAGATCCGCTTCGAGAACTTTTGCAGAAGTCAGAATTATCAATGCTGGAGAGTGATCATGAAGGGTGACCTTACCATCCCTGATGACAAGAAAGACAAAAAGGACGAGTGGGGTCCTGACGAATTCAAGCTGTTGGAAACAAACGCTAAGGCTATATGCTTCCTTCAAGCGTCCCTCTGCGAAAGGGACGCCACCCGAGTTAGCAATTTGGCAACAGCCAAACTACAATGGGAAGCTCTTGAGAAGTACCATGTGGGTACGGCAGAGATGAAGGAAGACGTCAAGCTTGAAATCAAACGAGAGTTCTATGCCTTCAGAATGCTTCCTAACGAATCTGTCAAGGACTACTCATACCGCTTTGAAGCTCTTGTGACCAAGATGCGAAATTTAGGCATCCCAGAAGCTGAAGTCTCAATGAGAAACAGAGTCGGAGTAGTCATTGATGGGCTTACAGGAAAATGGAATTTTGATAGGACTACGTTCAAGGAGAACACAGCCAACAAAACCCTGGATATGGAAGAGATCTATGGGAAGCTGAGAGGCTATGAAGCGAGAAGGGAAGCTGATATGGCTGAATTGGCTAGAAACCCCCAGACAGATCTTGCCTTGATGACGTCAACTCCAGAGTACGCTGAGTATCTGCGCCACCAAAGAGATATTGCCCTAATGGTGGAAGCAAATAAAAATGAGAATCGTGAAAGGATGCGTGCTCAAGCTTTGAAAGAAAAGGAAAGCAAGACTAAGGAACAGCTGGAAGAAGAGGAAGAGATTGCCCTTCTACACAAAGTTGCTCGCTTATGGGGTAAAAAGGCCAGAGATTCCAAGAAACACAAGATGCCTTACAAAAAGGAGAGTCCCAAGTATACAGAGGCAGAGATGAAGGAACTTACTTGCTACAAATGTAACAAGAAAGGACACTTTGCTAAAAGGTGTACTACGGGACTAAACTCAAAAGAAATGAAGATGAAAGCTCTCTTGGGAGCGTGCGAAGCCGCATGGGATAATGTGAGTTCTGATGATGAAGAACCAGAAGGACCAGTGGCGTACATAGCCGTAGAGGACGCCTTAGATAATGAGCAAGTGGCGTACATGGCTGTGGAGGACGCCCCAGTTCTTGAAGAGGACGCTTCTGAAAAGGAACAAGAGGTAACTCGTGAATCCATGATGAACTTCTTAGAGAATTGTTCCAAAACCAAACTTATTAAGCTCATTAAAAGAATCATGGAAGAAAGCGTTGTTATGCAACATAGAATGGATGAACTTGAACTTGAAAGTGAAAATAGGCTAGTTGAATGTGAGAACTGTGCTACAGTTTCGTTACAACTAGAGTCCTCGTATGTCGAAGTTAAATCCCTGAAAACTGAAGTGATGTGCCTCAAGCTAGAGAACGCTAAGCTTAGGGAAGAGGTGAAAGTGTTAGGGAAGAGCCCGGTAATTGAGGTAGTTCAACCAATGGTGTTTGTCCCAGCCAAAAGAGGACTAGGATACGAGTCTGACACTAGGAACTCTCTCCCTAGTGATTTTGAGGCTAGCAAAACCTCAGAACTTGAATTAGAAAGGGAAAAGACCAAGAACCTTCTTGAAAGAATTCGAGTCCTAGAGAGTGGAGAGAAAGGTAAAAGGGACTATTACACTAACTCCACTAGTCATAGGATCTATAAGAAGATTGCTAAGGGGGAAGGTTCAAAAGTTTGTAACCCTGAAAAGATGAAAAAGAACAAAATCCAACGTCCCAACAAGAAGTACTACCTTGGTACTTACTATAGGACGTGTTGGTACTGTGGAAAAGGAGATCACTTCAAATATGATTGCCTGAAACTGAAGAACGACATTGAAAGTGGCAAAGCTGCTAGGAATAACATTGAAAATGATAAGTCCGTCCCTAAGGCCAACCCTAGATGTCCTAGACGATCTAAGAGTTCTTTCAGAAAGCATGCTATTTCAAATGATGTGAATATAAGTGACTACATGCCAGAACCAGAGTTCTATTTCTGTAACGAACCAGGTAAGGAACACCTTGCCTGGGTCGCCATACACTAACCTTGTTTTGGCAGGTGGAAGTGAGGGGACGTCCATGGATCATTGATAGTGGCGCCTCAAACCATATGACAGGAAGCCAGATCCATCTCACTTCTATCCAAAGTAGCGCCACGGGAGGAACAGTCTCGTTTGGCAACAAGGGCAAAGGAAAGATCAAAGGGACGGGAACTGCTATTCTCAATCCGTCTATCAAAGCGACAAATGTTAGCCTTGTTGAAGGACTTGGCTTCAACCTCCTAAGCGTCTCTCAAATGTGTGATCAAGGTGAAAACTTAGTTACATTTGACTCAAAGGAGTGCCTCGTCATCAACAAGAAATCCAACAAAGTCATCCTCAAAGGAGTCCGAAAGAACAATGTCTACATCTTCAATCAGGAGTTCAAGCCAAAATCTGAGTTGTGCTTATCTGTGTCAAAGGAGGACGCTGACCTCTGGCATCGCCGACTTGGCCATGCTGGACCAAGCACAATCCTCAAGCTTCATCAAAGAAATCTTGTGAAAGGTCTTCCCCAAATTGATCCTGAGAAAATTGAACAATGTGAAGCATGTATCAAAGGGAAGCAGACAAGAACGTCCTTTAAGTCAAAGAACGATGTCAGCACAAAGAAACCTTTGGAACTTCTCCATATGGATCTTTGTGGACCAATGAAGACGTTAAGCTATGGTGGAAAGAGGTATATCTATGTCCTTGTAGATGACTTTTCTCGATTCACCTGGGTTCTTTTCTTAGCTTCAAAAACAGATTGCTTCAACGCATTCAAAGTCTTCATCAAACAAGTGGAAGTTGCGCTTGAGACGCCTCTCAAATCCATAAGATCAGACCATGGGACGGAGTTTCAAAACTCAGAGTTCGTGGCCTACTGTGATCAACATGGAGTCTCTCACAACTTCTCAGCTCCAAGGACTCCTCAACAAAATGGAGTGGCGGAAAGAAAGAATAGGACGCTGGAGGATATGGCAAGGACTATGCTCTTAGCCAATAGCGTTCCCAAGTACTTCTGGGCTGAAGCTATTGCTACAGCGTGCCACATTATCAATCGAGCCATGATCCGTCCTTTGCTGAAGAAGACGTCCTATGAGTTGCTGAATGGAAGAAAGCCTCGCATCGACTATCTCAGAGTCTTTGGATGCAAGTGCTTTGTTCACAACAATGATAAAGAAAGACTTGGAAAGTTTGACGCAAGAAGTGACGAAGCCATATTCCTTGGATACTCCCTCACTAGTAAAGCGTATAGAGTTTTCAATAAACGAACTCTAAAGCTTGAGGAGAGCATTCATGTTGTGTTCAAAGAAAGTTCTTCTCACAAAGATAAACCAAGTAAGAAAGAACGCTCATCTCCTCTGCAGCAGGATGACTCCGATGATGAAGTTGATTTCGGGTCCTCTGGAAAATACTATGTTCCTAAGGACGCTACTCAAAATCCTGAAGAAGTCTCAGTAGAAGTTCCCAGTGTTGTTCAGGAAGTTCCATCTCAAAGTGAATCTCCAGCTCAACATGAGGTCGCTGAATCAAGCCTACAAGGAGAACAGCGTCAAAAAGAGGACGCTCAACCTGAGGGGGAACTCTATGAAACTCTCAATGAAGACGACGGGTTTGACTCAGATGAATCTGATTGGACGGACCCTAGGTGTACTCCTGTAAGGGACGATACTCATAAGGGATCCCATCTTTCGAGACTTCATTCAACGGATCAAATCATCTCAGATATGTCAAAAGGAGTTCAAACAAGATCAGCCGTGAATCAGTCCCTTAATGCTAACATAGCGTTCTGTGCCTTCAACGCCTTTGTGTCCTTGGTTGAACCTAAGAACATAAAGGAAGCACTCCAGGACGCTGATTGGATTCAGGCCATGCAAGAGGAACTTAATCAATTCGAAAGAAATAAGGTTTGGAGCCTCGTCCCTCGTCCGAGAAACAAAAACATAACAGGGACGAGATGGGTCTACAAGAACAAGCTTGATGAGAATGGTCGCGTGTCAAGAAACAAAGCAAGGCTTGTGGCTCAAGGCTATAGGCAAGAGGAAGGGATCGATTATGATGAAACCTTCGCTCCTGTCGCCAGGATTGAAGCCATTCGCCTCCTCATTGCCTTTGCCGCTCACAAAGGGTTCAAGCTTTTTCAAATGGACGTCAAGACAGCCTTTCTCAACGGCAAGCTCAAAGAAGAAGTGTACGTCGCTCAACCTCCAGGATTTGAGGACGCTAATCACCCAGATCATGTGTACTTCTTGGACAAGGCACTCTATGGACTCAAGCAAGCCCCTCGTGCATGGTACGATAGGTTTGCGTCCTTCCTCTTGTCCAACGGGTACACACGAGGTAACATTGATAAAACCCTGTTCTTAAAGAAAGTTCTTAAAGATGTCTTAATTGTCCAAGTCTATGTCGATGACATAGTCTTTGGAAGCACTAACATAAAATTTGTAGAGGAATTCAAGAACTTGATGAGTAGTGAGTTTGAGATGTCCCTCATAGGAGAACTCAACTTCTTCTTGGGACTCCAAATCACTCAGCTCAAAGATGGGACGCGGATTCATCAACAAAAGTACATCCGTGAAATGCTTGAGAAGTATGGGATGAACTCTTCAAAACCCATTGATACTCCCATCTCCCCAAACACTCGCCTCTATGCTGATGAAGAAGGCAAGAGTGTAGATCAAAAGCTCTACAGAGGAATGATAGGGTCCTTGCTATATCTTACGGCAAGTCGTCCCGACATCATGTTCGCTGTATGCTTGTGCGCTCGATTCCAAGCAAATCCAAAGGAGTCCCATATGCAAGAGGTCAAAAGAATCTTCAGATATCTCAAGGGACGGGATGACCTATGTCTATGGTATCCCAGAAGGACGTCCCTGAACCTGGTAGCTTACTCTGACGCAGATTACGCTGGCCATGTGGTGGATAGGAAGAGCACCTCAGGAATGGCACAATTCCTTGGCTCATGCCTTGTATCTTGGGGATCCAAAAAGCAAAACTCCGTGGCACTATCAACCGCGGAAGCTGAGTACGTTGCTGCTGCTTCGTGCTGCTCACAAGTCCTATGGATCAAGTACCAACTTGAAGATTATGGTACGTCCCTCAACACAGTCCCTATCTTGTGTGACAACACCAGTGCTATAAGTATTGCCAAAAATCCCGTTCATCATTCTAGGACGAAGCATATTCACATAAGGCATCACTTTCTTCGTGATAATGTTGAACTTGGATTAATTAGAGTGGATCATGTTAGGACTGAGGACCAAGTGGCCGATATTTTCACAAAAGCAATTGATAGACGTCCCTACGAGCACCTCCGGTTGCTCTTGGGGATGATAACTTTTAAATGATCAAGTCCCGTTCTATTATTCCCTCCATGATTGGCTATGTCTTGTTGAGAACTTGTTTTAAGGTGTGTCATGCATTAAAGTCATCTTTAAAGGACGCTAGTCTAAGATATATGTATTCGCTTGTGTCCTTGAATGGTATTCATTTCGCTTTTCATCTCAAGAGTATCCCTGATCACCCTACCCTCATCATAAGCCGAAATGATGGGAACTCTAAGCTTACCCAAGCCGAGAATCTTGCAAACGCGTCCTATGAGCATTTCTTGTTTCACCCTTTCCGGGACGTACTTGCTTGATTTTCAAAAATGGTTCTAAGTGATCAAAGGGACGCGTGCTAAGAGCTGAGAGTTGTCTGTACAGAGTTCTAATTACAGAGGTTGAGATCAGTGAATGGGACGCCGTGGTTCAGTTCTGTGTTGTGTAGTGTTGTGTGTTGAAAGGACGTCAGGTCAGAGTGCTTTGCAGTTGTGAGAAGTTTGAATGGTTGAAATTGGGAAGGTAAACCGTTTTAGCGAATCGTCAGCGAAAATCTCGGGATATGCGCAAACAGTGCTCAACAGCTGTATTCCTTAGCAAAGAAGAAAGCCACGCGTGGGAAGGCGGGTGGAGGAAGCTGTGTGTAAAGACCTTGATGAGGTTCTCCGTTTCTACTCAAAGTTCGAAATCACAGAAGTAAACGGGAAGCCTCAGGGGACTTTTGAAATCGATGGGGACGAGTACTCTGTTGCTGAGGGCACCGTCCGCAAAATGCTAGGCCTGCGTCCTTCTCCGCAAGATGCTCTGCACGATCTGCCGTGCAAGAACTTTGGCCGTTTCTCCCAAGATGAAATCCTCAACAGAATATTCAATGGGAGACAGCCAGCTGCTAAGGACAGAGTTGCTCATTGCCTCACCAAGACAGGCGTCCTTGCGCATCACTTCATTGTGCGCATGGTCGTCCCCCGCCAAGAGAAGAAGTCCATTGTTCAGATCACTGATAGTATTCTCTTGGACGCTTTCTTGGAACGCAAGCCGATAAACTTGCGCCGAGTAATCTTGGAACACATGGGCAAGTGCACAGGAGGCAGGCACTCTCTTCCTTTCCCCGGCTTGGTCAAGCAAATTCTGAAGCAGCAGGGACTCTATGCTCCTAAACAAGAGCGTTCCTTTGGCATTCATTGGGACGTCAGGCAAATTACACTCCCTCCAGTTGGGAAACTCAGGTGTGATGAGCCCCTTCCGTCCGTTAAGCGCCAATTGGAAAAGGAACGGAAAGAGGCTGAAAGGAAAGCCAAAGCTGAGAGGAGAGCTCAAGCTGCTGCTGCTGCTGAACCTAGAGAAGGAGATCACGAAGCTGAAAATGTCCAAGTAGTTGGGACGCCAGCTGAGGACGCTGCTGATGACGAGGACGAGCTCGATGGTATGAGCGTCCCTGATGAGGCTGAGAGGCACTCTACGAAGTATCTGATGGGCATGATGATCGAGAACCAGTGCATAATGATTGATCTAATTCAGCAGGTTCACGACACACTTCACGTCCACACAGACCTTCTTGAGCGCAACAACGAGCTCCTTGCCCAGAACAACCATCTTCAGGAGCAACACCTCAAAGCCCTTGGCAAGCGTCCCAGAAAATGATCACCTCCCCCCCTCTCTAACCCTGAAACAATTTATCATTTCTTGAGTTTTTGTTAAGACAATGGGACGCTGTCCCCGTTTTGAACACTTGTTGTGAATGTCTGTAATGAACGTTCTCGTTTCTCATTCTGAATGCCATTCACTACATTTGTGCTTCATTTTGTCTAAGCGTACCTTTCTTTAGTTATGACTTTGTGCTTGCATGCTTTTCGACTTGTTCTCCTTTTCGATGATGCCAAAAGGGGGAAGTATAGTTTTTGCAGAGATGCGATTGTCCTTAAGTTATCATAGAAAGCATGTGTTCAGGGGGAATTTCGGCCAAGTCAAAAGGTCGTTAGTTAGGAATAAAATAGAACGCACTTAAAAGAATGTGTTGCATGCCAATCTAAGCTGAAAAGGGCATGACGAGCCACTCATAGAGACCAAATTTGGTCTTGAAGGCTGTCTTCCATTCATCGCCTTCCTTCATGCGGATTTGGTGGTAGCCACTCTTCAAGTCTATTTTTGTGAACAAGGTGGCACCATGGAGCTCGTCAAGCATATCATCGAGCCTAGGAATTGGGTGCCGGTATTTGATGGTGATGTTGTTGATTGCACGGCAGTCCATACACATGCGCCAGGAGCCATCCTTTTTTGGGACTAGAATGACAGGCACGGCACAAGGACTTAGGGACTCTCTTACATAGCCACGTTGAAGGAGTTCTTGCACTTGCTTTTGGAGTTCCTTGGTTTCATCTGGGCCAGCTTTGTAAGGAGCTCTATTTGGAAGAGAGGCCTGATCGGTCCGGGATCGGAGGGTCTCACAATTTAAATTTATAAAAACCGAACCTCAATTGTAGTAAAGAGGTAGGGTGTCGAACACACGGGAGTTCGTGCGTCGAGAGTACCCGAAAAGACTAAGAAAAGATGGAAGAAAGGCAAAACAAAGGGAAAAAAAAAGAGATCACCTCGGACCGACACAAGTCACTTCGGTCCGAGGGTGGATCGAGGTTGAGTTTGGCCGGGACCGACACACACTACGTCGGGCCCGACTTGCTAGGTAACTCGGTCTTGCACAATAAGTAGATCGGTCTTGGGTTTTTGGGTTCCACCCCTAACTAGACTTGGATATTCTTCCCCAATTCAGCCAATAAGTGTTTGATCCTTGTGAGATCGAGGTTGCTAGCCCCGGATCCCTCCACTCTACACCTCGACCCAAGGGAGTTTTCACTCACCTTCGATGCTAGGAACTTGTGATGGGATCGAGATTGCTCACGCTTACTCTTACCAAACACAAGCCTAGATCTCTTGTTTCCACAAGAGAATTGAAGCTCAATGTAGAGAGGATTCACAAATCAAGCACTCAAGGCTATGGAATTGGGGTTTTCTACCCAATCCTAGCTAGGGGTGTTGGGACGATATTAAGGACGTCAGTCGTTAATATCCAAACCAATAATAATCGTCCCTTGTTTTGATAATGACAAACTCAAATGTATTTGATAAGTTGTCCAAGTTTTGATCTCAGGTAAGTCTAGTGGACGCACATGAGCGAAAAGGACAACAAGTGAACAGCAGTCCCTATGCTGTAGGGACGCATGTTACCAGAACTTCCAAAGCTAAACGTAATTGGTGGAGTCCCTGCGCAAGATAGGACGGAGTCCTCATCAAGAAGGGACGCGCGCCAAAATACGGACGAAGTTCAAATTCAAATCAAGGCCGCCCCAACATGATTACATCATCGTCCGGCCTTAGTCCTCAGAAGGAAGCTTCCTTTGTCTGGGCACGTGTAGACAATGCCAAAGACGTCGCTTTCCCAGCAATGGTCCCCTACCCATGCGGAGGCTTCCCAAGCGTCAACAGAGTTGACCTCCTCAAGACGCTCATCGCACCGTTGATCAAAGATCGAGGATCCTGCCAAGTCTCAGAGGACGCTAGAGGACAAGAATCACTTCCGCTATAAATACTCTCCAAGGAGTATGCATAGCGGTAGAGATGTGTGTGTGAAAGAGTGGACTTTGAAGACTTTCTCTCAAGCTCTCCCGAAGCATTCAAGAACACGAACGAAGATCAAGAAGATCAAGTGAGCTTGAAGCAAGAGAAAGAAAGTCCAACCACATCAAATCCAAAACAAACCACAAATCAATTAGAGTTGTAGTTTGTCTCTCACAACGAACCGTGAGAGACGTGAGTGATAGCTTCCTTATACCTAATAGTGTTAGGTTACTTGTTAGGTTGAAAGGAGTGTTACTAGTGAGGCTAAGGACGGACGCTTAGCTCAGAGAAGTGTAACGACTCGCCTAAGTTGTAAGGACTCGCTCTTAATAAGATAAGGGACGGCTATTGAAAATCCTCCAACGGAGGTAGAGGTTTACCCATAAGACTAGTTGGTCTTAGTGGGGTTCCTCTATAAATACTCGTGTCCACTTATCTTGTATTCTGTTAAGTCTATTTTCCGCTGCACTAAAGGACGCCCTTAACCCAGTTAAGGACGCCCTCATTAACTGACTTACGATCCATCAAGGGGATTCCCCCATAGCCCAAGACTATGGAATCTACTCCATATGGTAAGAGAAAAACACAATCAAAATGGAAATCAAGCAAATCTCAATCATCAACATTCAATCAAACTCCAATTGCATTCAAATCCAAAGTGTCAACAAAATCCAAGTCTCAATTCTACTAGATCAAAGCAAAACAAAGTACAAAACTCACTAATCCTCCACTTAGCTCCACCGATCTTCTCTTCTCTTCCTCCTCCTCTCTTCTCCTTGCCCTCCAAGTCTTCCTTTGAGCCTTTAGAGAGTGATTTGGGTTGTGGTGTGTGTGTGTGTGTTCTATCTCCCCCTAATCACCTCTAATTATCCTACTCTATTGATTGGGGACCTAGGAATTCCCAATTTAGAAAAGGGTAAATGTGGAAAGTTACTAAAAATATGCCTTGGGGAACAATCCTCTCAAATGCCGACTTGGACCGACACGCTGGGGACCTCGGGCCCGACGTTGGGAACGTCGGTCCTGGGCTCTAGTTGCTCGATCTCGGGCCCGACGTGGTGGTACTCGGTCCTGGGCCTCGATCCTTGTCTTCTTCTTGGGTTCCCTTCGGTTCCACTTCATTCTTGGCTTGGCTCTTGCATTCCTTGACTTGGCTCCTTCATTAGCTCCTCCAAAATGTCCTCATTCTTGCCATTCCTCCTACAAAACAAAGCAAACTCGCATAGTCTCCGAATCTCAAAGAAAACCGGGAACTAAGCTAAGAAGGAACGAAACTAACAAAGAAAGGAATGAAAAACACATATTTACAAGGGAAATTAACTACTAAAACACCTCCAAAATGAGAGACATCAGAATACCCCATACTTAAACTTGCTTGTCCTCAAGCAATAACAATATAAGCAAGACCGAAGCACAATCTTCAAGTAAAGCCTCATATGAAAAACTCAAGTAAGCACAAGTGATAGATATGCTAGCAAGATTACGTCATCACACATGATCAAGGGTTCAAAGAGTTAAGTCTAATGCAACAAAGCCTCACTTTAGGGACATGGAAAATGTGTACCTCTCATCATGTGTTTAGGCTTAGCAATGAACACTCAAACTTAATAAACATGCAAGTAAAGGCTTTACCATTGAAGCTAATATCACCAATTCCTCCACCTAGAGATGCCTATTACAATGCACACAAAGAATATGAACTTGGCTCAATGGAGGTCCTCAAAGAGGTTCCATTCGGCCGGGTTGTAATGGGGCTTTTGGTATTTCTCAAGGTAGGAATCATTTTGGTCTTGTGGTGCTTACAATGGGGATTGAACTTTCTAGTCTCTCACCAAACTCACCAAATTCTTCCACTTTCAACTTCACACTCCCAAAAGACTTTGACTTTTCTTCTTCTTTCTTTTCTCAACCCACATTTCACTTAACCTTCCACTTCATCTTTGCACTACACTTTTTGTTGGATTTTTCACACTTTTTTCACTAGGATCGACTTGCACTACACTCGGGCCCGATGTGCACTTTAACTCGGTCGGTGCCCCTTTCTTTCACTTAAGCACTTTGCTTTCAATCCACTATTTTTCCAACTTTTCTTTCTTTCATTTCACCAAAGATGCACTACCCACTTGGTTTATAACTCCATTCTTTACCCTTTCACCAAAGAGAATATCAACTCTCCAAATATACTTCCAAAACCTCTCACTAAAGTCCAATCCCATAAGGGTCAAGTCATATAGGCTAGGAATCATATTTTTGAGGAGTTTCAAACAAAGGTCTAAGGCTAAAACGGGGCTACAAACAACTGTTTCTCTTCAAGGTAGGATATGGAACATTTTGTGACTAAATGAAATAAAGTTCAAATCAATGTGACAAAGCATAGAACAATTCTCATATTGGTCTTGGAAAATAGATAAACACCTCAATAGCAAGTTTTACTAAGCATGCATGAGCTAATTCACACAAGAAAATGAGGGATATGCAATATGAACAAGCATCCCTAAAATGGCCAAAAATAATCTCACAAGGGTCACTCAAGCTTAGTTGCATCAAAACTTATCCTTAGAACTCATGTGCTCAATAAAAACATGCAAGACATCATATCACATTTAAAAGCAACATCCATTTAGAGGCTAAACTATCCAAAAATATGCAAAGGACTTTACATGCTCACATCATCATTAGCCTTCTTTGGACATCTAAGATGGGAATTCCTAGTCCAAAAACAAAATCTTTTTGTTCTTTTCAACCGAAAATTTTCAAATTTTTATGATTTTTGCAAAAAATTTCTCAAACAAAAAAAACAAACTCATCCATTCATACCATATTCAACATCATCATCATTCATGCAACATCCTTCATCATGCCACTATCCAAAATGAAACATCCCATAAACAAACACAAACTCAAACACACTAAACATGGAACTACGAGCTACTAACCCACCCCATACTTAAAATTTTGATGTCCCCATCAAAAGAGATCAAAACTCAAAAGTAAAGAGAAGAGTAGGGAAAGCTCACAATTTCCTTATTCTTGAATGGCTTTGTTGAGGCTTAGTTTGGAGGGTGGCCACGGCGTTGTCTCCTTTGGAGCCGGGCGTGCCGCTCACGCTCATACACTTGGTTGTGGAAAGGGTCTTGACTCGGCGGTTGGATTGGTGGGGCGGGACGCATCCATTGGTCTTCACGGGATGAGAAATTCCCGGACATCCACTCATTGAAACTCTCTTGGACGGTCCACCTTTGATCCTCGGCCGCCCTCAAGTCATCCACATCACGTCTCATGTAGGCCATGTTGCGGTTCACCTCATCAAATTGCTCTTGGAAATCCTCTTGGTGGTGAGAGAGTTGTTGTTGTTGGAGGTTGAGGTTTTGTTGTTGTAGATTGATTTGGTGTGCCTCTTGAAGTATGCTTGCTTGTTGAAGTTGGAGATGCGCCATTTGGTTGGCCAAGAAGTTCATGTCCACCGATTGGTTTGGCTCGGGGAACACCATTCCGGGCCCGTACCATTGGGCATACCCCTCATACCCTCCATAGCTCGGTGGTGCTTGATGTGCTCCACTTCCCTCACCCCTCTCAAATCGGCTCGGGACCGGATCCGGCAAGTATGCATCGGACCGACGTTGGTGGATGTCGGGCCCGACTTGTGAAGCACCTCGGTCCAAGAGTGTTGGGGCGTGGTCGGTGAGCAAATTGTGGTAATCACCTTCTTCTTCTTCTTCTTCACCTCTAGGCAAGTCCACCTCCATGTCGTCTCTCCTCACGAACTCATATTGATTAGGTTCCTCTTCTTCGGTGTCCGGGGAAGCTTGAGGTGTAGTGAAACGGATGTGTTGTGGTTGTCTCCTAACCTCAAATGTCCCCTCCGGCTCTCCAAAAGGATTCACCTCTCCCGTCCACACTTGGAACCAATTGTAGTAGTCGGTGAGGTTGAAGAGGCGTGGCTCCAAGGGGATGTGCACATTGTTGAAGTTGGAGTTTGGAGCTAGGTAGGTGGTGGCGCCGGTCACTTGCTTCTCTTTGATAATGTTGGCCTTTTTGAAGTACTTCAAGTCCATGAGCTCCACACCATTTGGGGCCGGCGTGTAGGTAGACAAGTCCACCTCAAGACGGTGAGCTAGTCGGGCAATCATGCCTCCAAAATAGATCCATGAGGAACTTTGGAAATCCCTCACCATCTTCACCCATTCCCAAGCAAGGCTCATTGGCTTCTCGTTCTCAAATAACATCTCGTAGAGTATCATGGCCTCCTCCTTCATCGGCTTGCTCAATTCATGCCTAGCAAAGATAGAACAACCCAAAGCTCGGATCATGACTCGGAAGAGTGGGTTTGCTATCTCATTTGTCGATGCGCCTTTCCTCATCTCACGTCTTCCGGCTACGAACCTCCAAAGGTAGTCCACCTTCTCATTATCAACATAGGCCTCCTCTCTTGCAAATGGGAACCCAAAGTAGTTCGCTATGTTCCGAAGAGAGACCTCATGCAACTCGTTGCCCATTTGGAAAGAGATCATGCCTTCACTCTCGACCCCTTCATAGGTGCACTTGAATGTCGCCATGAACTCGGACGTCAAGGCGGGATAATGAGTGTTGTTCCACCTTAGCAAGACGTTGAGCCCAATGTGGTTATAACACCGAGCAAGAGCCTCATCCATGCTCATCTTTCTAATGGACTCCCAATCTAACCACCGGGTGTGGTGAGATAGACCCATGAGACGCTCATACTCTCTAGCCACGTCCTCATCCTCAAAACGCACATCGTCCATCCTTTGGACCCTCTTGGACGACTTCTTGGACTTTCTTGTTGCTTTCTCCATCCTTGAAGAAGATGCTCGGGTAGACATGGTACCTACACACAATCAAAACCAAAGAACTCCAAGATAAAATCTATACAATCACAACAAGGGCACAAGCTTCTATCACAAACAACTCATCATGCAAAGAGATGACCCCATACTTGTTTTTAACACACTCAATCCACAAAATCAATCATGCGTGAACAAAGAATCACATATCAATGGTCAAGCTATAAGATATATCATGATAAACATGCTATAACCAACATTCAAGCTCATGAATCCCTAAGTTCACACAAGAGAAACTCGAAAAGCTTAGGATCGATATGCAAAAGACAACGGGTCCGAGGTTGGGGACCTCGGTCCGAGTGTCTGGACCGACATGCAACATCGGTCCGAGGATCTGGGTACCTCGGTCCGATTGTACTTCGACTTCTCTACTTCGAAACACCCATAAAACACACTACCATGCTCCTAAAACTCAAAATCAACCAATTCTCATCACCAATCGAAGTTCTAAGTGGGATTTATCAACAATTAAGCACAAATTTCACAATGCATGCAAATCACCATGGATGCTCAAAGTCCAAGCTCACTCAATCATGGCATATCTCAAATCTAGCAATGAAAACATGAAATTCACAAAGAATCAAGTAGAGATTGAGATTCACATACCAAATGTTGAAGAAACAAAGACTTCTAGCAAACAACTTCTTAGAACCCAAATTTCTCTTCTAGATCTAGAAGAGGGATGAAGATTAATGGGATTTTGTTAGGATTTTTTGGCTTTTGGTTTAATGTTTTGGGGATGCTAGGGGTTGGATCGAGATCTTGTGGGTAGGATTGCTTGAGGTTCGAGTATGGTGGAGAATGGAGATCGAATTGGGAGTTTTTGAAGGGATTGGTATTTTGGGAAGGTAGTTATGGAGGTAAGGGGTGTTAGGTAAGGGAAAGGGGGCTTAAATGGGGTAGAAGATAAAGGTAGGTCAGAAGGGCAAAATAGGAATTTCCACCAAAATCAAGACCAAGGTAATCGGCAAGCTTGGACCGACGTTGGTACCTCGGGCCCGAGGTACTAGGTACCTCGGTCCTACCCGTTTTGGCTTCCTAAAATTCCCTCGTCTTGGTATTTTCTACCCACAAGTCATTGCATCATTTCCACAAATACCACACATGATCATCAAGCTCACATAACACATATATCCACAAAATACATGCTAAAGAAGAGATTAGGAAGAATCTAAGCTAAAGCAAAGAAAGACAAACTAGAAACTACGAAAATGAACCTACTAAACCCGGGTTGCCTCCCGAGGAGCGCTTCTTTTAAGTCACTAGCTTGACTTCTAACCTCTACCCTTCAAGGGGGGTGAAACACGGTGAATTGATCCTCCTCGTCATATGCACCTCCATTCTCCTCATAGCCAAAGTGCCACCATTTGTGTTTGATGAAAGAGTGGCCTCCAAATTCTCCATCATTCTTCTCTTCCAAAGTGTACGTGGGTATCTCTTGCATCTTCTCAACTTGCTCTTCATCACCTACATCACAAAAGTCTAAAGAATTTCTAGGGGACTCTATGACATTATAACTCAAGTCTTCTTGTAAATCATTCAAGCAAAGATAGTCATCATCTAAATCCTCTTTCAAATTACTTAGACAAATGTAAGAATCTCCTACATCAAAAGGATATAGATTAGGATACTCTTCATGGCTTGGTTGGCTATCTCCATCCCTTGACTCTTCATGGACTTGATCATTGACCATGTCATGGTCTCTCAATGGTACTTCCTCTCTTGTGGATTCCAACTCCTCCCTCTTGCGCTTGGCACTTTCCTCTAGTTTCAAAATCGCCAATGCATCCGGTTCATTAAGGGCCTTGTTGAAATGGAACTCCACTTTTTCCTCTCCAATCTCGAAAGTGACTTTCCCATTCCTCACATCAAACTTGGCACCCGCCGTAGCTAGAAACGGCCTCCCGAGAATAATGGGTACCATCGGATCCTCTTTCATGTCTAAGATCACGAAATCATCGGGCACAAAATATCTTCCAACTCTAACCGGGACGTCATCTAGAATTCCGGTGGCCTTTGTTGATGAACCATCGGCCATGGTAAGACTCATATCAACCGGTTCCATATCTCCGAGGTTAGCCCTTCTCCATATGCTCATGGGCATAACCGATATGCTTGCTCCTAGATCACAAAGAGCCTTGAATTGTTGGGATCCAATTCCCACGGTGATGGCAAATCTTCCGGGATCACCTAGCTTTTGAGGTAGCTCTAAGATCTTCACCTCATCTTGCATCTCAACAATTGACCTCTTCTTGCTCAAGATTTCCTTCAAGAATATTGCATAGGAGGGCATCTCACTTAGAGCATCGGTGAATGGAATAGTGATGTTCAAGCCTTGCAAAAGCTTCAAGAACCGCTTGAACTTGCCCTCAATAATCTCCTTGGGCTTCTTCATAGGATATGGAAGAGTAGTAGCACCTTGCTTCTTGCTTGGATCCACCTCCTTGGATCGATCTTGGCTCCTCTCCACGATCTCAGCCTGGACCGACTTAGGATCGATGTTGGGACCGACGTCAAGCATCTTGGACCGGGGGCAGGGGCTTTCTTGGCACGTCGAGCCACCTGCAGGGCAAGTCGGGCCGACTTCAGGGCAAGTCGGGCCCGAGTTGCTGGGTATCTCGGTCCTCTTTAGGGGACTTCCTTCATTCACCGGATCGATGTCTGGGCACATCGGGCCCGAGGTGCTGGGAACCTCGGTCCGACTCTCTTCTCTTGTTCTTGGAACTTGTGGCTCGGGCAAACTCCGTCCACTCCTCAATCCTATGGCACGAACTTCATTTTGTTGTTGTGGTGCACGGGGATTCTCCTCGGGTCGGCCCAAGAGTCTCCCTTCCTCCCTTGGAAGTTGATTTGCCATGTGAACAAATTGGTTGTCCACTTATCTTCTCCACACGCCAAACTCCTTGAATTGGGTCTCTATGTTGGTGACTTGATTCTTCAAATCTTGAGCCCATTGTGGTGTTTGCTCATAGAATCCGGGAGGTCGATATGGTGGTTGTTGGGCCCTTGGCTCGTGTTGTTTGAAGTTGTTGTTGTAGCCACTAGCTTGGCCTTGGTTCCACCTTCCTCCATTGTTGAAATTGGTTCTCCCTCCATAGTTCCTTTGAACATAGTTGGCCTCCTCAATTTGCTCGGCCAACCGGACTTGGCGCTCATTTGGGCACTCTTCGGCTCCATGCTTCAAAGAACCACACTCTTCACATGCTCTTGTGTTTTGTTGGAGATGACCCATCTTCCTCCTCATCTTGTTCAACTCATCCTCCAAGAATTGGATCTTCACATCTTTGTCCACCTCTTCACTTTTGGGATCGTAGAGCCTCTTCGGACCTTCTCCATGGATTCTCACTTCCTTGCTCACTTGATTGACACCATACATGGCTTCATAATCCGAGAGCTTGTCTAGCAACTCCCACGCTTGCTCCGGAGGCAAGTCAATGAACCCACAATCGGTATGGAGGTTCAATTTATCCTTGGTGGCGGGGTTGATTCCTTGGAAGAAAATGTCTTGAAGGACATAAGGTTGTTGACCATGTGGTGGACACGCCCTTAACATCTCTTTGAACCTATCCCATGCCTCGAAAAGTGGCTCATGAGCTCCTTGTTGGAAACTAGCAATCTTCCTTCTAAGCTCCGTCGTTTTGGTGGGCGGGAAGAACTTCATCAAGAATAAGTCGTTGAGAGCCCTCCATGATGTGATAGAACGAGGTGCTTGGCTCTCCAACCAATGCAAAGCTTTGCCTCCCAAAGACCACTTGAAGGCCTTGAGTAGCACATACTCAAGTGTCTCGTCGTCCGTCGAGATGGTCTCACATAGATCTTTGAATTGCTTGACATGCTCGGTCGGGCACTCATTCGGTCTCCCTTGGAATTGTTCTCTCTTGATGAGTGAGATAAATTGAGTTTTTATCTCAAAATTCTTTGACACCTCCGGCCAGACGATGGCCGGTTCGGGCACCTTCAACTCCGGATGCATGTATTGTCTAGCATTCCGGGGTTGGGTATTGATTTGAGCCTCCAACCTTATCCTTTGCTCCCTCTCTCTACGGGCCTCGGCATCTCGGTTCGCCATTTCAAGTTGCATTCGAGCCATGTCGGCTCTCATCCTCTCAAACTCCTCATCTCGGGCTTGGTCCGCCATCCTCTTCTTCTTTCGGGCTTGCCTTAGAATACTCTCCGGGTCACACACAAAGTCGAGCTCAAGGGTTCCTCAGGCGGAACTAGCTTGCATACACCTACAACCAAAGACACAAACAAAAACCGAATCAAAACAAACAAGGCGTTTGGGCTAGTCCCTCACCCAAATCACTACCAAAATCAAACACTCAACAAAGAGGGTACCTCGAACAAATAGAACTCCCCGGCAACGGCGCCAAAATTCTGATCGGTCCGGGATCGGAGGGTCTCACAATTTAAATTTATAAAAACCGAACCTCAATTGTAGTAAAGAGGTAGGGTGTCGAACACACGGGAGTTCGTGCGTCGAGAGTACCTGAAAAGACTAAGAAAAGATGGAAGAAAGGCAAAACAAAGGAAAAAAAAAGAGATCACCTCGGACCGACACAAGTCACTTCGTTCCGAGGGTGGATCGAGGTTGAGTTTGGCCGGGACCGACACACACTACGTCGGGCCCGACTTGCTAGGTAACTCGGTCTTGCACAATAAGTAGATCGGTCTTGGGTTTTTGGGTTCCACCCCTAACTAGACTTGGATATTCTTCCCCAATTCAGCCAATAAGTGTTTGATCCTTGTGAGATCGAGGTTGCTAGCCCCGGATCCCTCCACTCTACACCTCGACCCAAGGGAGTTTTCACTCACCTTCGATACTAGGAACTTGTGATGGGATCGAGATTGCTCACGCTTACTCTTACCAAACACAAGCCTAGATCTCTTGTTTCCATAAGAGAATTGAAGCTCAATGTAGAGAGGATTCACAAATCAAGCACTCAAGGCTATGGAATTGGGGTTTTCTACCCAATCCTAGCTAGAGGATTCCCCCATAGCCCAAGACTATAGAATCTACTCCATATGGTAAGAGAAAAACACAATCAAAATGGAAATCAAGCAAATCTCAATCATCAACATCCAATCAAACTCCAATTGCATTCAAATCCAAAGTGTCAACAAAATCCAAGTCTCAATTCTACTAGATCAAAGCAAAACAAAGTACAAAACTCACTAATCCTCCACTTAGCTCCACCGATCTTCTCTTCTCTTCCTCCTCCTCTCTTCTCCTTGCCCTCCAAGTCTTCCTTTGAGCCTTTAGAGAGTGATTTGGGTTGTGGTGTGTGTGTGTGTGTTCTATCTCCCCCTAATCACCTCTAAATATATTACTCTATTGATTGAGGACCAAGGAATTCCCAATTTAGAAAAGGGCAAATGTGGAAAGTTACTAAAAATATGCCTTGGGGAACAATCCTCTCAAATGCCGACTTGGACCGACACGCTGGGGACCTCGGGCCCAACGTTGGGAACGTCGGTCCTGGGCTCTGGTTGCTCGATCTCGGGCCCGACGTGGTGGTACTCGGTCTTGGGCCTCGATCCTTGTCTTCTTCTTGGGTTCCCTTCGGTTCCACTTCATTCTTGGCTTGGCTCTTGCATTCCTTGACTTGGCTCCTTCATTAGCTCCTCCAAAATGTCCTCATTCTTGCCATTTCTCCTACAAAACAAAGCAAACTCGCATAGTCTCCGAATCTCAAAGAAAACCGGGAACTAAGCTAAGAAGGAACGAAACTAACAAAGAAAGGAATGAAAAACACATATTTACAAGGGAAATTAACTACTAAAACACCTCCAAAATGAGATACATCAAGGCCCCGGGCATCAAGTCAATTTGATGCTCAATTCCACGTAGTGGAGGAAGTCCTGGGGGAAGGTCGTCAGGGAAGACGTCCTTGAAGTCCTCTAGAAGGGAAGCCACGGCGCTAGGGACGGCCGGAGCATTAGGGACTGTGGTAGAAGATGTGAGGGACATCGGCACCATCAAGAAGCAATGAGCACGTCCTGAGGGTGGCTGCTGAGGTGGGGACGGCCTTGTTACCAACCCACGGGGCTCAACCGTGCCTGGAAGGGACGCGCTTGTTTTGGGTGTTAGGGACGCTTGTTCTGAGGGACTCCTTTTGGGGACGGCTTTGGGACGCTGTTGTTGGCCATCAAATAGGGACGGCTTTGCATCCGAGTGGCGTTCCTTGCGCGCCCGTTCTTCTTCAATTGCCTTAGCGCGGTCGCGTTGTACCTGATCCTGCAATATTTCACTAGGCAACATGGGTAAGAGTTTGACGCGCTTCCCATGGTACGTGAACACGTAAGTGTTCAGGAAGCCATCGTGAAGGACGCGCCGGTCGAAAGCCCATGGGCGTCCCAACAACAAGTGTGTGACGTCCATAGCAACGACATCACAAAGTAAGGTGTCCGTGTAAGGACCAATGGAAAAGGTGATCATGCATTGGTGAGTGATTTGGGTACCTGTGGAGTTCAACCATTGTAGTCCATAAGTGGCAGGGTGGGGAGTGGTTTCCAAGTTAAGGTGTTTGACTACCTTTTCATTGACAAGGTTGGTGCAACTCCCGGAGTCAATAATCACACTAAGGCTCGTGGAACCAACCAAAGTGCGAGTGTGGAATAGATTTTCACGTTGGTCCTGTAAGGATCCTTTCAAAATGAGTGCCTTCCTAGCAACCAATCCAAGGCAGTGACCGGAGTCCGCTGGTGCTGGGGCACAATCAAACTCTTCCTCTTAGGGAACAGCATAGGAGTCCTCATATAATGGCTCTGGGGGGACTTCTTCCTCATCGAAGGACTCATAACCCCTTGTGGTTGTGGAGAATAACACTTTCTTCTTGTTGGGGCAATCCTTTTGATAGTGTCCTCGTCCGCCATAAGAGAAACACTCAATGTCCCGGGAATGCTCAAGTGGAGTCCCTTGCTGGGAAGGACGTCCTTGTTGAGGACGGCCTGTGGAGTTCGTTCCATGTGGTTGGGAAGGACGTTGGGATGGGGACTGCTTTGAAGAAGAACCCTGTCCCTGCATACTAGGAGAGGAATTAGTGGAAGCATAAGGACGAGAGTTAGAGGAAGCATACCTATTCGGCCGAGATTGATAAGAACGCAATTCTTGTTGGTTCTTATAGATGGTTATGGCAGTATGCATCAAGTTGTTCAAATCTGTGATGGGTAAAGGCTCAAGCTGGTGCCTAAGGGACTGATTCAATCCAGAGATAAACCTAGTTTTCAAGGTGGAGGGCGCAACTGAAATGCCAGCCTTGTAATACATATCCTCCAACTTAGAGAAGAACTCAATGGGAGTCATGCTTCCTTGGCGAAGTGTTGCAATTTCCATCCTCATCTGGTTCTTATAGTCCTTAGGAACATACTTTTGGGTCATGACGTACACAAGTTGATCCCAAGTGGTTACCGGTGTCTTGTCTAGCCTTAAATGGTTGTCCACAAAGCGTTGCCACCACACTCGTGCTTGACCACGAAAATGGAGCGTAGCTAAATGGACCCATTCATGGGAAGGAGTCCGACAATAGCGCAAAGTGTGCGCTGTGGCGGCAATCCACTCAAGGAAGGCAGCTGCATCGTAATGCCCTTCAAAGTGTTCAATTCGGACTTTGACCTCATGACGGTTTGGAGTTGGGAGGTCATAGTCCCCACGGTCTTCACGCAAGTCCAAACCGCGATCAATGGGACTCCAAGGTCTTGGTGGTATCGCTCTAGGGGCATTACCGCGCCGTTCACCTTGATTTCGACGGGGATGCTCGTGGTGCCGGTTGGCATTATGGCGTCCTTCCCTCCTAGGGACTTCTTCATGGCGACGTTCTAAAGGCGGAGCCGGGGGAATCCAGTCCGCGGGACGGTCGTCTAATTCAGGTGGATCACCCAAAGGTGGGAAGTTGTGAGGGTTTGGCAAGCCCGAGTCTTCATATTCTTCATCGTTGAAGTCATTAAACTCGTCTTCCCAAATTAGAGTATCGGATGATTGGCCTAAGGACGCCTGTGCTGGAGGTAGGGACGGCTCCCTTCCTTGTGACATGCGCCTTTCATGCCGTTGTGTTCGTCGTAAGGGGTGCTCATCAAAGCGTTGGTCACGCCTATTGTACACCCGACGGTCCCGTTCCCTAGCACCTAGGTCTTGGGGACGCCTTTGATAACGTGGAGGGGACGTTGCCTGGCGACCATCTCTCCTGGGGTCATAGCGATCATTGAAACGGAAAGGGGAAGGGTACATACCTGGGCCTTCGGACTCATGGCCTGAGGAAGCATCGTAAGCATGCGGATCACTCCGCAAGACTTGGCCTTGAGGACGGCGAGGCTCAATAGTGGACTGGGGACGCCTTTGTTGAGGGGCGTCGCGTGAGGAAGTCCTGTTGGGAAGCACATGGTGAGAACTTTGACCGTTCAGCTGACTTGGGCCAGCTTGGTCGGAGAGATTGATGGGTAGTCCTTGAGTAGACCTGGAAGGAAGGACTTGAGGCGGGGCGTTCACAAGAGAAACTCGAGTTGCCGCTTGGGCTTGGAGAAGGGACGCCACTTGGCGTTTCAACTCTGCTATCTCTTGTTGTTCTTGTGTGAGTTGGGAAGGGTTGAGGTCCTCGTGTGAGAGTTCCTGGTTGAGGACTTGGGGTGGATTATTTCCATTGTTAGCCTCGTCGGATGGGTTTCCTATCATAATATTAGAGTCCATGGCGAGTAAAAATGGAACAGGGATCAACAAGTACAAGCACTAGAAACAGCTCTTTAGACGGACTATGCACACACAAAGGTCAAGGAAGGTTTTATGTGTGAGAGGCGGCTAAAGGCTACACGATGCAACTCAAACACGCAAGGGTGAATGCAATTACAAGCAACAATATTGACGTGCCAAGTGCTAAGGACTGCTTTGTTGAGGATGCGCCTCTGGTTTGAGGACTGCTTCCTAAAGAGTTGTTCGGGGCTCTCTTGAATCCAAAGTAGTTGCCTTTTTTTGGCTTTCTACTTGGACATCTTTGTTTTTTTTGTTTTTTTTTTCAGCGGTTACTAACCGAAAGAGAGTCCTTGGAGGGAAGCAAGTAGCACAAATAGGTTACTAACCTAAGCACGACTGAAATCAATATGCAACAAGTAATTGAAATCACCAAGCATGTAAGGACTGCAATTGTAATAGGGTAGTTACTTCTTTTTTTTTAAGGACTATAGTAGTAGAAACTTGTTCTACTAACAAGGTTGGGTTAAAAAAAAAATTTTTAGATTTTTATAAGGACGGATTCAAGGAAACACAAAGGGAAGCAAGTGTGATATGCAATAGTCCGAATAAAAAGGCTTACGTAACTTGGGCTCTGATACCAGTTGATGCGATCCCCTTCTCGGGACTCCCGATAAGGACTCGCTTTAGCCAAGGATCTAGGTTACGACTTGTGCCTTTATCCAACTATTGAAGGGACTATGGTGTAAATGGAGCGGAAGCTGAGTAAGGGACGGGTGAATTGTTCCAACGGACGGAAGAACTCGCCGGAGGTCGAGGAAGGTCGGCGTTGGCCGGAGAAGGAGGGCGTCGGAGAAGAGGGTTAGAAAGGTTGACCTCAGCGGTTTTGGGGAAGAGACAATATCGATTCAACCAAAACTCATTAATAGCAAACGTAAGGATTACAAAAGAGAGAGCTCCTTATATAGTGGAGGCTCTTAACACAAAAGAGGAAACCCTAGCATTTATGGGTTGGGCCTAAAAAACATGCAAGTCTTGGCCCAAATCTCTAAACATACTATAAATGGCCAGACAACTAATCTGACCTAACATTCTTGTCCTTACTACAAAAGGTAATACTTATCCATAAGCTAGCTAGGAAAAAGGAAAGACAAAGACTTAGAATAACAAAGGAGTCCTGAGGACTCTGCTGAGGACTCTAACAAAGGAGTCCTGGGGACTCTGCTGAGGACTTTGCTCATGAGCTGAGGGACTCTGCTGGAGGACTCTACTCAAGAGCTGAGGGACTCTGCTAAAGGACGCTGGTGCAGCTGAAAGGACGCTGCTTAAGGACGCTGGCTAAGGACGCTGGTGCAAAGCTGAGGACGCTGCTTAGGGACGTTAGTGCAAAGCTGAGGACGCTGGTTAAGAGCTAGGGACGCTGGTGATGGGGACGCCAAGGCAAGAGGAAGTCTTCCCCGGATAGGGACTCTCTTGTATCGTCCCTAGAGTTGGCCTAGGCAGAAGGAAGCCTTCCCCGGATGGGGACGCCAAGGCCTTTTCACCAGGACTGTCCTCAAGGATGCTCAGCACCCAAGTAGCTGGTTCTTCAGGGACTATGCTAATGGACTGAGAGGCTCGCCATACAAATAACGCCGTTGCTCGGGCGATGGCTTTAGCGCGAGCTCGAGTAATGGGTCCGTCCGAACGCATTGTCATGGCGTCTTCCTCTTCCTTGGGAGTAAGGGAAGGGATCGCAAAACGGCACCAGGGGCGCGGGAGCGGAATCACGGCATTGGTAGAGAAGTAATTTGTCTCCCTCCTTAAACTCCTTCCGAAGGATGTTCCTGTCATGCTTCGCTTTGGTCTTGTTCTTGAAACTCACGGCATTGTCATAAGCATCCAACCGCAGTTCCTCCAATTCCTAGATCTATAGCTTCCGAAAGGCACCGTCCTCATCCATGCGCATGTTGCACTTCTTGATAGCCCAATATGCTTTGTGCTCAAGTTCCACAGGGAGGTGGCAGGCTTTGCCATAGACTAGTCGGAAGGGGGACATGCCAATGGGAGTATTGTAAGCGGTACGGTAGGCCCATAAAGCATCGTTGAGCCTTAAGCTCCAATCCTTCCGGTTCGGGGCCACCGTTTTCTCCAAGATAGATTTGATCTTCCTGTTAGACACTTCTGCCTGCCCATTCGTCCGAGGGTGGTAAGCTGTAGAGACCTTTTGAGTGACATGATACTTTTTCAAAAGAGCACTGATGGTCTTGTTGCAAAAATGGGTACTGATGGGGTGTCGTCCGGATCGGATGATATCAAAATTTAAATTTATAAACCGAACCCCAATTGTAGTAAAAGAGGTAGGGTGTCGAACACACGGGAGTTCGTGCGTTGAGAGTACCCAAAAGACTAAAAAGAGGTAAAAGAAAGGTAAAAACGAGGAAAATCAAAGAGAACACCTCGGACCGACACTGGTCACTTCGGTCCAAGGGTGGATCGAGGTTGATTTCGCCGGGACCGACACACACAACGTCGGGCCCGATGTATTGGGTAACTCGAACTAGGCAAATTTGGTAGATCGGTCTTGGGTTTTTGGGTTCCTTCCCTAACTAGACTTAGGTAATTCCACCCCAATTCAGCCAATAAGTGTTGATCCTTGTGAGATCGAGGTTGTTGGCCTTCGATCCCTCCACTCTACACTTCGACCCAAGGGAGTTTCCACTCGCCTTCGATGCTAGGTCTAGTGATGGGTCCGAGATCGCTCCCGCTTACTCTTACCAATCACAAGCCCTAGGTCCATTGTTCCCACAAGAGAATTGAAGCTCAATGTAGAAAGGATTCCTAGATCAAGCACTCAAGGCTATGGAATTGGGGGTTCGTACCCAATCCTAGCTAGGGGTTTCCCCCATAGCCCAAGACTATGTAATCTACTCCATCAAGTAAGAGTAAAAAGCAATCAAATGGTAAAACAAGCAAAACTCAATCATCAAACTCAAATCAAGGCTCAATTGCATTCAAATCCAAAAGGGTTCACAATATCCAAGTCTTAATTCTACTAAACCAAAGCAAAACAAGTTCAAAACTCACTAATCTCCTCTCTAGCTCCACCGATCTCTCTCTCTTCTCCTCCTCCTTTCTTCTCCTTGCTCTCCAAGTCTTCCTTGAGCCTTTTGAGAGTGATTTTTTTGTGTGTGTGATTGATCTTCCCCTAATGCTCTCTAATTACCTCTAATTATCCTCTCTCTTGGATTGGGGATCAAGGAATTCCAAAATTAGAAGAAGGGAAAAATTGGAAGATCACAACATTGTGCCTTGGAGCCCAATCCTTTCCTTTGCCGACTCGTACCGACGCGGGCGGACATCGGGCCCGACGTTGGGAACGTCGGTCCTATGATCTGGTGCTCGAACTCGGGCCCGACTTGGTAGTAACTCGATCCGGGGTCTCGGTCCTTCTTCTTTTCTTGGTTTTCCTTGAGTTCCTCTTCATTCTTTGCATGGCTCTTCCGTTACTTAGCTCCCTTGCTTGGCTCCTTATAAACTTCTCCGAAACGTCCTCAAACGCGCCATTTTACCTACAAAACATAGCAAACTCGCATAGTTTCCGAATCTTGTAGAAAACCGGGAACTAAGATAAAAAGGGACGAAACTAACAAAGAAAGGAATGAAAAACACTTATTTACAAGGGAAATTAACTACTAAAACACCATCAAAATGAGAGACATCAGGAGACCCCATACTTAAACTTGCTTGTCCTCAAGCAAGTAAAGCCTCTTATGAAAAACTCAATCAAGCACAAGTGATAGATACGCAAGCAAGATTATGTCATCACACATGATCAAGTGTTCAAGGAATAAAGTCTAATGCAACGAAGCCTCACTTTAGGGATGTGAAAATGTGTACCACTCATCATGTGTTTAGGCTTAGCAATGAACACTCAAACTCATAAAACATGCAAGTAAAGGCTTTACTATTGAAGCTAATATCACCAATTCCTCCACCTAGAGATGCCTATTACAATGCACACAAAGAATATGAACTTGGCTCAATGGAGGTCCTCAAAGAGGTTCCATTCGGCCGGGTTGTAATGGGGCTTTTGGTGTTTCTCAAGGTGGGAATCATTTTGGTCTTGTGGTGCTTACAATGGGGATTGAACTTTCTAGTCTCTCACCAACTTCACCAAATTATTCCACTTTCAACTTCACTCATCCAAAAGACTTTGATTTTTTTCTTTTCTTTTCTCTTCTCAACCCACTTTTTCACTAAACACTCCACTTCATCTTTACACTAAACTTTTTGTTGGATTTTTCTCACTTTTCCACTAGGATCGACTTGCACTACACGTCGGGCCCGATGTGCACTTTAACTTGGTCGGAACCCATTTCTTCTCACATAAGCACTTTGCTTTCAATCCGCTACTTTTCCAACTTTTCTTTCTTTTCTTCTCACAAAGATGCACTACCCACTTGGTTTATAACTCCATTCTTTGCCCTTTCACCAAAGAGAATCTCAACTCTCCAAATATTCTTCCAAAACCTCTCACTAAAGTCCAATCCCATAAGGGTCAAGTCATATAGGCTAGGAATCATATTTTTGAGGAGTTTCAAACAAAGGTCTAAGGCTAAAACGGGGCTACAAACAACGGTTTATCTTCAAGGTAGGATATGGAAAATTTTGTGACTAAATGAAATAAAGTTCAAATCATTGTGACAAAGCATAGAACAAATCTCATATTGGCCTTGGAAAATAGATAAACACCTCAATAACAAGTTTTACTAAGCATGCATGAGCTAATTCACACAAGAAAATGAGGGATATGCAATATCGAACAAACATCCCTAAAATGGCCAAAAATAATCTCACAAGGTTCACTCTAACTTAGTTGCATCAAAACTTCATCTAAGAACTCATGTGCTCAATAAAAACAAGCATGATATCACATCACATCAAAAGCAACATCCATTTAGAGGCTAAACTATCCAAAAATATGCAAAGGATTTTACATGCTCACATCATCATTAGCCTTCATATGGACATCTAAGATGGGAATTCCTAGTCCAAAACAAAATCTTTTTGTTGATTTCAACACAATTTTCGAATTTTTAGGGATTTTTGCAAAACATTTCTACAAAAATTTTCTCAAACAAAACAAACAAAACTCATCCATTCATGCCATCGAATTCAATCATCATTCATGCACCACAACATGCCACAATCCAAAAGAAACATCCCTTAACAAGAACAAACACAAGAGACTACACATGAAACTATGAGCTACTAACCCACCCCATACTTAAAATTTTGATGTCCTCATCAAAACAAAGAAATCAAAACTCAAAAGTAAAGAAGAGAAGAGTAAAGAGAGCTCACAATTTCTTATTCTTGAATGGCATGTTGAGGCTTAGTTCGGAGGATGTCCTCGGCGGCGTCCCCTTTGGAGCCGTGCGTGCCTCTCTCACTCATACACATGGTCGTGGAAAGGGTCTTGACTCGGCGGTTGAAGTTGTGGGGCGGGACGCATCCATTGATCTTCACGGGAAGAGAAGTTCCCGGTCATCCATTCATTAAAGCTCTCTTGGACGCTCCATCTTTGGTCCTCGACCGCCCTCAAGTCGTCCACATCACGTCTAGTGTAAGCGATGTTGCGGTTCACCTCTTCAAATTGGGTTTGGAAGTCTTCTTGGTGGTGGAAAAGTTGTTGTTGTTGGAAGTTGAGGTGTTGTTGTTGAAGATTGATTTGGTGTGCGTCTTGAAGCATGCTAGATTGTTGAAGTTGAAGATGAGCCAATTGGTTGGCTAGGAAATTCATGTCCACCGATTGTTGAGGCTCGGGGAACACCATTCCGGGCCCGTACCATTGGGCATACCCTTCATACCCTCCATAGCTTGGTGGTTCTTGTCTTGCTCCACTCCCCTCACCCCTCTCGAATTGGCTCGGGACCAGATCGGGCAAATAGGTGTCGGACCGACGTTGGTGGACGTCGGGCCCGACATGGCTTGGACCTCGGTCGAGTAGTGTTGGTGCGTGGTCGGTGAGCAAATTGTGGTAACCACCATCTACTTCTTCTTCTTCTTGCGGGTCAACGTCCATGTCCTCTCTTCTCACGAACTCATATTGGTTGGTGTTGAGAGAGTCTCACAAATAAAATTTGTCAAGACCCCGCTGAGTATAGCGAAGTCAGGATCGTCCACGGGAGTTAGTAGTTCTATAGTCTAGCAATCAAACTACGAAAGCAAAACAAAACAAAGCAAAGCAAAACAAGCAAACGAACACAAACGACAAGTCTCGGGAAGAGGTCGCAGCCGACCCTAGGGAGGTCGCGGCCGACCTATAACAGAGCTTCACAACGCAAGGAAAACAACTACAGAGGAGGTTGCGGCCGACCCTGCAACTGGTCGCGGCCGACCTATTCTGGGCACGAAAGTGGGTTTTGTAAAATCAAGGAAAAACAACTAGGGAAAGGGTTTCACCACAACACGAGCATGCATTCCCACAATGATAAAGGACCAACTCAACTCAAAACCTCGTGGGTGACTTTCATCACAAAAGAACACATCAAGAGCCTCCATTTGCATGAAGGGGTTAACATGCAATCCAACTTGTTCTTCGAAGGGTTCGACTTTCATCTAACCCGGATAGTCCACATTCACAACCAAACCTCTCAATTAGGCAGCAAACAAGAACATTCCCCCTTCTTCAAGGGTTTTAAGCACACAAGAGGGATTTATGGGTAGAGATTTCAAGCTAAGCATGGATCCAAAACAATCAAGGTCTCAAATGCACTTTCATGGTGGGTTTCACCCCCAACCCTAGCAAGCTAACTACTCACACATAATCAAACACACAAACAACACTAAAGAAGAGGAAAACATCATCATAAACAAACAATCTTCAATTAATCAAAGATCCAAACTTACAAACTCAAGCAAACCCACAAGTTTCTTCAAACACCATTGTTGTCTTCTTCCTAGAACACAACCAACACAAGCTTTCTTCTCTACTAACTCTCCTTACAACCCACTTCTCTCTCACACTCGCACTCTTCTTCTCCACCGTCACTTTCTTCTTCTTCAAACTCAACTTCTTCTTCCTCCTCCTCAGACTACTCTCTCCTCTCTCTTCCCTTTACCCTTGAGCCTTTTCCCCCCTTGGAAAGCTCATTAGAAAAGGAGACAAAATGGGTTTTTAGTAGCCCACAAAAGCAAGGGAGGGAAGCTTCCTCCACTGCCACATCTCTGCCACAAGTCTGCCCAGCCGCCCTCCTTTTTCGGGTTTCGAAAATCCCGCCAAAAGGCGTTACTTGCAGCGCACGGACTTATTTTCGGATGGTGAGAGGGGTCGGCCGCAACCATATGGGGGTCGGCGCCGACCTACTGCAGAACTTGGACTTCTTCTCGGTTTGCTTCGTTCTTGCTCCGATTGGTTGGGCTTTTGTTGGTTGCAACTTTGGGTTCTTGGTTCTTCGACACTTTGACTCTTGCAATCTAACGGTTCCTAGAAAGCTCCGAAAATGCATGAAAACTTCTCCGAAAGCTCCAAATACCTACATGACACGAAACAACACACAAACGACTCCAACTCTCGAAAAAGAGTCGAAATCTTATGCAAAACACACAAACACAAAAGGGAAAGCGTGCAAAACGAGCTAGAAAACTACCTAGAAAATCAACTAAAAAGCACGACATCAAAATACCCCATACTTAAGCTTGCTTGTCCTTAAGAAATACCTTTCATGCATCAATACCAAGCAACAAGCTCAAAGAATGCCTTTAAGGAAAAATAAGCGCAAGAAGAACAATGAGCAAACAACTTCAATATCATAGCACACATGTATGCATTCTAAGCAATAACAACCCAACCTCACAAAGGCAATGTGTTTCACTCATTTTCAAGTGTTTAAGATATATCAATGAGCACTCAATCTCAATTCAAAATGCAAAACCTCATAGACAATGAAACTTATATTCAAAATTCTCCACCGAAGAAATCAAAACAAGTTAAACCATCAAGAGAACTTAGGTGGCTCAATGAAGACTTCAAAGAAGTTTCATTCGGCCAGGTTGTAATGGGGCTCGGTAATTCAAGGGGTGTGGAAAGATTTGGTCTTATGGTGCTAATGGATCCGGGAACCTAGACTCCTAGACTTCAAAGCTCCACTACACTCAACCAACTCTTCTTTCTTCCTCTCAACACCAAACATTTTTAACCTTCAAAGCACCCTTCACTTCACCCACTTCTTTGTCTTTCTCTTATGAAGAAGCTTTGGCTCTAGCACTTATTTACACAACTCTCTTTTTTTTTTTTTTTTTTCAGGGCTGGTGGGGGTCGGCCGCGACCACTAGGTGGTCAGCCGAGACCCACGGCAGAGGATGCTCTTTTCACTACACTTGTGCACTATTAGCCAACAACACTTCATCTTTTTCATTCTTTTCTTCTCTTAAGACAACTCCTTCCACTTCCACCTTTACAATCTCTTCATCTTCACCCCTCTCCACATCAACATCACAATCCACTCTAAGTCCTAATTCCCGGATTAAGGGGGTCAAGCTTATAATGGCTAGGATACTTTTGTGGGGCTAGAAATAAGGCTTAAGGCTCAAATAAGGGGCTTCAAATCAAGGCATCATGCATAGGTAGGATAGAAAGGATAGAAATAGGCTAATGAAAATAAGTTCAATATCATTTGATCTAACAAGTAATGAATGCATCTTCATTGGTTTCAAATTTCAAATAAGCATGCCATTGCCAAGTGATAAATGCATATGGAAGAGTAAAAATCACACATGAAAAACCAAGGAATAAAACATACATTCCTTATGGCCAAAAGATTTTCTCACTTAGGTTCAAATTTGTGGGATTGCTTTTCACTTAGAATCATGCATGCTCAATGTCCATTATATGCTATAGGCAAACGTCCCATAGGGGCATGTGAAAGTTGTCTTCTCTTGGTCATCGGGGTGTATCGGAACCTGCCAAATGCCACTATAGCCATCGAGATAACAAAAGTAGTCATGAAGAGCTAATCTCTCTAGCACTTGGTCAATAAATGGCAAAGGAAAATGATCCTTCCTAGTGGCACTATTGAGTTTCCTATAATCAATGCACATGCGCCAACTAGTAGTAGTCCTAGTAGGAATCAATTCGCCCTTCTCGTTCTCCACTACGGTGAGACCACTCTTCTTTGGAACAACATGAACAGGGCTCACCCACTTGCTATCCGAAATCGGGAATATGATTCCCGCATCAAGCATCCTCAAAATCTCCTTTTTCACCACTTCCTTCATGTTTGGATTGAGGCGCCGTTGATGCTCAATGGTTGGTCCATGTCCTTCCTCGAGAAAAATTCGATGCATGCACAAGGAAGGTGAAAGTCCACTCAAGTCCTCAAGCGAGTACCCAATGGCTTTCCTGTGAATCCTAAGAACATCAAGCAACTTTCCAACTTCTTCCGCATATAGATTTGCATTCACAATAACCGGAAAGGTGGAATTTGGGCCAAGAAACTCATACCTCAAAGACTCGGGGAGAGTCTTAAGCTCTGGAGTAGGCGGGGGTGGTGTAATAATGTCATCGTCTTCATCCGCCTTTAGGAACTCCTTCACTTCGCCATCTTCATCTTCAATCAAGCATGTTGGTGAGATCCTGTCGGAGGTCGTGGGCGACCTAGGGGCGGTCGGCTGCGACCTACAACAGGGGAGGTCCGCTTCTCCTTCGTCATCTTCACTTGTGTGTTCTCCAAGCAACGCTTTGACCTCCATAACTTCACCGGTCTCCTTCATGGTAGGGTTGAATCGGAACTCTACCACCTCTTCTCCAATCTCAAAAGTAAGGAGACCCTTCTTCACGTCAATAACGGCACCGGCGGTGGCAAGGAATGGCCGTCCAAGAATGATTGGGACGACGGGATCCTCCGGCATTTCCATCACAATAAAGTCATTGGGCACAAAGAACTTGCCGACTTGGATAGGAAAGTCGTCAACAATACCGGTGGGTTGCACACAAGAGCCATCCGCCATATAGAGCCTCATGTTTACCGGGACCAAAGGACCCATGTTGGTCTTGGACCATATAGAAAGAGGGAGAAGGCTAGCCCTTGCACCAAGATCACATAGAGCCTTGAATCGGTGAGCACCTATGCCAATGGTAATAGCAAACTTACCCGGATCACCAAGTTTTTCCGGGAGCTCTATAGACCGCACTTCATTGGTCAATTCGGACATTGACCGCTTCTTAGACAAGATTTCCTTGAGAAATTTTGTGTAGGCGGGCATCTCGTTCAACGCTTCGGCAAAGGGAATGGTGATGTTGAGGCCTTGGAGGACCTTCACAACGCGTTTGAACTTTCCCTCCGTGAAATCATTAGCCTTTTTGGATGGGTAGGGAAGTACCTTCGTTGTCAAAGGTAAGGGGACGGATTTAGGGACTCTCGGAGGAGGGTCGCAGACGACCTGAGGGTGGTCGGCTGCGACCTCCTCCGCAGCCGGGACAGGGTCGATGGAGACCATTGGAGGGTCAGCCACGATCTGTCCCAGAGGGGTTTCGTCCTCTTTTTCCGCCGGTTCTTCACTTACAACTCGGTCCGGCAACTTCTTCCCGCTTCTTAAGTGAACGGCGGAAATATGGCCTCTTGGGTTCTCATCGGGGTGGCCCGGTAAGCGCCCTTGAGGTCGTGGGATTTGAGCCGCGAGGTCACCTAGTTGGGAGTCAACATTCTTTCTCCATGTGTCAAGATCTCCCAATCTCGTATGGACTCCTTTCAACTGAGTGGTGAGCTCGGTTCTCACCCCTTGCATCAATCCTTCTTGCAACTCTTGGACCCATGATGGCTCCGCTTGATAACCGGGAGGTCTATAAGGAGGGCCCCTTTGTTCTTGCGGGGGAGGTGGATAACCTTGACCTTGGCCTTGGTTATTCCATTGAGGATAGTTGTTGTTCCTCCCCGCATAAACATTGTTTTGGCCTCGGTAGGGTCCTCGCATATAGTTCGCCTCCGCATAAACCTCGGCGGCCCGGACTTGCTCCACATTAGTACAAGAGGCGGCAGTGTGAGATTGAGAACCGCACTCTTGACAAGGAGGGCCGGCGGACTTGAAGTAGCTCACTTACTTCTTGAGCTTGTTGATCTCATCTTGCATGAATTGAAACTTTACATCTTGATCAATTGGCTCACTATTAGGATCATAGAGCTTTCTTTGTGGAATCCGGACGGCTTGTTGGGTCCCGTACATGGCATCATAGTTGGTGAGTTTGTCCATGAGACCCCATGCCTCGTCGGGATCCATCTCAATGAAACCGCAATCGGTGTGGAGGTTGATGCGGTCTTTTGTTGCGGCATTTATCCCTTGAAAGAATATCTCTTGAAGAACATAAGGAGGTTGTCCATTGGTTGGACATTGCCGAAGAAGCTCCTTAAATCTCTCCCAAGTTTCAACAAATGTCTCGTTGGGAAGGTGATGGTAGGAGGTGATGCGCTTCCTTAGCTCGGTGGTTTTGGCCGGTGGAAAGAACTTCGTCATGAACAAGTCGTGCAAAGCCTTCCATGTAGTGATAGACCTAGCGAGCAAACTTTCGAGCCAATGAAGAGCTTTCCCACATAAAGACCACTTGAACGCCTTGAGGAGAACATACTTAAGTGAGACACCATCGGCGGCGATAGTGTCACAAAGATCGGTGAAGTTCTTGATGTGTTCCATGGAGCATTCGGTGGGCTTCCCTTCATAATTGAGATCTTTTGATAAGATTGATGAAGTGGGACTTGATCTCAAAAGCACGCTCAATTGCCGGGAGCACAATAGCGGACTCGGGAACCCTAAGCTCAGGGTGCATGTATTGCTTAGCGTTCCTCGGGATGGCATCAAGTTGTTCTCGGAGGCGGGCGGCCTCCTCTCTTTCTTGCCGCGCAGCTGCGGCTTGAGCATCACGCTCCATTTGCATGCGCTCCATTTGAGCACGAAGTTCAGCCATTTGATGAGCAAGAGCCTCAGCGTCGGCCATTGCTTTTCGTTCTCTTAGCCTTCGGCGAAGGGTTCTCTCTATTTCGGGATCAAAGGGGAAATGGTCAATTGCCCTTCGAGAACTAGAGGGCATACACCTGCGTACAAAGCACTAAAGAAACAGATTAGTAACAAAATAGGGGTTCGGGCTAGTCCCTCACCCAAAAGAAAGCTAGACTTGGAAACTAAACTAACTCCCCGGCAACGGCGCCAATTTGTTGAGAGAGTCTCACAAATAAAATTTGTCAAGACCCCGCTGAGTATAGCGAAGTCAGGATCGTCCACGGGAGTTAGTACTTCTATAGTCTAGCAATCAAACTACGAAAGCAAAACAAAACAAAGCAAAGCATAACAAGCAAACGAACACAAACGACAAGTCTCGGGAAGAGGTTGCAGCCGACCCTAGGGAGGTCGCGGCCGACCTATAACAGAGCTTCACAACGCAAGGAAAACAACTACAGAGGAGGTCGCGGCCGACCCTGAAACTGGTCGCGGCCGACCTATTCTGGGCACGAAAGTGGGTTTTGTAAAATCAAGGAAAAACAACTAGGGAAGGGGTTTCACCACAACACGAGCATGCATTCCCACAATGATAAAGGACCAACTCAACTCAAAACCTCGTGAGTGACTTTCATCACAAAAGAACACATCAAGAGCCTCCATTTGCATGAAGGGGTTAACATGCAATCCAACTTGTTCTTCGGAGGGTTCGACTTTCATCTAACCCGGATAGTCCACATTCACAACCAAACCTCTCAATTAGGCAGCAAACAAGAACATTCCCCCTTCTTCAAGGGTTTTAAGCACACAAGAGGGATTTATGGGTAGAGATTTCAGGCTAAGCATGGATCCAAAACAATCAAGGTCTCAAATGCACTTTCATGGTGGGTTTCGCCCCCAACCCTAGCAAGCTAACTACTCACACATAATCAAACACACAAACAACACTAAAGAAGAGGAAAACATCATCACAAACAAACAATCTTCAATTAATCAAAGATCCAAACTTACAAACTCAAGCAAACCCACAAGTTTCCTCAAACACCATTGTTGTCTTCTTCCTAGAACACAACCAACACAAGCTTTCTTCTCTACTAACTCTCCTTACAACCCACTTCTCTCTCACACTCGCACTCTTCTTCTCCACCGTCACTTTCTTCTCCTTCAAACTCAACTTCTTCTTCCTCCTCCTCAGACTACTCTCTCCTCTCTCTTCCCTTTACCCTTGAGCCTTTTCCCCCCTTGGAAAGCTCATTAGAAAAGGAGACAAAATGAGTTTTTAGTAGCCCACAAAAGCAAGGGAGGGAAGCTTCCTCCACTGCCACATCTCTGCCACAAGTCTGCACAGCCGCCCTCCTTTTTCGGATTTCGAAAATCCCGCCAAAAGGCGTTACTTGCAGCGCACGGATTTATTTTCGGATGCTGAGAGGGGTCGGCCGCGACCATATGGGGGTCGGCGCCGACCTACTGCAGAAGTTGGACTTCTTCTCGGTTTGCTTCGTTCTTGCTCCGATTGGTTGGGCTTTTGTTGGTTGCAACTTTGGTTTCTTGGTTCTTCGACACTTTGACTCTTGCAATCTAACGGTTCCTAGAAAGCTCCGAAAATGCATGAAAACTTCTCCAAAAGCTCCAAATACCTACACGACACGAAACAACACACAAACGACTCCAACTCTCGAAAAAGAGTCGAAATCTTATGCAAAACACACAAACACAAAAGGGAAAGCGTGCAAAACGAGCTAGAAAACTACCTAGAAAATCAACTAAAAAGCACGACATCAGTTGGGTTAGTTAGTTGGTGGCAAAGGGGAAATGGTCAATTGCCCTTCGAGAACTAGAGGGCATACACCCGGATAGTCCAAAGGAATGTGCACCTTGTCGAAGTTTGAGTGAGGGGCTAGTTAGTTGGTGGCACCGGTCACTTGCTTTTCTTTGATGATGTTGGCCTTCTTGAAGTACTTAAGGTCCATGAACTCTACACCATTTGGGGCCGGCATGTAGGTAGACAAGTCCACCTTAAGACGATGAGCCAAGCGAGCTATCATGCCTCCAAAATAGATCCATGAGGAACTTTGGAAATCCCTCACCATCTTCACCCATTCCCATGTGAGGTTCATCGGCTTATCATTGTGGAACAACATCTCATAGAGCAACATGGCCTCTTCCTTCATCGGTTTGCTCAACTCGTGCCTAGCAAAGATGGCACAACCCAAAGCTCGGATCATGACTCGGAAGAGTGGACTTGCTATCTCATTTGTTGATGCGCCTTTCCTCATCTCATTTCTTCCAGCTACATATCTTCAAAGATAGTCCACCTTCTCGCTGTCCACAAAAGCCTCATCTCTCGGAAAAGGAAATCCAAGGTAATGTGCCAAGTTCCGGAGAGAGAGCTCATGCAACTCGTTGCCCATTTGGAAGGAGATCATGCCCTCACTCTCGACTCCTTCATATGTGCACTTGAATGTCGCCATAAACTCGGATGTTAAGGCGGGAAAGTGAGTGTTGTCCCATCTTAGCATCACGTTGAGACCGATGTGAGAATAGCACCGAGTAAGAGCCTCATCCATGCTCATCTTTCTAATAGACTCCCAATCTAACCACCGAGTGTGGTGAGATAGACCCATGAGTCGCTCATACTCACTAGCCACATCATCATCCTTGAAGCGCACATCGTCCATCCTTTGTATCCTCTTGGACGACTTCTTGGACTTTCTTGTTGCTTTCTCCATCCTTGAAGAAGATGCTCGGGTAGTCATGGTATCTACGCACAATCAAAGCAAAGAACTACAAGATAAGATCTATACAATCACAACAAAATCACATGCTTCCACCATAAACAACTCATCATGCAAGGAAATAACCCCATACTTGCTCTTAAGACACTCAATCCACAAAATTCAACATGTATGATCAAAGAATCACATAACAATGGTCAAGCTACAAGATACATCATGATAAACATGCCTTTACCAACAATCAAGCTCATGAATCCTAAAGCTCACACAAGAGAAAGCCAAATAGCAAAGGACCGACCAACACGAGACATCGGGTCCGAGGTTCTCAACTTCGGTCCGAGTCTCGGACCGACTTGCAACATCGGTCCCGAGGTCCTGGGTACCTCGGGCCGACTCTCATTCGACTTCTCTACCTAGATTCACCCATAAAACACTCTATCATGCTCCTAAAATCCAAAATCAACCATTTCTCATCATCAATCGAAGTTCCAAGTAGGTTTTATCATGCATGATCAACAATTAAGCACAAATTCCACTATGCATGCAAAATCACCATGGATGCTCAAGGTCTAAGCTCACTCAACCATGGCAAATCTCAAATTTAGCAATGAAAGCATGAAATTCACAAGGAATCAAGTAGAGATTGAGATTCACATACCAAATTTTGAAGAAACAAAGACTTCTAGCAATCAATTTCTTAGAACTCAAATTCTCCTCTAGATCTAGAAGAGGGATGAAGATCTATGGGATTTTGTTGGGATTTTTGGCTTTTTGGATCGATGTTTGAGAATTCTAAGGGTGTGGATCGAGATTTGTGGTGAAGATTGCTTGGGGTTCGAGTATGGTGGAGGTGATGGATCGATTTGGGATTTTTGAAGGGGACTTGGTATTTTGGGAAGGTGGTTATGAGGGTGATGGGTGTTAGGTATGGGAAAGAAGGCTTAAATTGGGTAGAAGACAAAGTTAGGTCAGAAGGGCATAATAGGCATTTCCACAAAGTCTAAGTCCAATGTTGACCGTCAATACCGGACCGACGTATCAACCTCGGGCCCGAGGTCCTGGGTACCTCGGTCCTACCCGTTTTGGCTTCCAAAAATTCCCTTGTATTGGCAATTCTCTACCCACAAGTCCGTTTATTATTTTCACCAATACCACACATGATCATGAAGCTCACATACACAAAATTCCACAAAACACATGCTAAGAGATTAGAAAGAATCTAAGGTAAGGCAAAGAAAAACAAACTAGAAACTACGAAAATGAACCTAATAAACTCGGTATGGTGGTGGTTGGGCCCTTGGCTCGTTTTGGTTGAAGTTGTTGTTGTAGCCATTGGCTTGGCCTTGGTTCCACCTTCCTCCATTGTTGAAATTGGCTCTTCCTCCAAAGTTTCTTTGAACATAGTGTGCCTCCTCAATTTGCTCGGCCAAACGAACTTGGCGCTCATTGGGACACTCTTGGGCTCCATGCTTCAAAGAACCACATTCTTCACAAGCTCTTGAGTTTTGTTGGAGATGACCCATCTTCCTCCTCATCTTGTTCAACTCATCCTCTAGGAATTGGATCTTCACATCTTTATCCACCTCTTCACTTTTTGGGTCGTAGAGCCTCTTTGCACCGTCTCCTTGGACTCTTACCTCCTTGTTCCCTTGACTTACTTCGTACAAGGCTTCGTAATCGGAGAGCTTGTCTAGCAAATCCCATGCTTGCTCCGGTGGCAAGTCAATGATCCCACAATCGGTGTGAAGGTTCAATTTGTCCTTGGTGGCGGGGTTGATTCCTTGGAAAAATATGTCTTGAAGGACATAAGGTTGTTGCCCATCCGTCGGACATTGCCTTAACATTTCCTTGAACCGATCCCAAGCCTCGAAGAGTGGCTCGTGGGCTCCTTGTTGAAAGCTTGCTATCTTCCTTCTAAGCTCCGTCGTCTTGGTGGGCGGAAAGAACTTCATCAAGAATGCTTCATTGAGAGCCCTCCATGATGTGATGGATCGAGGTGCTTGACTCTCCAACCAATGCAATGCCTTGCCTCCCAACGACAACTTGAAGGCTTTGAGTAGCACGTACTCAAGTGTCTCATCATCCGACGAGATGGTCTCACATAGGTCCTTGAATTGCTTCACATGCTCGATCGGGCACTCATTCGGTCTCCCTTGAAATTGATCCCTCTTGATGAGTGAGATAAATTGAGTTTTGATCTCAAAGTTCTTTGACACCTCCGGCAAGACGATGGCCGGTTCCGGCACCTTCAACTCCGGATGCATGTATTGTCTTGCATTCCGGGGTTGAGTGTTGATTTGAGCCTCCAATCTCATCCTTTGCTCGCGCTCTCTCCTAGCCTCGGCATCTCGGTTTGCCATCTCAAGTTGCATTCGAGCCATGTCGGCTCTCATCCTTTCAACCTCCTCATCACGAGCTTGGTCCGCCATTCCCTTCTTCTTTCGAGCTTGTTTGATGATGCTCTCCAGATCACACACAAAGTCGAACTCAAGTGTTCCTTGGATGGAACGAGCTCGGGTACACCTACAACCAAAGACACAAACAAAAACCAAATCAAAACAAACAAGGGGCTTGGGCTAGTCCCTTACCCAAATCACTACCAATCAAAGACTCAACAAAAGACGGTACCTCAAACAAGTAGAACTCCCCGGCAACGGCGCCAAAATTCTGATGGGGTGTTGTCCGGATCGGATGATATCAAAATTTAAATTTATAAACCGAACCCCAATTGTAGTAAAAGAGGTAGGGTGTCGAACACACGGGAGTTCGTGCGTTGAGAGTATCCAAAAGACTAAAAAGAGGTAAAAGAAAGGTAAAAACGAGGAAAATCAAAGAGAACACCTCGGACCGACACTGGTCACTTCGGTCCGAGGGAGGATCGAGGTTGATTTGGCCGGGACCGACACACACAACGTCGGGCCCGATGTACTGGGTAACTCGAACTAGGCAAATTTGGTAGATTGGTCTTAGGTTTTTGGGTTCCTTCTCTAACTAGACTTGGGTAATTCCACCCCAAATCAGCCAATAAGTGTTGATCCTTGTGAGATCGAGGTTGTTAGCCTTCGATCCCTCCACTCTACACTTCGACCCAAGGGAGTTTCCACTCGCCTTCGATGCTAGGTCTAGTGATGGGTCCGAGATCGCTCCCGCTTACGCTTACCAATCACAAGCCCTAGGTCCCTTGTTCCCACAAGAGAATTGAAGCTCAATGTAGAGAGGATTCCTAGATCAAGCACTCAAGGCTATGGAATTGGGGGTTCCTACCTAATCCTAGCTAGGGGTTTCCCCGATAGCCCAAGACTGTGGAATCTACTCCATCAAGTAAGAGTAAAAAGCAATCAAATGGTAAAACAAGCAAAACTCAATCATCAAACTCAATTCAAGGCTCAATTGCATTCAAATCCAAAAGGGTTCACAATATCCAAGTATTAATTCTACTAAACCAGAGCAAAACAAGTTCAAAACTCACTAATCTCCTCTCTAGCTCCACCGATCTCTCTCTCTTCTCCTCCTCCTTTCTTCTCCTTGCTCTCCAAGTCTTCCTTGAGCCTTTTGAGAGTGATTTTTTTGTGTGTGTGATTGATCTTCCCCTAATGCTCTCTAATCACCTCTAATTATCCTCTCTCTTGGATTGGGGATCAAGGAATTCCAAAATTAGAAGAAGGGCAAAATTGGAAGATCACAACATTGTGCCTTGGAGCCCAATCCTTTCCTTTGCCGACTCGGACCGACGCGGGCGGACATCGGGTCCGACGTTGGGAACGTCGGTCCTATGCTTTGGTGCTCGAACTCGGGCCCGACTTGGTAGTAACTCGATCCGGGGTCTCGGTCTGTTGGATCGTTAGTACTGAGGGACGTCCTTTACTTTGGTAAAGGAGTCCTTTGGTCAGGCGTCCCTACGAGGAGTAGGGGCGTCCTTGAGTAATGCAGCGGAATAAAGTACTAAACAGGTAAGTAATGAACGCAGTGAATTATAGAGGAACCACTCAAGACCAAGTAGTCCTTGAGTGTAAACCTCTACCTCCTTGGAGGATTTTTTAATAGTTCTTTCCTTTATATTGAACGTTCTTACAGTTGTACTGGCGAGTCTTTACAGTTCTCTGACGCTTAGCTTTTCCCTAAGTTCACTTGTAAAGAGCTCCTTTAAGCCTACAACTTAAGCTAGTTCAATCTACTAAAGGACTCTATTCCTACGTTCTGCAGTACTTCGCAGAACTCTCTCTCTCTCTTTGGTTTTTCTGATTACAAACTGTTTTGAGGTTTGGGTACAAAATCTCACTCGATCTAACACAAGTCTAAACATTGTTCTTGAGTTCTTGAGTTAGTTCTTCGTGTTCTTGAGTGAGTCGCTTTCCTCTGATTCTCTCTGAATATTCTCTGAAAGCGTTAACGTCACAATAAATGCCTTGGGGTATTTATAGGACTTGGGGAAGGGCGTCATTTCTCTGGGACGATCATGCCCTTCGTGGACGTGGCTACATGATCTTCCTCCACGTAGTAGGGCGGTGATGAGGAAGCTTCCTGTATCCAGCTGTATATGATGAACTCCGCTACAGGATCGGCCGCCACGTGTTGATGAACTCTGCAACAGGATCGTCCGCCACGTAGTGTTGGACTCCGCTACAGGATCGGTCTCCCCGTGTCCTTGGATGATCAAATATTGTCGAGTGATGTCATCCTGTCGGCTAGTGAGTAAGGACTCCTTTCTTGCGTTCCTACTTGCTTGGGACTCCGTCCTTGCTCAAGTAGTCTCTAGCTGGTCCTTACTTCCTGTTAGCTAGCGGCCCTAAGCCTAGGGGACGCCCATACACACTTGTTGTCCTTTTGTCACTGGCGTTCCTGAAAACTTAGACAATTTCATTAGAATCAAAGTGAGTTTGTCATATCAAAACTAAGGGACGGTTGTGTGGTACACTAACAAGTACGCAAGCGTCCTTGATAGCGTCCCAACAATTTCCCCCTTTTTGATGATGACAAACTCTTCAGCAAAATAGTTTTGACAATGGAACTTAGTATGCATGAAAACTTAGAAGCGTCCTCTAACACTTAGAGAAAATTTCAGTAAGCACAAGTTTTCATTCTTTGATTCTCTAACATGTGGATTTTAAGGAGAGAGTCGCGTCCTAGAAATGCTTTCTAAGCGTCCTCTTTTATTCTAGCATGGGCGTTCCTTAGACCTTTCACTTAATAGTTCCCCCTTAACACTTGCTTATTCTACATAACTATTTTATAGCGCATCTCTGCAAAACTACACTTCCCCCTTTTGGCATCATCGAAAAGGATAACAAGTGATAAGGACGTTAGCACAAACACACAACAAAAAGCAGTGGAACGCTTAAACAAACACATGCACACAAACATTGAATTGTCATTCAAACAAAAGTTAGAGTACGGTTATTACAAACCAAGGACTTAGTGTTTGAAATAAAAGAAGCAAAAGCAAAATAATGATGGATTGAAGATGGAGGACGGCAATCACTGAGGACGGCTCTGGTCTTGATAAAACTTTAGAAGTTTTTCATGAAGTTCAGCTGACTTAGAGAATGCAGAGGACAAGTCTTTGAGGGCGGAGAAGATTAAGCATTGGTTGTCCATAATAGCACCCATGAGTTCTGCAGGAGGATGCTGGGCAAGATTAGCAGAGGCAGAACGAGGCACTGGACCTGAACTTGAAGAGGGAGCGTCCATAGGAGGTTCTGGAGGAGGAGAAGGAGCCATTAGCACTTGATCAAGGACTGCAAAGTTGACGGCTGGCTCTTCTTCCTGAGCGAACTCTTGAGACATAGAAGCGAGACGTTCTTCTTCAGCTTCAGCTGCCAGGCGTTCTTCCTCAGCCTTCTTCCTGGCTTCCTCAGCCTCAGCTTCTAACTGTTTTAGCACGGAAGGCAACTCTTCATTGTGCCTTATCTCTACCAGTCCCTTCTTAGCGTTCCATTTTAGTCCAAGCTCTTCTGAGGGAGCACTTTCATCGTAAGCATTCCGGGACTTGAGAATCAGCTTCACCAGACCTGGGTACGGCAAGGTGTGTCGCTTCCTCCCACACTTAGCCATATGTTGCATAGCAATTCTGGCAAGATTTATGGGACGGCGTTCTAGAAGAGCGTCAATCAGAATGATGTCATGTGTTTGAACGATTGAACGCTTCTCTTGCCTGGGAAGGACGGCGCGACAGATGAAATAATGTGCAATGGCGCCTACCTTGCTCAACACATGAGCGACCCTGTCCAGTCTAAATGAGCTTTTGCCCTGAAACACTTTTTCAACCAAGGGCAGTTTCTCATCAGTTGTCTCAAAGCCACTTTCCGGAAGGGAGCTTAGAGCGTTGGACGGGGGCTTTTGAGGGTTGAGACCCATGAAGGCACGAACCTGGCGTTCATTAATTGAGGCTTTCTCACCATCTATCTTGAAGTGGAGAGAGCCATCTTTAGACTTGAAGCGCAAATCCCTGTAGAACGCTTTCATCTGCTCTTTGTCAACTTCTGCAGGCGCTGGCCCAACTTTCAACCAGCCTTGAAACCTTAGAAGCTCAAGAAACTCCTGAACATTGTCATCTTGGAAGGAGGAGAGCCATTCTTCGGAGTAAATCAGAGGGCTGAGAACTTTGACGGGCGCGCCATCAGGCTTGCGTTTTCATTTACCCTTGGGAGACTCAGAGTCCTCACCATCAAAAGAACTGTCATCAGCGGAGCCCTCTGACTCTTCTTCATTAGCGTCCTGGCCAGCAACGCTCTCTGTGCCTTGTGTGTTTTCATCATTGCCACCATTTGTGGCTTGATCTGCATCAGAAGGAGCTTGGCCTTGGGACGTGCCCTCAGCGTCCTGAGCCTCTGATTGATTTTCTGTTTGTGGCTCAGCGTCCGCAGGGACTTGGTGGGATTCTGTTTGGATTGAGGGGGAGGGGTTTTCTTGAGGAGTTGGGAGGGGATTTAGGAGAGGGAGGGATTGGTTGTAGGGAGGGACTTCATGAGCATCACGCTCGAGCTCGTCAGAAAGGGTGGGCTCGGCGTCCTTTTGAGCGACCTGGTGCTCACCAGCGTCCTCAGCTTGTTTTTCAACAGGAGCATTCTCGACTCCTTCCGCCTCGTCATTAGAGTCCCCAACGACATCAATGAATGGGGAGGATTGACCAACAGGCGTTCCTCTTTGGCTCTAAGATGAGCTAGAGGAGGAGGAGGAGATGTGCTCGGGCTCTGGAGCGTTCTTGGCTAGCAACACCTTAGGCTTTTCACCAGCTTTGCGTCTGCGAAAGGTGTGCTCAAGAGTTGAACGTTGCTCTACCTCTTCCGGGCCACTTTCTGAGGAGGGACGGCGAGACTTGGGGTCTCGGGGTCCTTAGGTGGAGATATGTGGGCCGGGGCAGAAGGGATGTTAGCAAGGTTGAGGGGAGAATATGGTTTAGGAGGAAAAGGAATGAGGGCATTTTTCTTTGAGGGTTGAGGAGACGGTGGAGGAGTGGGGAGTTGGACAATTGTTATGGGTTGAGGAGGTGGAGTGGATTCCTTGGAGAGGTTGGAAGGCCTTTTTGTGGAGCTAGGCCTTTGTGTGGAGCTTTTAGAGGGGGGGACGCTTGAAGGCTTGGCCTTTTTGAGGGGCCGTGGGTCATGAGTTTTCTTGGAGCGTCCTTCCTTGATGTGGGGTGGAGACTTGTCCACTATTTCAGTAGGTCTGGAAGAGGAGAATGGTTTAGATGATTTGGAGAGAGGAGAAGATGGGGCTGGACGCTTTAGGAAATTTTTTGTTGTGACTGTGGGGACTTGAGGAGGAGGGGGAGAGGGTCTTGGCACACGGGGATTAAGCATTTCGTAAGCCAAGGAGTCCCTAGGATACATGGGGAATTCTGGGAGGACGGCGTTGTGCAAGTCTGGTATTAAATCAAGTAAAGGACCAAGATTCTCACCACCAAACTGCGAAACGAAAAGAACGTCGTCCATCCTCCCCGGTAAGTCCTTGTACTCTGGTGTTGTGGACGCCAAAGCAAGATCAGTTTGAGGATTCTTTCCTAGCTGCCTGAGCTTCCCATAGATCTCTTCCATATCTAGAGTTTTGTTGGCTTTGTTTTCTTTGAAAGTTGTCCTATCAATGTTCCAGACTCCAGTCAACCCATCAATAACTACTTGAACTCTGTTTCTCATGGAGATCTCTGTTTCTGGGATGCCCAAGTTTCTCATCTTAGTGACAAGACCCTCAAAACGGTACGAGTAGTCATTGACCGTTTCATTAGGCACCATACTAAAAGCATAGAACTCCTTTTTGATTTTCAGTTGGACGTCCTCCTTCATTTGAGCAGTTCCCACATGAAATTTCTCAAGAGCTTCCCACTGTTGTCTTGCTGTGGGGAGATTGCTAACTCTTGTGGCATCCCTTTCGCAGAGGGACGCTTGAAGAAAGCATACTGCTTTAGCATTAGTTTCCATCAGCTTGAATTCATCAGGACCCCACTCGTCCTCTTTGTCTTTCTTGTCTTCGGGAACCTTGAGGTCACCTTTTCATGAGCATCACGCTCGAGCTCGTCAGAAAGGGTGGGCTCGGCGTCCTTTTGAGCGACCTGGTGCTCACCAGCGTCCTCAGCTTGTTTTTCAGCAGGAGCATTCTCGACTCCTTCCGCCTCGTCATTAGAGTCCCCAACGACATCAATGAATGGGGAGGATTGACCAGCAGGCGTTCCTCTTTGCCTCTCAGATTAGCTAGAGGACGAGGAGGAGATGTGCTCGGGCTCTGGAGCGTTCTTGGCTAGCAACACCTTAGGCTTTTCACCAGCTTTGCGTCTGCGAAAGGTGTGCTCAAGAGTTGAACGCTGCTCTACCTCTTCCGGGCCACTTTCTGAGGAGGGACGGTGGGACCTGGGGGTCTCGGGGTCCTTAGGTGGAGATATGTTGGCCGGGGCAGAAGGGATGTTGGCAAGGTTGAGGGGAGAATATGGTTTAGGAGGAAAAGGAATGAGGGCATTTTTCTTTGAGGGTTGAGGGGACGGCGGAGGAGTGGGGAATTGGACAATTGTTATGGGTTGAGGAGGTGGAGTGGATTCCTTGGAGAGGTTGGAAGGCCTTTTTGTGGAGCTAGGCCTTTGTGTGGAGCTTTTAGAGGGGGGGCGCTTGAAGGCTTGGCCTTTTTGAGGGGCCGTGGGTCATGAGTTTTCTTGGAGCGTCCTTCCTTGATGTGGGGTGGAAACTTGTCCACTATTTCAGTAGGTCTGGAAGAGGAGAATGGTTGAGATGATTTGGAGAGAGGAAAAGATGGGGCTAGACGCTTTAGGAAATTTTTTGTTGTGACTGTGGGGACTTAAGGAGGAGGGGGAGAGGGACTTGGCACACGGGGATTAAGCATTTTGTAAGCCGAGGAGTCCCTAGGATACATGGGGAATTCTGGGAGGACGGCGTTGTGCAAGTCTGGTATTAAATCAAGTAAAGGACCAAGATTCTCACCACCAAACTGCGAAACGAAAAGAACGTCGTCCATCCTCCCCAGTAAGTCCTTGTACTCTGGTGTTGTGGACGCCAAAGCAAGATCAGTTTGAGGATTCTTTCCTAGCTGAGCCATGTCAGATATCCTTCTTTCTTCGTAGTGCCTGAGCTTCCCATAGATCTCTTCCATATCTAGAGTTTTGTTGGCTGTGTTTTCTTTGAAAGTTGTCCTATCAATGTTCCAGACTCCAGTCAACCCATCAATAACTACTTGAACTCTGTTTCTCATGGAGATCTCTGTTTCTGGGATGCCCAAGTTTCTCATCTTAGTGACAAGACCCTCAAAACGGTACGAGTAGTCATTGACCGTTTCATTAGGCACCATACTAAAAGCATAGAACTCCTTTTTGATTTTCAGCTGGACGTCCTCCTTCATTTGAGCGGTTGCCACATGAAATTTCTCAAGAGCTTCCCACTGTTGTCTTGCTGTGGGGAGATTGCTAACTCTTGTGGCATCCCTTTCGCAGAGGGACGCTTGAAGAAAGCATACTGCTTTAGCATTTGTTTCCATCAGCTTGAATTCATCATGACCCCACTCGTCCTCTTTGTCTTTCTTGTCTTCGGGAACCTTGAGGTCACCTTTTCTGATCACGTTCCAGCATTGATAATTTGTGCTTCTACAGAAATTCTCAAACCTAGTTTTCCAGCGGTTGAAGTTGCCGTCCGTCAGACGCGGAGGCTTCACAAAAGAGATTCCAATAGGTTCCATGTCCATTTTTACCTGCAAATCAGTAAGAATCTAGAGCGCCTGCTCTGATACCAATTGTTGGATCGTTAGTACTGAGGGACGTCCTTTACTTTGGTAAAGGAGTCCTTTGGTCAGGCGTCCCTACGAGGAGTAGGGGCGTCCTTGAGTAATGCAGCGGAATAAAGTACTAAACAGGTAAGTAATGAACGCAGTGAATTATAGAGGAACCACTCAAGACCAAGTAGTCCTTGAGTGTAAACCTCTACCTCCTTGGAGGATTTTTGAATAGTTCTTTCCTTTATATTGAACGTTCTTACAGTTGTACTGGCGAGTCTTTACAGTTCTCTGACGCTTAGCTTTTCCCTAAGTTCACTTGTAAAGAACTCCTTTAAGCCTACAACTTAAGCTAGTTCAATCTACTAAAGGACTCTATTCCTACGTTCTGCAGTACTTCGCAGAACTCTCTCTCTTTTTGGTTTTTCTGATTACAAACTGTTTTGAGGTTTGGGTACAAAATCTCACTCGATCTAACACAAGTCTAAACATTGTTCTTGAGTTCTTGAGTTAGTTCTTCGTGTTCTTGAGTGAGTCGCTTTCCTCTGATTCTCTCTGAATATTCTCTGAAAGCGTTAACGTCACAATAAATGCCTTGGGGTATTTATAGGACTTGGGGAAGGGCGTCATTTCTCTGGGACGATCATGCCCTTCGTGGACGTGGCTACAGGATCTTCCTCCACGTAGTAGGGCGGTGATGAGGCTTCCTGTATCCAGCTGTATATGATGAACTCCGCTACAGGATCGGCCGCCACGTGTTGATGAACTCTTCAACAGGATCGTCCGCCACGTAGTGTTGGACTCCGCTACAAGATCGGTCTCCTGAAACGAAGTTTAGGTGCTCTGGTCGATACTGCGTATCAAGTTTGAGATATCTAAAAAAGATCTTATCCCGTGGGCGTTAGCGAACGTTTTTCATTCTTCACCCGGTCTTTAGTACGTGTCCTTGGATGATCAAATATTGTCGAGTGATGTCATCTTGTCGGCTAGTGAGTAAGGACTCCTTTCTTGCGTTCCTACTTGCTTGGGACTCTGTCCTTGCTCAAGTAGTCTCTAGCTGGTTCTTACTTCCTGTTAGCTAGCGTCCCTAAGCCTAGGGGACGCCCATACACACTTGTTGTTTTTTTGTCACTGGCGTTCCTGAACACTTAGACAATTTCATTAGAATCAAAGGGAGTTTGTCATATCAAAACTAAGGGACGGTTGTGTGGTACACTAACAAGTACGCAAGCGTCCTTGATAGCGTCCCAACACGGTCCTTCTTCTCTTCTTGGTTTTCCTTGAGTTCCTCTTCATTCTTTGCATGGCTCTTCCGCTCCTTAGCTCCCTTGCTTGGCTCCTTCTTATAAACTTCTCCGAAACGTCCTCAAACGCGCCATTTTACCTACAAAACATAGCAAACTCACATAGTTTCCGAGTCTTGTAGAAAACCGGGAACTAAGCTAAAAAGGGACGAAACTAACAGAGAAAGGAATGAAAAACACTTATTTACAAGGGAAATTAACTACTAAAACACCATCAAAACGAGAGACATCAGGTACCCCTGTCACTTTTCAAGGCCTTTGGAATGCCAAACCTGGAAAAGATATTGTGCCTAAGGAAATCTGCAACCACTTTTGAATCATCAGTCCTGGTGGCCTTCGCTTCCACCCACTTGGAAACGTAGTCCACCGCAAGCAAAATATAGAGATTCCCAAAGGAGGATGGAAAAGGTCCCATGAAATCTATACCCCAAACATCAAAAATTTCACAAAAGATCATGCCAGATTGAGGCATTTCATGTCTCTTAGAAATATTTCCCACCCTTTGACATCTATCACAAGATCTACAGAAAGCATGAGCATCCCTAACGATATGAGGCCAATAAAATCCAGCTTCTAAGACTTTCCTAGTAGTTTTATCAACACCAAAGTGCCCCCCACATGCATAGGAATGACAAAAGGCAAGGATTGAATTTACCTCGTTATCCGGGATGCACCGTCGGATAACTCCATCCGTACAATACTTCCATAAGTATGGCTCATCCCAGACATAAAACCGTGCTGCGCTGCGAACCTTATCCTTCTGAGCTCGGGTGTAGTGAGGTGGAAATGCTCCCGAGACGAGGAAGTTCACTAAGTTGGCGTACCAAGGTTGGAAATCTTGAATCCCGAGCACGTACTCCTCGTTCCAAGTGTCATCTTCCGGGTCTGGGCGGTTACCGCGGTCGCTATCCTGCTGGCGCGGTCGCGGTTCGCTGCGAGAATCAACATCTGCTTCAGCATTAATTCCGCAGTCGCGGCCCGGCTGGCGTAGGCGCGGATCGCTACCCGAATTACCTGCACCTTCTACACCCCCTCCACGCCCGCGACATGAGCAACGCGGTCGCGGTTCGGGTCCAGAATGCACTTTGAACAACGTATCGTCGGGGAACTCCCCTTTGATATGTTCTTGGCTTTCCGGTTCCTCTCCCTTGTTCGGTAGCCTACTTAGATTGTCAGCCACCACATTCTCAACACCTTTCTTGTCTCGCACCTCAATGTCAAACTCACTGAGAAGGAGGACCCATCGGATCAACCGTGGCTTGCTTTCCTTCTTTGTCATTAGATAGCGAAGAGTCGCGTGATCTGTGTAGATGATCACCTTAGTGCCCAAGAGATATTTTCTGAATTTCTCCAAGGCGAACACAATTGCGAGCATTTCTTTCTCTGTCACGGTGTAGTTTCTCTGAGCCTCGTTCAAAGTCATGGAAGCATAATATATAACAGAGGGGACTCTATCTTCCCTTTGACCAAGAACGGCTCCCACAGCATAATCACTTGCGTCACACATGATCTCAAAGGGCCGTGACCAATCGGGAGGTTGAATTATGGGTGCACTAGTGAGTGCTTCTCTTAGAGTATCAAACGCAGTCCGACATTCACTTGTGAAGGTGAAGGCTACGTCTTTCTTGAGAAGTTCACAAAGAGGCGCTGCGATCTTGGAGAAACCTTCTATGAACCTGCGGTAGAACCCTGCATGACCAAGAAAGGAACGCACTTCGCGGACATTAGTAGGATAAGGCAAAGATCGAACAACGTCAACCTTCGCCTTATCGACCTCAATACCATTAGATGAAACTACGTGCCCGAGGATGATCCCTCGCTCAACCATAAAGTGACACTTTTCCGAATTGAGAACCAAATTTGTCTCAACGCATCGTTTGAGCACAAGTGTCAAATGGTTTAAGCAAGAGTCAAAGTCATCCCCATGGACCGTAAAATCATCCATAAAGACCTCCATGAAATTCTCAATGTACTCAGAGAAGATACTAACCATACACCGTTGGAAGGTACCTCGGGCATTACATAATCCAAAAGGCATTCTGCGATATGCAAAAGTACCAAACGGACATGTAAATGTTGTCTTCTCCTGATTCTCTGGCGCAATGGCAATTTGAAAGTATCCCGAGTAGCTGTCAAGGAAGCAGTTCTATGAACGACCCGCTAGTCGCTCAAGCATCTGGTCTATGAATGGTAGAGGAAAGTGATCCTTGCGAGTCACTGCATTAAGCTTCCTGTAGTCGATGTAGACACGCCACCCTGTTTGTAATCTTTGAGGTACTTTCTCTCCATCCTTGTTCTCCACTACAATGATCCCTCCTTTCTTAGGCACCACTTGGGTAGGGCTTACCCAAGTACTATCAGAGATAGGATAGATCATCCCTGCATTGTATCGCTGTGGCTGTCTAGAGGGCTTTGCTCCGTCCTCCAGGAGGATCCGATGCATACATGTCGAGGGACTAATCCCTTTAATGTTTGCAATGGTCCATCCAAGTTCAGTTTTGTGCTCTTGAAGAACTTTCACCAATTTCTCTTCTTGCTCCTTTGAGAGTTTACTAGAAATTATCACAGGTAGTGTTTCGTTCTCTCCCAGAAAAGCATATTTGAGATGTTCAGGAAGTTGCTTCAATTCGATCTCAGGTGCCTGCACTATAGAAGGGACAAGCTCCTCTTTCTGATGTGTTAGTAGCGGGGGGCCAATGGCCAACACATCATGTTCATTCCTATTCATGCTACGAACAACATCATTCATTTCAGCAGACAAGGCAAATTCCACATTAGAAGGTTTCACATCATACTCTATAACAGATTTTAATGTATCCTCATGATTGTGATCAAAGTGATTTTGCACTAAAGCTTCAAGGGTATCAACAGAGCATAGCAAAGGATCATCAGATGGGAATTTCATTGCTTCATTGACATTAAATTCAACTTTTTCTCCTTCAAATTCCATAGTTAGCGTGCCTTTACTCCTATTAATGCATGTTTCAGCAGTTTTCATGAAAGGGCGACCAAGCAATAATGGAGTAGCATGCGAATCATGATTCATGTCAAGTATGTAAAAACCAGCAGGAAAAATCAAGGAACCAAACATGATAAGAACATCTTCAACCAAGCCTCTAGGACGAATAGTGGACCTATCAGCTAATTGCACTATAATGTTGGTTTCTTGCAAAGGCCCTAGACCTAAAGATTTATACACCGCATGAGACATGACATTGATTGAAGCACCCAAGTCAAGCATAGCATTTTCTATCCTAGTATCACCAATAACACAAGGAATAGCAAACACTCCTGGATCACCACACTTTTTAGGCATGCGCTTTTGAAAAACAGCAGATACACATTCGGTTTCTTTGACAGACTCCTTAGGTTTCCCTTTCAATTTTTGGTTCCTTTTAATGGTGCAAAATTCTTTTAGAAATTTAGCAAAGCGAGGAACACTTTTAACAAGTTTGAGTAAAGGGATATTGACCTCACATTTGGAGAATGTCTCGAAGATGTCCTTGTCACTTGCCAGCTTCCTTGTGTCTTTGAGAGCATCCGGGAATGGTGGAGGTGGCTTGTAAGATTTGAGAGGTGGAAAATACGGCCTAACATAATCATCCACCGGCTCTGGAGTAATACTGCGGGCGCGGTCCTCTGGGCGCGGTCGCGTCTCATCCACAGGCTTCTCGGCATGAGCTACTAGAGAAATTCCGCGGTCGCGGCCCGGCTGCCGCGGTCGCGGTGCCTCAATTTTCTCGGAATTTCCGAGGTCTCCGTAAGTGCGGGCGCGGCTTGGTGCGCCGCGGTCGCGTTCACATTCCAGGGAATCAAACTCATCCTCTATAGGAATTCCGCGGGCGCAGCTTGATGGGCGCGGTCGCGGATCATCCGTTGAATCACCAGTTTGAGCTTCTGTAAGGATTTCGCGGCCGCGGCAGGGCTGGCGCGGTCGCGCTGATTCGCCCGGGGAGTTATTTTCTGTGCCTAGCTCTCGTCCACTCCTCAATGAAATAGCACTTACATTCACTAGTGCCGGAGGAGAGGTGTTGACTTTCTCCGACAACTCCTTTCTTATCATCTCGAGAGCAGAGGTTAAGTCTTGGATTTTCCTTTCGAGAGTCTCATTCTTCTCTTGCAATGTCTTGGCGAGAATCTCCTCAGATGATGGCGTGTAAAGGCAAAGAGGTTTCCGACTTCGAGTACCTTCAGCAAAGTTCTCCACTATCTGAAAGAATTCACGGCGGGATTTGTCTAGGTAGGAACCTCCACATGCAGCGAGTATCAGATCTTTGACTTGATCACCAATACCATTTATGAAGTACCATACGATCTCGGAATCTGGAAACCCATGGCATGGACACCTAGCAAGGAGCCTTTTGTAGCGCTCATCGCAATCGTACAAGCTTTCACCATCTTGTTGATTAAAATCGTAGATCTCTTTCTTCCGGGCTGCCCTCACTAACATAGGGAAGTACTTATCCAAGAATGCAACCCTCAATTAACTCCATGTTGTGATTGGCTGGGAGTGTGGATTGTTTAATATGTAGGCATACCAGTCCCTGACTGATCCGGTCAGAGAAAACTGAAAATCTCGCATATTAATCTGATCCATAGTGACCCCCGACATGCTTCGTGCTTAGACAGAGAAAACTGAAAATCCGGTCAGAGAAAACTCAAACTCCGTAAGGTGTTTGACTGCATCCTCATTAGACTGCCCACCAAACCGAGGCAACAGACCAATCAGACTGGGTTTCAACACAAAGTCCACCCCTTCAGCTAGCTCGGGGAACTCAACAACCATCCTGTCTTCTGAAACAAACGACAACACTTGGGAAAAAATTAGTAGCAAGGGTGTGGACGGTAAGATAGGTCCACACAATAGTCAATAAAGATACTAACACTAGAAAGAGACCTAAGTTCCCCGGCAACGGCGCCAAAATTTGACTCGGGCAAAGTCGTTGTCCCCAAAATCAAAGATAACCCAAACACACAAACTAAGTATAGTGAGCAAGTATGGGATCGAACCCTAGAGAACTTAAGGTATCTAGCCTAATATTTATATCAACTAAGAACAAAAGGGGGGAGTTTTATGCAAGAGTTTCAATCACCAAAGTAAGAACACAAGTCGACAGTTTCACAAGATCAATCAAAGTACTAAAGGCAGGTTCATTCAACAAATCCACTTTAAAAGAGTCGTCTGATCATTGATTCACACCAATTCCTTTTGATCCAATGGTTAATTCCAATCCTAATCTTGACTAATTTCTTGTCCACGGTCCAGAAAATACTTAACAATGATAGAGGACGCTCAAATCAATATTAGCATTAAGAACAAGGATAAATAGGATGCATTCAAGAGAAATCAAGCTACGAGTCAATTTCACAAGTAAACAATCAATTCTCTTCTTAAATCCTAGTTGCGTAGACAACAGATCTAGGTTCTAAGTTGTTTTCACAGAATAGGTTTGTCCACGGTCCAAACCCGTTCCAACAATAGAAGATCAATTAATTCACTAGGTTAATTACTCCTAGAGAAACAATCAATAATCATGTAATTAAGCACAAGAGAATCAATAATAACCAAAGGGATAGGAAAAGGATTTAGAATCTCACAAACTAATCAATCAAAGCTTCATTGATGAACAAACCGTAGAGAGGTTTAGTTCTCCATAATCTTCATAAAATCCAAGTCTTCAAACAAAGGTTGAATCATGATTACAAAACAACCTATAATCCCTTAAATATGTCTTGGGAAGAAAGAAATATCCATAAATAGAACAAGATAAAAGAAACCGGCCCAAAGATAGCTTCCGCGTCTCGCTTAAGTCGGTAACCGCCGCGACCGTGTCATGACTTCCGCGCCCGCGGTCCATGCTTAGTCAACGATCCTTCGAACAGCTTCTATCGCGCCCGCGGCAGGTGCACCGCGCCCGCGGCCTTCGGATCTTCACTGCTCCTTCTTCTGTCGTCGAAACGCGACCGCGGCCTAGGCTCCGCGACTGCGGAAACCATGCAGCGACGAATAGCTTCAAAATCTTCAAATTGTCCACTTTTGTGTCTTCGGCCCTGATGCAGCACTTAAGCCTAAAACTAGCCTAGAACACTCAAAAGCTTCCTAAAAATATCAAGATAAGGCATCTAAAAGATGGCGAATCAAATGGGATGTCAATTTGGCCAGTGAAAAGAGATTCCTAGATCTCCATGAGTTGGGAGAATTGAGGTTGAAGGCTTATGAGAATTCTAAGTTGTATAAGGAGAAGACCAAGAAGTGGCATGATAGGAAATTGGTCCCAAAAACCTATCAAGTTGGTGATAAGGTTCTCCTCTTCAATGCAAGACTTAGATTCTTTCTCGGAAAGCTAAGGACTAGGTGGAGTGGACCATTTGTGGTTCAACGAATTCACACTCAAGGTGCGGTGGATCTGGTTGATGAGAATGGACGAGTCTTCCAAGTGAATGGTCATCGTTTGAAAAAGTTCTATGACAAGGTCGATCCGAGTGAAGAACTTAGAGCCTCGTGCACTCTCCTATTCGTGGAGTAAATCTAGACATGCCAATCAAGAATAAGAAATTGTGAGCTTTTCGAACTCTTCTTCTCTTACTTTGAGTTTTGGTTTCCTTGTTTGATGGGGACATCAAAAGTTTAAGTATGGGGTGGGGCTTAGTTGCTCATAGTTTCATGTGTTAGTTTCTTGAGTGTTTGAAGATGTTTGTTCCTAGTCTGTGTTTTGGAATGTTTGCTTTTGAATTGTTTGTTTGATGAAAGACAAGAATGATTGAACTTGATTTGGTTTGAATGGATGAGATTTTGTTTTTGGTTTTGTTTGAGAAATTTTTTTGCAAAAATCCATAAAAATTTGAAAAATATATGTTGAAATCAACAAAAAGATTTTGTTTTTGTACTAAGGAATCCCCATCTTAGATGTCCAAATGAAAGTTAATGATAATGTGAGCATGTATATTCCTTTGCATATTTTTGGATGGTTTAACCTCTAAATGGATGTTGCTTTTAAAGTGATTTTGATATCATGCTTGTTTTTATTGAGCATATGAGTTCTAGGATGAGTTCTTATGCAACTAAGTATGAGTGACCCTTATGAGATTGATTTTTGGCCATTTTAGGGATGCTTGTTCATATTTGGATATCCCTCATGATTCTTGTGTGATTAGCTAATGCATGCTTAGTAAAACTTGCTATTGCGATGTTTATCTATTTTCCAAGACCGTCATGAGATTTGTCTAAGCATTGTCACATTGATTTTGAACTTTATATTTTTAGTCACAAAAATGTTCCATATCCTACCTTGAAGTTAATCCTTTGTTTGTATCCCTGTTTTAGCCTAGACCTTTGTTTGAAACTCCTCAAAAATATTATTCCTAGCCTTATATGACTTGACCCTTATGAGATTGGACTTTAGAATAGAGGTTTGGAGTGTATTTGAAGAGTTGAGATTCTCTTTGGTTAAGGGCGAAGAATGGTGTTATAAATCATGTGGGTAGTGCATCTTTGTTGTCCAAAAGTGAGAAGAAAAGAAAGAGAATGTTGGAAAAGGAAAGTGAATTGAAAGTAAAGAGCTTAAGTGAGAAAAGTGGTCCGACCGAGTTACAAGGCATATCGGGCCCGAGTTGTAGTGAAAGTCGATCCAGTGCAAAAGTGTGAAAAATCCAACAAAAAGCTAAGTGCAAAGATGAAGTGGAATGTTAAGTGAAAGTTTGGGTTGAGAGAAGAAAATGTTAAGTCTTTTGGATGAGTGAAAATTGATTGTGAAATTTGGTGAAGTTGGTAAGAGATTAGGAAGTTCAATCCCCATTGTAAGCACCACAAGACCAAAATGATTCATACCTTGCGAAATACCAAAAGCCCCATTACAACCCGGCTGAATGGAACCTCTTTGAGGACCTCCATTGAGCCAAGTTCATATTCTTTGTGTGCATTGTAATAGACATCTCTAGGTAGAGGATTTGGTGATATTAGCTTCAATAGTAAAGTCCTTACTGCATGATTTTTGAGCTTGATTGTTCATTGCTTTACCTATACATATGATGAGTGATACACATTTTCATATCCCTAAAGTGAGGCTTAGTTGCATTTGACTTTATTCCTATGAACACTTGATCATGTGTGATGATGTAATCTTGCTTGAATATCTACCACTTGTGCTTGATTGTGTTTTCATACGAGGCTTTACTTGAAGATTATGTTTCGGTCTTGCTTACATTGTTATTGCTTGAGGACAAGCAAGTTTAAGTATGGGGTATTCTGATGTCTCTCTATTTAGTGGTGTTTTATAGGTTATTTTCCCTTGTAAATATGTGTCTTTTGTTCCTTTTCTTGTGTGTTTTGTCCCTTTTTAGCTTGGATTCCAATTTTTTATGAGATTCGGAGACTATGCGATTTTTGTGCATTTTGTAGGTGTTTTTGGCATGATTTGAGGATACTTTGAAGGAGACCCGAAGAAGGATCAAGGCACGAGTCAAGGAGCGGAAGAGCGGAGCGACCCATGAAGAGAAGCACGAGAAAAGCCAAGAAGAAGAGTGGCCAGAGACCAGGACCGAGTTCCATGGACGTCGGGCCCGAGATCGAGTTGTGGACGTCGGACCGAAGTGCCAGCAAGTCGGGCCCGACTTACCTCCGTGTCGGTCCATGTCGGTCGATCAAGGATTGGGCTCCAAGGCACACAAATGAGATCTACCACTTTTGCCCCTCTTCTATTTAGGGCATTCTTAGCTTCTAATTAGAGGGAGGAGGACAATTAGCAAGAAACACAACACTAATAACCTCTCAGAGGCTCTAGGGAGACTTGGAGAGCAAGGAGAAGGAGAAGAGAGGAGAAGGAAGAGAAATCGGTGGAGGAGAAGGATAGATCTAGGAAGAACTAGTGAGTTTGTCTTTGTTTTGCTTTGCATTTGTGGATTTGGATTGGAATTTGTGGATTTCCTTTGTTTAGTGAATGAAATTTGGATTTGCTTTGAGTTTGATGATTGAGATTGCTTTGCTTTTTGCTTTGATTGCTTTTTACTCTAGCCTTATGGAGTAGATTCCATTGATCTTGGGATATGGGGGAAACCTCTAGCTAGATTGGGTTTGAACCCCCAATTCCATAGCCTTGAGTGCTTGATCTAGGAACCCACTCTACATAGAGCTACAATTCCTTGTGGAAGCAAGGGATCAAGGGCTTGTGATTGGCAAGAGTGAACGGAAGTGATCAATTGCCCATCACTTGACCTTGCATCGAAAGGGAGGTCAAATTCCCTATGGGTCGATGTGTAGAAGTGGCGGGACCGAGGCGAACAACCTTGATCCTACGAGGATCAACACTTATTGCTTGAATTGGGGTGGAATAGCCCACATCTACTAGAGGAGGAACCCAAAAACCCAAGATCTATCTCTCCGATTTGCAAGTTCGACTTACCCAGTACCTCGGGCCCGACTTAGCTAGTGTCGGTCCTGGTCTTTTCCTTGTCAATCCACCTCGGGCCCGAAGTGACCAGTGTTGGTCCCGAGTGGTTTCTCTTGTTTTCCTTTGTTTTAGCTTTTCTTTCTCTTCTTCAAGTCTTTTAGGTACACTCAACGACAGAACTCCCGAGTGTTCGACACCCTACCTTGTGCTACTACGAGGTCGGATTATAAATTGTATTCTTGAGACCCTCGCAATCCGAAACCGACACATCAATCATCAGAGGGAAGACGCCCTTCCCCAAGTACTATAAATACCCCTCAGGTATTTATTGTGACTTAAGCCTTTCAGAGAATATTTAGAGAGAATACGACAGCCGATCAAGAACACGTCAAGAACACTCAAGAACTAGGTGTTAGATCGAGAGAAAGGCTAAACCCAATCACAAAATAGTTTGTAACGAAAAACACAAAAAGAAAGGACTGACTCTTACGAAGTACTATAAGGGACGTAGTAATAGCGTCCTTTAGACATTAAGTTAGGTTATAGTGAACGGCTAAAAGGAGTATTACTAATGGACTTAGGGACGGACGCTTAAGTGCTAGAGAAGTGTAATCCTCTTGTAACTGTTAGGACTCTCAATAAGAAAGGAAGAAAGCTATTATAAAATCCTCCAAGAAGGTAGGGGTTTACTCTCAAGGACTGCTTTGGTCTTGAGAGGTTCCTCTATAAATAATCGTGTTCTTTACTTATCCTTTACTATTAAGTCTTTCACTTATTTCCGCTGCACAAGGACGTCCTTACCCCTTAAGGACGCCCATTTCACTGACTTACGATCCAACACTATGAAATCTATTCATTTGTCTAAGCTGTTCATGCGTCGATTCTTAGTGGAGAAGAAAGACTATTTCCTTATTAGGTTTAAGATAGACGTCATCTTGAAGTTTGATTCTATCCTCATCATAAGACGTTTGATAGACATCATCTTGAAGTTTGATAAGGAAGACAACATGGATTCTTCCACGTCTTTCTTTTCCTCTTACATATATTTATCTCTCTCTCTCTCTGTCTCTCTCTCTCTCTCACACACACATCCTTGGCTGGTTCACCCATGATAGCAACCTCCCTCCGCCATTTTTCTTGCGTGGTTTCGTTGCGTCATTCCATCGGGAGTCAAGGTTGTCGTGATCTCCTTCATTCTTCATCTTGGGAATTGTCTTAGCAAGTTTTGGTTCCATTTGAGTAGTTGAAGGTTCATCTTAAAGGTAAGTCGATTTTCGACTTGCTTAGTTCTGTTCTAGCCTGTTAGGGTTGCATGGTAGTTATGAGATTGGTCTTGGGAACTAGTCCCGATCGATTTTGCAATGCTTTTTCATGATTGTTGTGCTATGAGTGAACATGTCTTATGAATGATTGTTTGATTTGAATTTGAAAATGAGTAGTCTATGACTGCCAGTGAAAATGAGCCGTCGAGGAACGACTAGTGAAAATGAGCGGTCTATAGCCGCCAGTTGAAAATGAGAGCAGTGGAGGCTGCCAGTTGAAAATGAACAATAGATGTTGCCAGTTTGTGTGCGGATTTGATGTGTTGTGGGTTTTCTATGAATGTCGTGATGGTTCGTTTAATCATCTGTCTGAGTGTACCGTTATGGATTCTGTGAGATTGTGTTGTAGCTTGTGATGTTGAGTGTGAACGACTGACTTGCTAAGTGGATTCATAGTATAGTTAAACTGGACTTAGGATTGGACTAGAGATATGTGTGTGTTTGTGAATGCTTATTTGCTCATCGTAGGAAAAACTATATTGAAACATCTCGTAGTTGCTCTGTCAATTCTAACCGGGCAGAATAGGATTGACCCTTCGAGGAATTATTTTTATTATTCCAAGTAATCAGGATGTCGTGACCGAACCTCGGCGAAGTGGTGATGCAGAGCGATAGCACGTGTCACGATAGTTAGTTTTGGTGTTTTTGATATTGTTAAGTGAGTAGGAGTTTGTTTGACTTTTGGGCTTCGAATTGTGGTTAGTCGAGTAGTTGTTAGAGTTCGTTTCGGGTGTTGTTATGAGGGTTGGTTCATAACATTTTGATTTTGAGACTATAAGTCTTATTTCTTTCATTAAACGAGTTGGGTGTTTTCTTGTTTTCTCTCTGTGCCCGCGTTGTAAGATCAAGATGTTCAGTTGTCAAACTAGCTTGGTAGTGTCTCGTGAGACCTACTACGTAACTGAGTAACGCCTTGTCAGAAAGACAAGTTGCTACATTTGTACCATATAATATTATGTGTGAAAGGTTCGGTCCACGTAGACCAAGAAGACAGAATCTTATCCAGAGGTCGAAGTCGAAGAAGTGTGATTATAAGTTTGAGATCGTAGGATGTCATATGAAGAAAGAGCCAGAGAACCCTAATCAAATGTGGATATTCGGCTTGGTCGAAGGTCGCCACAATCATCCCCTTACTTGGGACTTGGGTGGAAATGCATTAGGTCGAATGACCCCGGAGGAGTAGTTGATGACTAGGAGGTGGGGCGATGGGAGGAGAACCCAAAAGAAATTGTTGTTGAACTGAAAAGCATATTTCCGGGGAATTAAACAACAAGGAAGCAAATTGCGAACTTCTTGTACAACTTATAGTACGAGGATCGGAAAGAACTGATGGTTGCGTAGTGGTCTCTCAAGTTTTTCGTGGACAACGACTATGTAGTCTCTTCTATTAGGGAAAAGACTACGAATGCGGTGTAGATATTGTTTTTCGCTAACAAGAAGTCATTGCGCCTTTTGAATAAGTTCCCGTAATGGCAATGGTTTTTAAATTTCTTGTACAAGTTAAGGACTTGTCATCTCTCTTTCTGCGTCGTTATGATTAGATCTAAGAAGATCTACTTAGATTCGGTCGGGGACTGCTAGGATTTGTTCTAAAACGATCATTTTGCTCTAAATATCTCGGATTTTGTTCGCAAAATTGCGGAACAACGGGGAACTCCTTGGATTTGCTAGGGATTGCTTTCAGTGCTCAGACGTTGTCCGTCTTCACACGATTTGCCTTCGATGTCATCGGATCTGGATGGAGGACAAAGAAAATCTCCGCCACGAGCTCTCTTCTCTCTCCAGGGTTTTGCTTCGTCGTGTTTGCTCCCTCAGGGCTCCGTTCTTCACAGAAAAGGTCACGGTGACACGCGTTTGTAATTGTCACCAAACTATGGGGGTATTTCCGGAAAAAGGTTAGTTTGTCACAAATATCACCGTGTCACCCAGTCCCTTTAATATTGTCACGATTCACACCTACTTACCAAAAAACGTCTATAAAATTATTATAATAATGATTTAATAAAGTACTCCCTTCATCCCAATAAGTTTGTCCATTAATCTATTTCGAGCGTACCAAAAGTTTTGTCCACTTCTCAAATCTTATTTTTTTATTTATACATTTTTACACTTTTACTCTTATTCATTCTCATATATTACCTTTATTACTCAACTTTTCCATCAACTTTATCACTTATTCCTATAAAAATACAGAATTCTCTCATCTAATCTTATATATTACCCACAAATCACAATTATCCACATTTTCCATTCACTTTATCATTTTTTTCTACCTCTATACATATAATTACAAAATTACTCGTCTATTATCATATATTACACTAATTATTAATTTTTTTAACGTTTTATTAATTACCTTGTCAACCATACTTTATGGAGAAATAATATGGGACGGAGGGACTAGATGAATTTGAAAAGATTTAAAATATTGTACCTTATCAGATGAAATTTATTATTATTATTATTATATATATATATAGAGAGAGTGTGTTTTTACCACTTTGAAACATCTCATATATAAACATATTTATATGTTATAAATTATTTTAATTAAATCTTTGTTCAAATATCACTGTGTCACTCAATCCCTACAATGTTGTCACCGTTCATGCCTACTTACCCAAAAACATCCATAAAACTATTACAATAATGGTTTAATAAATAACCAGGTTTATTTGAAAAGATTTAAAATATTGTACCTTATCTTATGAGATTTATTACTTGAAAATCTTATATACATATATATATTTATATTGAGCGTTTACTGTTTGAATCATATTACAAATAACAATATTTATATGTTATAAATTATTTCAGTTAAATCTTTGTTCAAATAAGTAAACTTTAAAAGTATAATATTTTTCTTTCCAATCCGTATAACAAATTTATTACGATTACTCGTACGTGATATACAAAAATTAAACTAAGTCTGTGCTAACCATTAACGCTCAACAAACCCTTATAGATAAACATTCATATAATTACAAATTGAAACCTGTAAATCCTAATTTAGTATATTATAATGATGATACATAGATATAAACTTTACCGAAGATCAAGTTGGGCAATTTGTGGTAACAATCAATAAAGCTTAATATATCAATTACCGTTTCTCTTAATTGGGGACCTTAATGAAATTGATTCTCCCATGGACAAATTCGGGGGTGTCACCCCATCTCCAAACAAATTCAATTGCCTTAGTGGCTTCCAAAACAAAATGAACGCTCTGAACACGAGTTTCTCGGGTTTCCCGTTTACTTGGAGGAGAAATACAACATCTACGGATAATACTTTTGAACGACTTGATCGAGTTCTTATTCAAAAAGAAATTCTGTAAATATCCTTTTCGATTTGAAAATGCTTGGCTCGATAAACCATCTTATGCCCAGCTCGTAAAAAAGGTTTGGCAATATAAACTTTCAGGATCTTTTATGTTCAAAATCTCAATGAAAATGCAATTGCTCAAAAAATACTCAAAAGATTGGTCCAAACGTTACATTAATAACAATTTCGAACAACTCAAGACTTCTGAAAGACAACTGCAAAAGTTGCAAAATGACTTACTCCATGACCCTTATAACCAAACTATCCTCATCAAACTACAACAACATCTTAACAAATATAATGCATTAATGAACTTCCATCATAAATTCTGGCAGCAAAGAGCCAAAACAACACATTTACAAAATGTTGATAAGAATACAAAATACTTCCAAACAATTTCGAAAATTCGAAGATTCAAACAAAACATTACGAGTTTTCAAACACATGATGGGCTGACTCTTTCAGATCACGATTCAATATCCGCAAACATTACCTCGGAGCTAGCCTCCAGATTCCATTCCAACTCAAATATGGCTATCAATCCTCAAGATTTGGACATCATTCCTTCCCTCATATCTGACCAAGATAATATCTCAATTTCTAAACAACCTTCGCCATCTGAAATCAAAGCGGCTATCTTTGCCCTAGCTCTAAACAAAACTCCGGGACCTGATGGTTTCACAGCTGAATTTTGCCAACACTATTGGCCGACTGTTGGCACGTCGGTTGTCCGCGCGGTTGTTGCGTTTTTCCATTCGGGATCAATGCTGACTGCGGCAAATAAAACCTTCATCACTTTAATCCCAAAAATTGATACACCAAACTCCATAAATCATTATAGACCTATTAGTCTTTGCAATACCATTTATAAAGCTATTACTAAGGTTCTATCAAACAGAATTCAGCATATACTGCCTTCGATTATTCACCCATTACAGAGTGCCTTTGTTAAAGGTCGTTTGATTCAAGATAATGTACTCATTGCTCATGAGATTTTTCACTCCTTCCACAAAAAGAAAAAAGGCCGTCTTGGTTGGATGGCCATCAAATTAGATCTTGAAAAAGCTTATGACAAAATCAATTGGAATTTTATTTACCTTGTGCTTATTAAGTTCGGATTTCACCAAAAATGGATTCATCTTGTTATGACATGTATTACTACTTCCTCTTCGTCGGTTTTAGTCAACAATGAACCAGGAACTGAATTTACCCCCTCTTGTGGTATCCGCCAAGGAGACCCGATGTCTGCATTCATATTTGTTTTATGTATGGAATATTTGACTCGTACTCTTCAACAAGAAGCAAGTCTTACTGCTAACCATGTAGGAATCAGGCTAACTAAGAATGGGGCTGTTATTCCTTTTCTTAGCTTTGCTGATGATACAATAATTTTTGCAAATGCTACTATACAAAATATGGAATATATTAAGACCATTCTACAAAAATTTACCCTTGTATCAGGATTATCCATTAACTATCACAAAAGCTCTTTACAAACCTCAGCCAATATTTCACAACCAACCGCAACAACCCTTGCCAATATACTTAACATTTAGATTACGTCTACCATGGAAAAATATCTTGGAATTCCTATCCTTAAAGGGAGGGTTCAAATATCTATGTTCTCCGATGCCGTTTCAAACCTTAAAAAACAACTTTCTCAATGGAAAGCAAATTCAATATCACAAGCGGGTAGGGTCGTCCTTATCCAATCATGTCTCCTCAGCAAAGTCAATTATCTAATGCAAAGTTTTATGCTTCCACAAGGTGTGCTCAAGCAGATTGACGTTGTTTGTAAATCTTTCTTTTGGAACAAATACACACCGAATCACCATCCCTTGATCAGTTGGGAGCGTATCTGCTCCTCCAAACAAAATGGAGGTCTCGGTCTCCGCTCAGCTGAAAATATCAATATATCATTGCAAATGAAGTTACTTTGGAAAATTGTTACTCAACCTCAAAATATTTGGGTCCAAGTTATTACAGAAAAATACCTCAAGAATGATTCCTTATTTGATTATAATAAAAATAATTGCTCCTGGCAATTTGGTAGACTACTAAACATCAGAAATACATTTTCTAAAGGCCTCCGGTGGCTTTTGGGAAATGGCGAAACTATTAAATTTTGGACGGATCCTTGGATTCCGGACATACAACTATCAACTTTTATTGATAATTCGAATCCCAATACTCTTGTTTCAAATTTTATCCGCCCAGATAAAAACTGGGATATTCAACTACTACAACAAATATTACCACCACAAATAGTCAATATTATAGCAACAATTAGAATTCCTTGTACAAATACAATAGACCGCCTTATCTGGTTGCCTGCAACAGATGGAAACTTCTCGGTCTTATCGACTATGTCTCTATTAACGCCAATTTCGGATCCATTCAGCTTTGATTTTGACTGGATTTGGAAATCTAAACTGACGCCAAAGATCAAAAACTTCCTCTGGAAGTCTTGTGCAGATTGCCTTCCAACAATAGATAGAATTAATCGGTTTTATAACTCGGTTCCAAACTTGTGCTCACTTTGTGAAATGCAGGATGAAAACTTGAACCATCTCTTTTTTCATGTCCATTTACCAAATCAATGATACTAAAATTGCAAAAATTACTAAATTACAGCGTCAAAATTATATCACATGGTCATTTCAACCAAAATATTCAACAAACATTTCAAAATAATGACCATATAACATTCCTTGCCTTTCTTTGGTGGTTCATTTGGACACATAGAAATGCTAAAAATTTTTACCCTTCTAGAATTACTAAAAAGACAATTCCATCTGATTTAGCCTTCTCGGGTGCTTTAGCATGGGAAGGCTGTCAAAATACCAATACGAAGATAAAAAATAGACCAAAAAGGAAAAATAATATGAATTGGAAAAAACCGCCAACTCAATGGTCCAAGTTAAATTTTGACGCATCCAGGCTTACAACTGGATCAACTCATGCTGGGTTCATCCTTAGAGACCACAATGGTTATATCACTTCCTTAGGTCGTCAACAACTTCCACCCATGACAATTGTTCAAGCTGAAGCGTCTAGCCTTCTCCACGCCCTTAGAAGCATTGACTGTTCTAATATTAACAATCTTATTATCGAAGGAGATAATTTGATTGTAATTAATTCTTTAAAACAAACCTGGAAAGTTCATTGGGAAATACATTCTATTTTAGCTGACATTAGGAATATTCTATCTACTATTACCTCGGTGGTTTTTTATCATTGTTTCAGGGAATCAAATGCTGCTGCTGATTTCCTGGCAAGAAGACAAATCAATCTTCAAAGTCTCAATGCAGCTCTACCGCTTCATCCTACGTCCTTATCGCTTTCACATTTATCTGTAACACAGTCAAGGTGTTTGTTGAGTCAACAACCCTTGCTGCTTGATTTTTTAGAAATCATCCGACGTGATGATCTAGGTTATCCTTGTAACTAAAAGGTAGCCTAATTTTGGCTTGTTCGAGCTAGTAGCTCCGTAATCAAAAAAAATAAAAATAAAGCTTAATATATAAATATATCTAGTAGTGCCGCCCGTTTTGACAAATATCTATCATAAGTCTGGTATCGCGTACATGACAAATTTAATCCTGCTGATGATGATCAATAGATATACATCGTTTCTTTAATTTCCAAATCTTGTACGAGTATGGAATTCAAAAACATATATGGGACGATAAGAATTGCAATGACAAGTTGTACGTGTCGTATCACACACTAGATAACTTCGAAGGCTTTAGGTGGAATAGATCGAACAACAACTTGTTTGGTCGATGTATCTGCAGGAGGGAAATAATCTAACCCACTTGTTCTACAAATTCATTTGTTCTTCCAAAAGACAAACCTTGGAGATGTGATCAGTAGGCAGATCCGAGTGTTTTTTTTTTCTTAACACGATTCCCCAAATGATATTCAAATTGACGTTAAAGTATTGTAGCACAACGCCATTCAATATATATATATTATACCATTCTTATCATCATATCATCTATCTATCTATCTTTGTATTACTATATAATAAAACGGAAGCAAATTTCACTATCATATTCCGTCACAGCACCCCCTTATTAAAAAAATTATCGTATCAATCATAGTTGTAAGCTTAATCTTATACATATTTAATAAAAATATTAATTATATCTTAGATTTGGAGTTGCTTTCTATCCTAATATATAAATCTTAATTTTATCTTTATATGGTTAACTATTTAGTTAATATATTAATTTATCCTAAATATTTTAGGGAAATTCCTTTTGGTACCTTTGTGGTTTTGACAATTCCTTTTGGTGTCCTAGGAAAAAAGTTATTCCTTTTGGTATCCCTATGGTTTATACATTTTCCTTTTCATAACCAAAACTCTATTTTAACCTATTTTTCATCCAAAAAAAATATTTTTATTTAAAATTTAAATTAAAATGAATTTTCTATGAAAATATTTGAATATTTAAAATTTAAATAAAAATATTTTCCATCAAAAAATTAACTTGTGAACTTTGAATATTTAAAACTAATGAGTTTTGGGATTTGTGATTGATTAATATCACATATACATGTTATTAAAAATATATTGAGAATGGTCCAAAAATATATTGAGTTTGGAGATTTGTGAATTTGCTTAGTAGTATTTTTTATGATTTATTAAATTGAGAATGGTCCAAATTAATCCCAAAAAATTAAGGTTGTTGAAATATAATCTAAAAATATTTAAAATTTCACAAGTTAATTTTGGCTATGAAAAGGAAAATGTACAAACCATAAGGGTACCAAAAGGAATAACTTTTTTTCTAGGGTACCAAAAGGAATTGTCAAAACCACAAGGGTACCAAAAGGAATTTCCCAATATTTTATTTTAAAAAAAATATTTTTACCCATTTACTTAAATATTATATTAATAATAAGTACTATTTTCGTAATTTTGTTCTAAAAGTTTCAAAAAATCATCTGTAGTAGAAAGTTCTACCACTATATTTACACCACATCCTTTTTTAATAAATAATATATTAAATATTTTTCCTATTGAATCATATTGAAATCCAATAAAAATATTCATATAAAGATTAGTTGATATATCTACCCTAAATATATCTGTAACATTATACATTGATTATGTTTTAAATAAAAGACTAGTATCAGTCCTAGGCACGGTTTAGATTTAACTAGAAACTTACTTTAAATTTTATATAAAGTTATTCAAAGTGATAGTTTGATACAAAATATTGTATTTTGACCCAAAAAAATACAAAATATTTATTTTATCTAACTTCCTTCTTATATATGGGTTTTATTTTTAATGATATATTAATTTTGTTATAATATATTATTGTAATTAAAAAATATTAATAGGATTATAATTTTGTATAACGATTGAATACTTGTTTTTTATAAATAAGTTTTTAGCTTTATAATATTATTATTTTGTAGTTATCTCGGAAAAACAAATTCAAGTCTAAATGTTGGGACGATATTAAGGACGCCAGTCATTAATATCTAACTAATAATGATCGCCCCTAGTTTTGATAATGACAAACTCAAAAAGTATTTAATAGTTGTCCAAGTGATGATCTCAGGTAAGTCTAGAGGACGCTCATGAGTGAAAAGGACAACAAGTGAACGAGAGTCCCTAAGCTGTAGGGACGCACTCCATCAGAACTTTCAAAGCTGAACAGAAGAATGGAGTCCCTACGAAGATAGGACGGCGTCCTCATCGAGTAGGGACGCTCGCCAAAATACGGACGAAGTTCAAATTCAAACCAAGGCCGCCCCAACATGATTACATCATAATCGGCCGTAGTTCTCAGAAAGAAGCTTCCTATATCTTGGCACGTGGTAACACTTCCAAAGATGTCGCTTTCCAAAAGATGGTCCCCTGACCACGCGAAGGCTTCCCAAGTGTCAAAAGAGTTGACTTCCTCAAGATGCAAATCGCACCGTTGAAGGAAGACGACGGATCATGCAGAAGCTTCAGAGGACGCTACAGGACAAGACCCACTACCGCTATAAATACCCCCCAAGGGTTATGCATAGTGGTGTGGACTTTGAAGCTTTTCTCTCGAGCTCACTCTTGAAGCATTCAAGTTCAAGAACGAAGATCAAGTGAGCTTGAAGCGAGAGAAAGAAAGTCCAACCACATCAAATCCAAACCAAACCACAAAAGTGTTAGAAAGTTAGTTTGTCTCTCACGACGTATAGTGAGAGATGTGAGTGTTTAGCTGCCTTATAGCTAAGAGAGTTAGGTTACTTGTTAGGCTCTAAGGAGAGTTACTAGTGAGGCTAAGGACGCACATTTAGCTCAGAGAATTGTAACTACTCGCCTGAGTTGTAAGGACTCTCTCTGAATAAGATAAGGACGGCTATTCGAAAATCCTCTCCAACGGAGGTAGAGATTTACCCATAAGACTAGTTGGTCTTAGTGGGGTTCCTCTATAAATCATTGTGTCCATTATCTTATTCTTTTTCCTGTTTAAGTCATTTTATTCCGCTGCATTAAGGACGCCCCTAACCCAGTTAAGGACGCCCACTCTAACTGACTTACGATCCAACACTAAATCATATGTATATATAATTTTTATATATGTAGAATCTATAAATGTTTATGTATATATAATTATTTGCTTAATTTAATTATATATTTATTTGAAGTTGACGTATATTATTTTAATCTCCAATTTAGTGTAGTAATAATTAATTATATATTCAAGGAAATCTTGTAGATATGTTTCCAATGATATATACTCTTTCATATTTTACAAACATGTAGGGTCTATAATTAAATTTTAAAGTGTATTTTTTTTAATAAAATAATTAAAATGTAAATCAGTAGATATTAAGAAATCTCATGTGGGGTCGATAATAAAATTTCAACCAATTGAACAAACTGAATTGTTTTATTAAACATGGGTCATGCGGTCCAATGAGAATGTGACACGTGTTGGACTAAATATTATTTCTAACCTCCGCTTTAGTATATATTTATGATTTATGATAGATTTCTTATTAAGATAATAATTCGTTAATATTTTTATTTGATATTTATATATTTCTTATTTAGTTAATCTTTTACAACATCATAACATATATACATGATAATTTGATTTTATGTTTTATCTTATTAAATTTTACCTATATTTTAAAATATAATACTATAATAATCGAAAATTTTATTTTAAATTATTGATTTATTTATATAAATTAAGTTTATGAAATTTAATTTGAATTTTAAAAGTTTTTATCAATTTTTTATAAAATTTAATAATGCATCTTATCTTATTACATTCTTCCTCAATATATATATATACGTTTAAGTATGTATAAAAAAATAATATATAAATACAACATTTATATAAATATTTGATGATATATTGCAATTATATTATTTTATAATCTAAAAGATATGCACCGTTTTAAAAGAAGTTAAACATATTATTATAGTGAATTCATATACAAGATAATAAATACAAAAAAAACCTCTATACAAGGTCCGGATCATATACTAGTAACTATACAAAACTGAAGTTAAAAAAAATAATTATCACGTGTCAATTCTACATTGGACTACATCACTTATCTTTATTAAAACAATTTAATTGGTTAAAAGTTTATTGTAAACCCCACATATATGTAAAATATGAAAAACAATACATATCATTGAAATTATATTTATGAAGCTTCCTTAAAGATATATTTAACTAATCCTAGTATATACTAAATTGGAGATTAAAATAGTAATATAGAAGAGCATACGTTTACTCCAAATAAATCTATAATTAGATTTAATAGTAGTATATTAAAGATCTGATAACCCACATAACCATTTTATTAAATCAAATTCATTGGTTGCCATTCAATTGACTTATTTTTAATTGATTAAAGGGAAATTCCGGCTGGTACCCTCGAGTTTTTGGCTTTTTCGGATGGTGCCCAAGTAAAACATTTATTCCGGGAAATACCCCCGAACTTTTGCAAAAGTTCGGCTCGTGCCCTTACTTGTAACTTTTCCCTTATATTTCACCATATTTCGTTTTTTTTCTATATAAAATACATACTTTTGTTACTATTAGGACAAAATTCAAGTATAAGATAAAAAATAATTTAAATAAGTTCAAAAATATACTCCATAAAAATATTATATAACTTATGTTTTCAATTGAAATTTTGTTATATTTATCGAATTAAAACCAAATATATTGAAATACTAATATTAAAATTATATATTAGATAGTTGAAATTTATCATAAAAATTTTACATGGTAAGTTTTGATAATTTTTAATATTACTCTATATATGAATATGTATATATGTTGATAGAATATATGAATTTTCATTTCTTAAATAATAGGAGAAAATAAAAGATATTGTTCAATAATAGTAACTGACCTTTCCATATATATATATATATATATGTGTGTGTGTGTGTATATATATGTATGTATGTATTCCCAATATAAAAAATTTTAAATATAAGTATGGAAATATATTTGGTTTTAGTTTGATTAATGTAACATAAATTAACTTGAAATCATTGTTTATATTATATTTTTATAGATTAAATTTTAAAACTTATTTAAACTATACTTTATGTTCTAATTGATTTTTTAACTTAGTAAATATAAAAAAAATTGATTGTAAAAAATAAAAGAAATTTAGAGAAATATAAGAGAAAAATTACAAGTAAGGGTACGACCCGAACTTTTGTAAAAGTTCGGGGGTATTTCGCGGAATAAGTTTTTTACTTGGGCACTATCCGGAAAAGCCAAAAACTCGAGGGTACCAACCGGAATTTTCCTTGATTAAAATTTAATTTTAAATTCTACATATATAAAAATTATATATATGCATATGATTGAATTTCAATTTGAATTTTCCAAAATAACTATAAAATAATAATAATTATAGAATCAAGAAACTTATTGATAAAAACAACTTATTCGGGCCGGTAAATATTTCAATCAGAATTTTAGTATATACTATCGTCGTCGAAATTATGGCATCGGGTAATTTTTTATATATTATATTTATTATGTATATCATTGATTTGTTTTAGTATATGTCGTATATTATATGTTAATTGTGTATGGAGTTTGGTTCTGGTAAGAATAACCCTTATAGTGTAAAATGAGAAACAGTCTCTACCGTTAGATCCGAAGGATCTAACGGTAGAGATTAAAGAAGGAAATAAGGAAAACGGAAAAAACGGTGGCAAATTTGTAAATAAATTGATTTTGACCAAAAAGGTTCATTGTGTTCCACTTATAGGTTCATTGTGTTCCACTTGTAGGTTCATTGTTTTTAAGTTCATGAAGTTTAATTATTTGGTTCATTGAATTCGACGTAATGGTTCATGAATTTGAATCACTCGGTTCATATATGAAATGCGTAAATTGTGTAAAATAAAAGAATTTGGTTCATTGTGTTCCACTTGTAGGTTCATGTCATGTAATTATACAGTTCATTTAATGTTAAAGTGCATAGAAGATAACTGAATCCTCAAACACACATAACAAACCATTGTTTGAAATTTATATTCAACCGTACACGTAGTAATGAAATAAGAACAATCTTGTGATAAGTGAAGAATGTAGGCATCGTTATCGTGCTCATTATCATCCAATGGGGCTCCACCAATGGTACTAGTTTTATTATGAAAATCCTTCAACTAAACTCCATCAATACTAGCATCACCATTTGAATGAGACATGTTAGAATGACCCGAGCTTGATGAACAATTAACAAAAAAATGTTAAGCTATGTCACCCTATGTGTAAAGTGACTTGAAACACATAATGAGTACTACAAATGTGCAAATACAATTCTTCTTTTGGTTCACAAAGAATGTCATTATGGTTCATAAATTTTCAAGAAAAGGTTCATTAAAACCATAAAACGGTTCATGTAAATTAAGGCACATGTGTTGAGGCATTTTGTCGAACACATGGTGGGCAACCAGACAAGCATACACTTTCAACCTCTCTATTCAATCGAAATTGTCAATTTGCAATGTAAAAGACAAACAATCTACAAAAGAAACGTAAAAGCTATGTGTGAAGCAAGATGAAACACATAATGAGTATTACAAATGGGCAAATACGATTATTTTTTTAGTTCACAAAGATTGTCATTATGGTTCATAAATGTTCAAGTAAAGGTTCATTGATAGCCATATAACCGTTCGTGTTGGAGAAAAACAATGGATGAACTTGGGGGAAGAACAATAGATGAATGATGATTTTCGAAGGAGAACGATTGAGAAAGTTGGGAACGAACGAAGCAGAACGTCGATCAAAGGAGGATTGAGAGTAGAAAAAGACAAAAAAATGCCCCGTACAAATAAAAGGGGCTTAAAAAAGTGGAGGTAATCCGGACCATTGAATTGTGGATATCTAACGGATGAGATTTGATCTCATTTTACATTTTAAGGGCTAATCTCACATGATCCCTTTTCATTGTGTATGTGACCTAATCCGACAGATCCTCTGTATGTATATACTACAATATTGTATAGGAGTTTGGTTCTAGTAAGAATAACCCTTATAGTGTAAAATGAGAATCAATCTCTACCGTTAGATCTTTCGGATCTAATGGTAGAGATTGAAGGAGGAAATAAGGAAAAGGGAAAAGCGGTGGCAAACTTGTAAATAAAATAATTTTGACCCAAAACGGTTCATTATGTTCCACTTGTAGGTTCATTGTGTTTCACTTGTAGGTTCATTGTGGTCCACTTGTAAGGTTCCTTGTGCAATAGAAAGTAGGTTCATGAAGTTTAATTGTTTGGTTCATTGTCTTCAACGTGATGGTTCAAAAATTAAAATCACTCGGTTCATATATGACAAGATGCGTAAAATGTATAAAAGAAAGATATTGAATTCAGTGTTTTTAAGTTCATGAAGTTTATTTATTTGGTTCATTGGATTCAATGTAATGGTTCATGAATTTGAATCATTCGGTTCATATATGATAAAATGCGTAAGTTGTGTAAAAGAAAGGAATTTGGTTCATTGTGTTTCACTTGTAGGTCCATGTCGTATAATTATACAGTTCATTTAATGTTAAAGTGCATAGATAATAACTTAATCCTCAAACACACATAATAAAACATTCTTTGAGATTTATACTCAACCATACAAGTAGTAATGAAATAAGAACAATCTTGTGATAAGTGAAGAGTGTAGGAATCGTATCGTTCTCATCATCATCCAATGGGGCTTCACCAATGGTACTCGTATAGTTATAAAAATCCTTCGATGAAACTCCATCAGTACTAGAATCGTCATTTTAATGAGACATGTTACAATGACCCGAGCTTGGGGAGCAATCAACAAAAAAATGTAAAGCTATGTGTAAAGCGACTTGAAACACATAATGAGTACTATAAATGTGCAAATACGATTCTTCTTTTGGTTCGTAAAGAATGGCATTAAGGTTCATAAATTCCCAAGAAAAGGTTCATTAAAAACCATAAAACGGTTCATGTAAATTAAGGCACATATGTTGAGGCATTTTGTCGAACACATGGTGGGCAACTAGACAAGCATATGCTTTCAACCTCTCTATTCAATCGAAACTGTCAATTTGCAATGTAAACGACATAAACAATCTACAAAAGAAACGTAAAAGCTATGTGTGAAGCAACATGAAACACATAATGAGTACTACAAATTGGCAAATACGTTTATTCTTTTGGTTTACAATGACTGTCATTATGGTTCATAAATTTTCAAGGAAAGGTTCATTGAAAGCCATAAAACGGTTCATCTAAATTAAGGCACGTGTGTTGATGCATTTTGTCGAACACATGGTGGGCAACAAGACAAGAATGAACTTTTGCCATAGCTATTCAATCGAAACCATTAAAATTGAGTTGTTCATGTTGCCATAACCTTTTGACAATGCAAATTTAACGAGTTCATACAAAAGAGAGCAGATTAAAGCGAAAACATTTGTAGATTAACGAGTTTCACAATTATAAGCACAATTGATAGAAGTTCACAAAAATAACAAGTTTCAAAATTTGAAATCTACCTAAATCCATAAGAAAGGAATTGAAGGTCAAAGGAATCAGATTAAATTTTATTGAAGAAAGGAATTGAAGGGAATCATGTTGGAGAAGAACAATGGATGAACTTGGGGGAAGAACAATGGATGTATAACGATTTCCGAAGGAGAAGGATTGAGAAAGTTGGGAACGAACGAAGTAGAAGGTCGATCAAAGAAGGATTGGAAGTACAAAAAGAAAAAAAATGCCCCTTACATATAAAAGAGGCTTAAAAAAGTGGAGGCAATCCGGACCATTGAATTCTGGATATCTAACGGATGAGATTTGATCTCATTTTACATTTTAAGGGCTGATCTCACCTGATCCCCTTTCTATTGTATAGAACAACTTGATAAATGTACACAAAATTGATGTGGCTGGGTACTATTTGCATTATTGTATGTACAATTAATCAATCAATACCAATACCTATCTATTACTATATACTAAAGCGGAAGCAAATTCTGCCACCATATTGCGCCACATCACCTCCTTATTTAAAAATCTATCTTATTAAATCTTGATTTTATCATAATCATATACATGCTTAATTAAGATATTAGTTCTATCTTAAAATTTGAGTTGTTTAATTAATAATTCTATCCAAAAATATAAATTTATATCTTATCATTATAGACACATTTAATTAATACACAGATGATAGATCTATCATAAACCTTTTATTTAAAATTTTTTTCATCATAATCATAATATTTTACCCAATAATTTAAATATCATATTAACTATAAATTTTTTTTTCGTAATTTTATTATGGTGTTTTAAAAAATAATCAATGATAGCAAATTCTACCACTATATCTAAGGAAAATATTCATTATATTAAAATAATATATTAAATACATTTTTACTATCATATCACATTAAAATATCCATAAAAAAGTAGATGTTATATTTACTATATATATCACTAATATTGCATATTGATTGGGCTTTAAATAAAAAAGATAGATTTCTTAATTAAGATAATAATTCGTTAACATTTTCATTACATATTTATATATTTATTATTTAATTATTTTTTCAAAAACAAATGTACATATACGAGATAATTTGGTTTTCTATTTAACTTCTTAAATATTATCTATATCTTTAACATTAAAATATCTTAATCCGAGTTTTTATTTAAATGTCAAAAGATTTGTATCAATTGTTAATAAAAGATGATAATGTATTTTGTCTTAGGTCATTCTTCCTCAATTATTTAAATATATGTTTATGTATGTATAAAAAGTAATATATAAATAAATTTTAATTATTTTAATGATGATATACAAGAATTATGTCATTTTATAATTCAAAAAATTAGCGTCATTTTAAAACAAAGTATAAATATGATAATACCTGTAATTATTATCATACATTCACACGCGAATCAATAAATAAATAAATAACATCCCCGTAGAAGGTACGGGTCATCTGCTAGTATACTTCTAAACCTGAAGCAGTTAAGGGTAGTTTTGTCATTAAACATTTATAAACTATCCATCCTTTTTTTATTATAAGATTTTTTATGCAAATTTTCTATCTATTTATACCTAATAGATATATTTTTCTTGTATTTAGTGACTAACTTACAATATCTATACGTGACCAAAGACAATAATTTTTTCACGTTTTATATATCTCTAAATATATCTTCTACAGAATTTTCTATCTTAACTTTTTTACATAAGCGTTAATATGCATGTATATACATATGTATTAGATTTGGATGTAATATTTTTTAAACAAAATTAAAATGGAGATAGCTTATGCAAATAGATACGTGATTTAGAAATTTATATTTTTTTATAATAAAGGTTACTTATATCTAGAGCTGTCAAAACATGATCCGACTCGAAAAATCGACCAGAAATTTTTAGGTTGAACCCCGACCTGAATAGTAGCAAGCAATAAAAAAACCAAACCCGATTAACCCAAACCCGACTTGACCAACCCGATGTTTTAGGCCCGACTTCACCTGTAACCTGATTGACCCGAACCCGCACTCAATCCGAACCCGGAAAGACCGAACCCGAATCCACCCGACCAGACCCGTTTGACACCTCTATTTATATCATATGATTGGATTGTTTAAATTTATATATCAATTGGATACAGTCATTGCAAGTTTAGTTCAGTTGGCTTTGGGTTAGTCGGTTTGCTTTGAGATTGAGTATCAGTTCACATTGTTAATTTTATAAGTTAGTTAGGTCCAGTCATTAAGGTTGTCTTGCAAGTTTATGTTGACCATTGGTGAAGAGAGTCGACTATTTTATATTTTTGTTTGATTTCAACATTATGAAGCAACTTGACGATGAACAACATCTATTATTTAAACAATTTTACATGTGCAGTTTTAAAGTTATATATATATATATGACATTAAGCTATATTTATAGATCACATGTAAATTAATACATTATGATTATTTATTTAAAACATTTTTCAAACAAGCAATGAGTCATTAACCAGGTTAATACCATCCAATTTAAGTTTGCTCTACATAGATTCATATCACTAAAATTAATGAATTAACCTAGTGAAGATGTTGTAGTTCTCATAATACTTATAATTATGTATTTAATCTATAATATTTATATCATATGTAAATTAATATATATTTTAAATTTTATTTGAAAAGACCCCGGGCAAGGCCCGGGTTATAACTAGTTAAAACATGTATTTTACATGTACAATTTGAATTATGTATACATTCGTTAGTAGCATATATACATGTAATGCTGAGTTAATATGCATGATTATTGTAAACTATTTTTAATTCTACGTCGAATAAATTTTTTTTACAAATGTTAAGCATATACACCATTTTGGTACATGTGTACAACTATTAGAAATTAATATACCAATTATGCACGAATGAGTATGATGTGTCTATATTAATCTTAGTATACAATAGTTACCATGTTATATACAATTATTATACTTTATATACATTTTTATACCCATGACCTCTATGTTACATACACTTGTGACCTATATACACTATGTCCGTATATATGTCCTAAATCTGTATAAAACATCTTTATTAATGTATATTCTATTTGTATTTCGTAAATATGTATACATGTTTATTGTATATGCCGTATTTATGTCTACATACATGTAATGTTATCTTATATACAATCGGTATTCCTGAATATACATAAAGTATTTTGTAATAGAATTTCAGAGTTCGAGGGAGATTAATTCAGTTATTTGAATGAAGAGTATTTATACACATCAGATGTTGACGATGATGATGATGATGAAGAGGAAAATGAGGATGAATTAGTAGATGAGAAGTCAGTGTATGGGTCAGACTGTGTACACATTGAAGGAGATGACGATCACAAGATGTGGATACCTGGATGTCCAAGAGAAATTATAATATTAATAGGCGAATATGTTCGTATTCATCCTACGAAATAATGTATACACAGTACTATAGATGAGTACACATTCAATTAAATTAAAATATTATTGGCTTTGTAGAAAATGTATAATAATTATATACGTAAAATAAATGTATGCGTACAATAATTCAAATGCGATATACATTCATTGACCTTGAATTTGTACAAATGTAATTCACCAAAATAGTACTTGGATTTGAACAATATATACACATGAGTTATATTGCCATTTGACCCAATATCCGCAAACTATATACATAGACTTTGACTTGCCAAATTCCACATCATGTATGGACATAGACTCAATTTTTTTATGTATATGTACGCACTATAATATGTATATTGATATTAAGAACAAGTATACAACATACTATAAAATGCATATAATTGGTCTTTAAATATGTAATAAAGAAATATGAGACGGGAGCGGGGACTTTACCTTCGCTTATTCGGGCCGGTAACGAGGCGGTCACTATTGTCGGCAACCAAAAAGGCACCGGTGATATCTGAGCGGCAAGGCAAAGAGAGCAATGAGGAACAAGAGGCGAGCTGCGACTAGATCGACGAGGATCGGCGGTTGAAGTTTCCAACTGGAGAGGGCGGTAGCCGGCATTGGAGACAACCCAGGTTTTGGCGAGGAGCGACGGCGAGAATGAGGGTTGTGCTGCGGTGCAAAAAACAATACGATAATAGTAAAACAACCACTCAATATACATTCTTTTTTTATTTTGAAAAAATTGGAATTTGTTTTTATTGTTGCTACAATTAAGGGTGTGTGTTATCATAATTATGTTATCTGTTTTGGGGATCAATCTAGCCATTAAAACCAATCTGATCTAAAGGCCTATATGTGTTCTCTTATTCTCTCATATTTAAGTGTTCTCTATAGAACTTATATATATATATATATATACACACACACACATATATATATATATAGGTTCTATTGATACACTACTTTATATTGATACATAGTGGATAATTTATCCCCCGTTAGATCTATAACAAATGGAGCAGATTTAATCTTAAAATTACCAGGTGAGAAAATTTAGAATATCCCGTAGTTATAGGAAATTGAAAATCGCATACGTATATGCATGATTATATTATGTCATATGCATATTTTTTGAAAATGATAAGAATTCGGAGTACCAAACAGGTTCGGTAGTACGAGAAGCCGTTTAAAACAGCTAAGAGAGACAACAAAATAGTCACTCAAGGCTCGCAGAATCAGTTAGGGAAAGTACAAATATCAGAAAAGAAAGAATAAAGCGCGAGTACAATCGGGGTGAGTAAAACACTAATATTCTTAGCTCCGCAGGCAGCAGATCAACCCATTTTAGGGTGTGCGAAATGACATACGACGTTCCCTCCACCGTAATGAAGGATCTTAAGAAGCCTCAGAGCACCAAACGATCTAGCCGTTTACAACTCGGTCTGATGCCAACCATATCTCCAACTCTTCGAAAGATTAGCACATGATTTAAGAATGAGTGATCATGCAAAAATTTCAAGCCTTGCACCACAAGTAATTCATACTTGCAGCATAAGTAAATCAAACTTACAACACAAGTAACCATACTTGTATCACAAGTAAAGCTCAACTTGCCCCACAAGTAAGATCAAACTTGCCTCGTAAGTAAAATAAAGTTGCTTCGGAAGTAAAATAAACTACCCTTGGAGGTCAAACAAACTTGCCTCGTAAGTAAAAACAAACTTGCCTCGCAAGTAAAAACAAACTTGTCTCGTAAGTATTATCTCAAGAGGCGGGTTGTCGATGAAGAACTATTGGATCGAAAGTCAGTTCTAATGGGCGTCCCTAACAAGTTAAGGGCGTCCTTTGTGCAGCAGAAGTATATAACAGACTTAACAGGTAAAAGTAATAAGATAGGGACTCAAGTATTTATAGAGAAACCTCATAAGACCAAAGTTTTCCTTGTGAGTAAACCTCTACCTCCGTGGAGGATTTTCGAATAGTCATTCCTTATCTTATATATGAGGAGTCCTTACAACCTTAATGGCGAGTTTACATAATTCTCTGAATAATGGAGTCCGTCCATATGTTCACTAGTGAAACCCCTTTAAGCTTAAGATTGATAACCTAACCTCACAATGTAAGGATGCTAATTAAACACACGTCCCTTACAGTTCGTTGTAAGCGACAATTCTCTCTTTTTGTCTTTTTCTTACAAACTTGTTTTGTGATTTGTTTTCGCTTCTCTCTCGATCTAACACCTAGTCCTTCACTGTTCTTGGTGAGTTCTTAGTGTTCTTAGTGATCGTGACGATATGCTTTGAATATTCTATGAGAAGCGTTAGTCACAATAAATACCTGAAGGATATTTGTAGTGACTTGGGAAGGGCGCCTTTTCTCTGACGATCATGCCCTTCAGAACGTTGCAACAGGGATCAGCTTCCATGTGTCTTTGGCAGTGATGACGGAAGCTTCTTGGCAATTTCCGTAGAACTAGTCTACATCATCTGCTTCCACGTGGTGATGAACTCGTATACAGGATCTGCGTCCACGTCGACTTCATGATCAAGGCTTGTCGGGTGATGTCATCTTGTCGGGCAACCTTGTAAGGACTCTAGAGTTTTGAGCTTGTGTTCCTACTTGCTTGGGACTACGTCCTTGACGAAGTAGTAACGTATTTGGTCCTTAATTATGAGAAGTAGCGTCCTTACACCTTAGGGACGGCTACACAACTTGTTGTCCTTTTCATAACATCCGAACCTGAAAAGACAACTTATTAGATCAAAGTGAGTTTGTCATATCAAAACTAAGGGACGATTGTAATGGACACAATGTTAAGTACATAGGAGTCCTTAACATCGTCCCAACAAGAACATTGGTGGATGAAATACAGGGTGGTCGACAAGCCTAAAAACGAAAGAATACACAATGACAAGCAAAAGATCATTTGACACAAGTTACTTGACAAAGAAACAAGTAGCCTTCTTGGCCATGGGTCAGGTGGCCTTCTCATCCATGGATCGGACGGCTTTCTCGGCCATGTATGTCACATGCATCATTATAACATGTCATATACAAGATACTTTACTAATTGTGTATTCATGTTTACAACCAATAAAACATCGTGCATATAACCTTTGTAATCATGTATATGACGTATTTAAATCCTGCATATAATGTGTTATACCCATAAATATAAATAACGTAATGTTAATTCTAATAGTTTTGGGATTTGTTATTTTTCTTTTCTCCTATAATTCCAATATTAGATCTGGTCCATTCACTTTTTCTAGATCAAATGTTCTATATATATTCACAGTTAATCATTATAATAGTTGTTTTATTATAACATATATCTATATATCTATCAAACTATGTATATTAAAACAATTAAAAAAACTATATCAGGTACTTGTGCATCAAAACTAGTGACATTTATAATCAAAACTAATTAATTATAACTCAAGCATATAACAAATGTTAAAATTTAAAAAATTGAATGGATGCACAATTTAAATAAAAACCTATTTACATTTAACTAATTTAGTGCATATATATATGGTTAGTATAAAACATCAAAATATATATGGTCACATTATTTTTTAGTTTTCAATGAAAGTCTAATATAGGACAGAACGAGTAAAACAAAGGGCTTGTTCGGCATTGTGCATATTATGTACAATACTAGTTTTTTTTCCAAAAGAGATGATTTTTACCAAACACAACCTATAAAAGACATATACCAATCGAGAAAAAGTGGGCCTATTTATTTATCTTTTAGTTGATCTTGTTTGGTCCAGAAACTTCTTCCTACAAATAACCCATTACTTGACATAATGAGTATTGCAACGAACACACCCAGAATCTTATTTTGCACCTAAGCGTCCATCCATACATTACATTTTGCCAATAAATATATCCTAATAATATACTTATATACATTAAATTAAAATGCAATCAAAATCGTATAGAAAAGCTTTTTCCCGTAAATATTGATTAAATTCGCTAGTTAAAAATATTGCATAAATATAACAGTAATAAAGATGTTTTTTTTGAAGAAAGTAATAAAGAATGTTAGACTATGCGCAATGGAGGTTGCTTATTTTGAGTGCTTTTAAGGGTTCTTAAATCTTATTATAATTTTCTCCTTTCTGCATCATATAAGTACTTATTCATTTTTTCCTCTCCAATAGAGCAACTATATGGGTACTTATAAGCACCTCTTTATTTATTTTCTACCTTTATTTTTTCATACCAAAATTATAAATATGTCTTTATATCATCATTATACATGTAATTTTAATGCAAAAATAATTATTTAATAACTTAAATAAATTATTATACTCAAATATTACATAAATAAATTATAATAAATAAATATTATCCTAAATTGAATATTTTTAAAAAATATACAATATTGGTTTCATTGGATAGATAATATTATTTTATAAAGTTATTCTATATTATAATTTTACAGATCTTAAAAAATTATGGTCAAAAGTTTAATATATAAACCCAAACATATAAATAGAATAGATTAGTTGGATGACATATGAAAAAATATTATTGGTTAGAAATTAATAAGAGAGTTCCTTAGGAGGTGCTTATACAAGCACTAGATACATGATCAAGGGTACTTAAGAATTCTCTTTTTTTTCCTCAAAAATTACACAAGAAACTCATTAAGAACCCTTGAGATCTTTCCATTGTACATAGCCTTAGTTGGCGGCTTGCCACTCAATCAAGACGAAAAGAAGATACAAATTAATATTTATTTTTGGTCAGAAGATACAAATATATTTATGAGGCGTAAGAATAACTATTGTGAAGTGTGGAAAATGAAGAAATATTGAATTAGCCAAGTGGAGAGTGGAGACTAAAATGGAAGTATAAGGAATATTGGTTATTTTTTTTGGGACGAAAGGAATATTGAATTAAGCAAGTAGGGAGTGGAGACTAAAATGACAAAATACCAAGAACCGTGTAAATAGTGTATTTCAGTTATGTAATTTTCTATATATTCACATTCTGCACATGCATTCATCACTAATTAATCATGAAATTTAGCATGTTATAAGTTTATATAACAAAATACGAAGAATGACCAATCATCAAAAAAAAAAAAACGTCATAAGTTTATCCTCCACTTTACAATCTAAGTACTCTTCCTATTATCTAACCTTATATGCTATAACTTATAAAGTTATAACAAGTTCTTAATCACAAGTCAATTTTGTAGGGAATTCTTTGGATCCGTACAAAAAAGTTTGGTTAATTGGGCTCCATATGAATTCCAAAAAATATTGCTCATAGTTTATCTACTAAGCTACCAAAACCAGGAGGCTATCCTCTAATGAAGTCATATATAAAGGGCTGAAACTTATTCATTATTTCTCAGCTCAAATCTTCTTGATGTTATTGATTACCACATTGTGCACACCAAAATATAAAGAACTCTACCAACCTTTGTTGGATTTCTTAGAAAGTGGAAATAAAGAAATACAACCTTAAGGTTGTAGGGCTTATTTTGTCAAGTTTACTACTTTTGGAGTTTTGCCTTGCTAATAGGCTACCATTGGGTTTGGAAGTGGGTGTAGGGATTGGAGTAGGAGGAGGAGGAGGAGGCGAAGGTGGTGGTGAGGGAAGTGGAGGTGGAGGTGGTGGCTCAGGGCATGGTTCGGGGTACAGGTCTGGAGGTGGTGCCGGGTCTGGTGGAGGAAAGGGATACGGTGGTGGTGAAGGAGGGGGAGGTGGTCAGGGCGGAGGCGGTGTTATTGGAGGAGGTGGCTCTGGATATGGATCCGGTTCTGGTTCTGGTTATGGACAAGGAGGAGGAAAGGGTGGTGGTGGAGGATCTGGTGGAGGTGGAGGATCCGGTGGAGGCGGTGGCATTGGAGGAGGTGGCTCTGGATATGGATCTGGTTCTGGTTCTGGTTATGGACAAGGAGGAGGAAAGGGTGGTGGTGGAGGTGGAGGATCCGGTGGAGGTGGTGGTCTTGGAGGAGGAGGCTCTGGATCTGGTTCTGGTTCCGGACAAGGAGCAGGGAAGGGTGGTGGTGGAGGATCTGGTGGAGGTGGAGGATCGGGTGGAGGCGGTGGTGTTGGAGGAGGAGGGTCTGGATATGGATCTGGTTCTGGTTCTGGTTCCGGACAAGAAGTAGGGAAGGGTGGTGGTGGAGGATCTGGTGGAGGTGGAGGATCTGGCGGAGGTGGTGGTATTGGAGTAGGAGGAGGCTCTGGATATGGATCTGGACAAGGAGTAGGGAAGGGTGGTGGTGGAGGATCTGGTGGAGGTGGAGGATCTGGCGGAGGTGGTGGTATTGGAGTAGGAGGAGGCTCTGGATATGGATCTGGTTCTGGTTCTAGTTCCGGACAAGGAGTAGGGAAGGGTAGTGGTGGAGGATCTGGTGGAGGTGAAGGATCCGGTGGAGGTGGTGGTGTTGGAGGAGGAGGCTCTGGATATGGATCTGGTTTTGGTTCTGGTTCCGGACAAGGAGTAGGGAAGGGTGGTGGTGGTGGAGGTGGAGGATCCGGTGGAGGTGGTGGTGTTGGAGGAGGTGGCTTTGGATACGGATCTGGTTCTGGCTCTGGTTATGGGCAAGGAGGAGGAAAGGGTGGTGGTGGTGGAGGATCAGGTGAAGGAGGAGGTGGTGGATCTGGTGGAGGTGGTGGTACTGAAGGAGGCTCAGGTTATGGATCGGGTTCAAGATACGGTAGTGGTCATGGAGCCGGGGGAGGAGGAAGTGGTGTTGGTGGAGGAGGTGGAAGTGGTGGTGGTGAGGGTGGTGGTTTCGGAATCGGTAGTGGACAAGGGTCTGGCATAGGTTACGGAGGTGGATATGGTAGTGGCGGAGGAGGGTAAAAAGAAAATACACGATACGAAGTGAATAAAAGACATAAAATAGTTTTTTGGTTAAAATATAAGACTTGCATGTGACCATGCATGAATGTTTGCAAGAATAATGTGCATCAAATATGAGGCACTTAACTTTACACTCTTGAAATTTGATTTCATGATTGTAAGTTCATGAGAATAATGAATAATATGTCAACTAAGTACTTATGCTTAATCAAAAGAATTGGTCAAACTCCTTTATGATATGTATGTATTTCTTATTTGTTAAGAGTGAGTTCATATCAATATTTATAAATTTCTAGGTCATAAAACCTATAACTTTTCTTGATATATATATATATATATATAAATCTTTCAAATAGTTTTGTAGGACCACATCAAGAATTTGAAGGATGCATGCCATGAAGATCCTTAAGAAATAAGACATAGTTGAACTTGATGAAGAGCTCTCTCAGTGTACTGTTAAGAATATTTTTGGGATTAATGGTGACAAATGAAGATGGGAGATGCCTTTGACAGTCAAATCCATCCACTGCCTACAAACCCTAAGACTCATCAAAGAGGTCTTGAATATGAAAAGGAGAGTAGAAACCATATATAGGTTCATTTGTTTTTCATTGAAGATATATAGGTTCATTTAGAAGTCATCTAAAAGAACAAAATCATGTATGAATTCTTGAAAAATAAGAAGCCCTTTGAATGGATGTAGCTACATGAAGCCACCTTCTAGGCTAATGAAGGCATTTCTTAAATCGCTTACAAGTGGTGTCAAAACAAAAATGTAAAATTATAACACCCTTCTTCAAAATCTTTAACTTTAATATGAGAAATTTAAGGGAGATAAAGAATGATGAACATAGGGAATTTAAGATCCAATTCAGATTCAAAGAATCATATGTTTGGGTAGTCTCACTATGGGAGACTCGTTTGAATCCACTAAGTTTTCAAAATAGTTTTAAGATCAACCACAAGGAAAGAATTAAAAAAGAAAACATGTTTAAATGGGAGAAAATATCCATGAAATAAAGAACTGAAAGTAAGCACGAAGGAGCAAGGAGGAAGGATCTCAAATCGATTTTTTCACCCCTAATCAAGAGCAATCTTCAAAATATTTCATTCTATTTAACTAATGCCAGCTCACTTGCTCAAGCATAGGTTAGTCCTTTAACATTGGGTTTCAACTCTACAATCTTCTATAATCTAACTAGCTCAAATTTTCAACCCAAGCATATAAGCTACCTCCAAACAAATTAATCGGGGAAGCCAAATACATATTTAGGCTATGATCAAACTTGGCTTAAGCTAAAGGGTCAGTCTTTTTAACGCATATCCAGATTGCTTTGTAATGCATGTATAAATAATGGTAATTTAAGTTTTTGCCCTCTTCATTTTTTGCCTCTTCGTTCCAGCGATTTTCCCCTATACGTTCATCTGCGTTCCTCCGCCTGCGTCTCCGCCTGCGTTCCTCTCAACAGCTCTCCCTTCGCCTCCGCCTTCGCAGCAGCTCTCCCTTCGCTCGCCATCTCGAACATTGTCCTGCTCACCTCCAAATCCATCTCGAGGTCCTCCGACGCCGTCACGAGGTATTGGCTCCAAAATCCCTCTCCAAAACCCTAGGTAGAAATCTCCTCTAGGTTGTAGGTTAATCAACATTCATTGACAACTAATTGGAGGTTAATCAAAGCTTTGTTTAATCAGAGGTTCAAGAACAGCGCTAGCTTAGGCGTTGCGCTTAATCTCACCAAGGCGCTCACTCTCCCCTCCGCCTGCCACGTCTCCGCCCCCTCCGCTAAGAACTATGGAGGTACTTTCTTGCTCTTTCCCTCTCTCGATCTGATTTTTGAAATGTTAGGGTTGTGATTAACTTGTTGATTCAATCCATTTTTTTGATTCAATCCATTAAGGGGTCAGTAATTAAGGGGTACCTTAATTTTTTTGATTCAAAGCAACTTATGTTTTCAACTTATTTTTTTGATTCAACCGTAAAAAAGACCTACCTTAATTAACTTGTTGATTCAATCCATTTTTTTGGGAGAAAAAAAAACAAATAATTTGTGATCTACCTTAGACAGCATCTTCTTTGCAACTTATGTTTTCAAGTTGCTTGATCGATCACTATTAGGCCACTATGTGGCAGACTACTCAACTCTTTGATTTCACACCCATCCCCTGCCTTGAGTTTGATTTTCGGAAGCTGCCTAAGACATGCCAATTGTCCCATCCCTTTGGGATTGTGCACGGCCTCTGTTGTGTCAAGAATTCTTAAATTAAGCCGATTGGTAACTTGTCGTGGCAATTCAACAAGCCTGACACAATCATGAAGTTAGGGTTGTGATTAAGGGGTCAGTCTTTTTGAAATTTTAGGGTTTTGGATCTGATTTTTGAAATGTTAGGGTTGTGATTTTGGATCTCCGTTTTTGTTTTCTGGTGTGTTTCAGTGATGTTTTTGCCTGCTGGTTCTGTTTTCCGATTTTTCTGAAGTTATTTGGCTATTGTTGCTTTCATCTTGACGAATGAAACCTGATTAACCTGCAATTAGTTGTCAATGAATGTTGAATTTGCGATTGAGAAGAGACTAGTTTATGAAGTTTACTACTTATGCATAATACTCTGCCATAGTAGTTGTGGCTTCATATATAATCTGCCATAGATGTAGTATAAGCTTTGAACTATGGTGGTAACAAATGAGCTTAGATCAACAAATTCTGTTTGTGTACTTGGCGTGTACTTGGCGTGTGTTCCTGATTTGAAAGCCTTATGCATTCGGTATTATCTTGTTCATTTATTTTGTTTGTTGGTGTAGGAAATGGAAGAATCGAGGCTTAAGGGGCGTAAGCCAATCACAGCATCAGCACGAGCAGCGATTGTTTGGACGTGTCGTACTAAACGCAAGCTAAGACTGGTTCTGGGCCCTCAGCTAAAGAAAAGGGGAGTCCTGCTCGAGACATTGATGGTGCTGCCCATGTGGCTTCTGGAGTTGATGAAGGTCTCCTGAGCCAAGATTGTCCACATGACGCTGTCGATAATGATGGTGCTGCCCATGTGGCTTCTGGAGTTGAGGAAGGTCTCCTGAGCCATGATTCTCCACATGACGCTGTCGATAATGATGGTGGAGGTGATGGTTTAGGCACTGAAGTTCCATTGCGAGATGTTGTTGAGAGCGATACTCATGAGGACGCAGATAACGCAGCTGAAGCCCAGCAAGATGGTGGAGGTGATGGTCAAGATGACGCAGCTGAAGCAGATGACGCAGATGACGCAGCTGAAGCCCAGCAAGATGGTGGAGGTGATGGTCAAGATCCTGACTATTTGGGAGATGCTCATGAAGCCCAACAAGACGACGCAGATGACGCAGCTGAGTCTAATGAAGACTCTGATTCTTATTCCGATGAAGAGGGTGAAACAGGAGTTGCACAACAATCTAAAGGTCGGAAGAGAGGTCGTGAGATGTTCAAGCCTAAGTTGAAAAAGGCCGTGACGGGGGGGCCCAGAAATTCCAGAGCTTCTTATTAGTTTTGAAGCACATGTTGCAGAGGCTATTCGAAGAAAGAAGGTGAGTTAACACATTTTTACACTGACCCTAATTGCGCTTTCTTCATAAAGGGCCAGCCATCATTTTTGCACTGACCATTACAAATAAATGGACAAAGCAACGTTCATCGATGTGTCCATCAGTTTTTGGTGGACAATAGTTAAATGTCCACTTATTTTCTATGATTGTTCAGGATTTGTTTAGCCAGTTCTGTAATAGGCAATAGTGAAATAATATATGTTTTAACCTTTTGTTCACAGGGGCGTGATCCTTTAATCCCCCAACAAAGAAAGTCACAACTGAAGGAATGGGAGTTGACTGATGCAACTTGGTGCAAAATTGTTCGTGATAGTGGGTTGTCTCACTTGCAGCATATCATGTATGACACCATCAACCATCCACTTCTGAGTGCATTCGTTGAAAGGTGGCATCCAGAGACAAATTCCTTTCACATGCCTTGGGGTGAAATGATGATTATGTTGCACGACGTCTATTACATACTTGGTTTGAGAATCTGTGGAGAAGTAGTTGTGGATGAGGAACCTAAACTGAAAAGGGATGCTGAGGCCAAACGATTTGCAGAACTCCTTCATATGAAATATCAAGTTATCATTGAAGATGATGCCAGAAAACGCGGAATTTCATACTCTACCTTGAAGGAGCAATGTATGAGTAGGACAGTTGCTAGGAAGCCCGAGATTATTGCTTCTGGCTTTCTAATGTATTTGATCGGCTCTACACTGTTCACCGACAAATCCCAATGTCGGTTTCCGATTCCATACTTCTTTGCTGTTAAGGATCCTAAGGTAGTGTCAGCTATGTCATGGGGCTCAGCGACTTTATCTTACTTGTATCAGCAGTTGGGCAAGGCTTCGAGAAAAGAGTGCAAACAAATTGCTGGATGTTTGACCTTATTTGAGGTATCATAGCTTAACTAATATATTCTAATTAGTTCATATTGTATCAATTGTCTCTTTTGGTCGAATATATCGTATCAATTGTTTAATACTGTATCGTACACTAAAAATCATGCAGTCTTGGATTTATCATTACTTCCTGAAATTTCGTCCTGTGGAATCTTCGACATGGGATAGTAGCAAGAAACCATGTGCTATGCGGTGGGTCAATACGTTAAAGGTGACAGATCCTAAGAAGATGTTGGCAATATATAGGGATGCTCTTGATCAGATGACAGAATATTATGTAAGTATTCTACAACATGATAATCACTTGGCATAAAAACAATTGATATGACATTATATTGTTCGTTAGTGAATACATTATATAATTTTTTGTTTTGATAGCTTGATTGGTCTCCTTACGTCAAGTTGGACTTCAAAGGGCACCTAGCTGTTTCAAGATTCCACGGAATGATATCTTTCTTAAGCTGTATATGCCGGATAGGTCGAGTAGGCAGTATCAACGCGTCCAAAATATTCCGTTGCCTATGATTATGCCAAAACGTGCCATAAGAGTTGCTGAGGTGGGTAGTTACAGAGTTGAGTACGAGGGATCTTTGTTTGCATGGAAATCCACCCCCCACCATCGCATTTCGTTACAAGCAATGGGTCCTCGGACTACATATGGATTTGAATGCTCTTCTGACTACCTTACTTGGTATAAGCCAAGAACGCATTTGGTGATAAGTCCAGAAGCCATCGCTCCTAGAAGAAAGTGGGCTAAATCGAAGGTATTTCTCTTGTTCTGCATTTCAAATTTCAGTGTTTTAACTTGGTATCTCTATTTACATGTGTTGTGTATGTGAACCGTATCTATCGAGCTGCATCTATCCTTCAACCATGGTTAGATACGACCACTCGAACGGATATTCCCGTTGACCGACGTGACGACATTATGGCTGCTGTTCGAGAGCTCACGACTGTCGGGAGTGAAGAGCCTTCATTTCGCTTTGATTTCCCGGTGGGTGGTGCTAGTGGTCATGGGGGTGATGAAGATGGGGAGGAAGAAAATGATGCAACTTGATCTTCACATTATGTTAGCAATGCTTTAAGTTCTGAATTGTTCAGATTTGGCTAAACTATGATCCCACTTTTGGTTATGCTTAGACTTTTGAATTGTTCGGATTTGGCTAAATTGTGATCCCACTTTTGGTTATGCTTAGACTTGGAACATGATTACGTGTTGTTATGTGGATCGAACATCATATGTAAGATTGGTGGTGGTAGACCGGCGTTTTTAAGTAGTTAATGTTTACAACGATCATTTTCTTGGCTAAAAATTTTGGGGCTATATATGCACATTCACCTGATTTATATGGACACGAGATTTGGGGCTATATATGCACATTCACCCGATTTCGCCCAACCACTCGGTCGAGGTCTCGGCCTTGTTGACGTCTGGAGACAAGGGTGGGGAATAGAACGAGTTAAGACCCAGGTTCAGTAAGTTTTTCTGGACAAGACAAAACTGTCCATACAATGCATATGGACATATTAGCGTTGTCCATTAACTGGTTGTGGACAATTTGGGACATGTCCATTAGTTTAGTATGGACAACGTTATATGAACGCTCCTCACCAAAACAGAGGGCAACCCGGGAAACTTCTCGGTCGATTATGGGTGGGGAATGGGTGGGGACTGGAACGAGTTATATGACGTCGATCTGGAGACAAGGGTTGACGTCTGGAGACATGGGTGGGGAATGGAACGAGTTAAGATCCATGTCCATTATGTTTTTTTGGGCATGTCCCACTGAATGCTATGGACATATTATCTTTGTCCATTAAATTTTGGTGGAGTATCTGGTTTTGTCCATTAGTTGTTTGTGGATGAACTCTAAATGTCCATTAGTTTTCTTTGGACACAACGTCTCCACCGAGTTCGTGGAGAGGAGGACAAAATACGCTTAGACAGTGTTTACACAGATGAATCCTTAATCATCAGAGATCGGAATAACCGTACAACCAAACACTTCACGACGATCAGTTATATCATCCTTGTAGAGTTGAAATCTTGATCTGAAATGTTCGTCCAACCCCCAAGCACCTCTTTGAGAAGTTGTGTGCCATAATGTGTATAATTCTGGCAATGGTGAACAAGCATCTAACTCTACCTACAAGGACGAAAAATATTGTTGTAATATTGATATGTTGTGAAGACATGTCTTCATAAAACCTAAACGGAATATATAGGCTCACATACCGAAATTTAATGCGGCACATCTGGCAGAAGACAAATGGAGAATGTTCCGATATCAGCACAAGTGTAGCCAGGTGTCAAAGTTAGAGGAAGAAATGTGCGGTTACAAGCTCCCACCGAAACAAATGCCTTTTGAAACGCAGTTGCAACCAAAAACCCCATTTCCGGAAGAGATAGCCAAGTCTTCATAGGAGCAAAACCCTCTGAAACATGTTGTAGTGCCTCCAGATTGTAGTCAACTGATTGATGTAAGAATGTCGGGGCATACAACCTTTTCCTCTTGTTTAACTCATTATATAACGTTGTTTTGACAAATGTCCAATCTTCTTGTGGCCACCCTAAACTACGTGCAATTGATCTATACCCACAATTTCCATCACTGATGACATCAGCATAGCCAATCACAAATGGGTTGATGCATGTGGGTATGGAGTATGCATACGGACATATAACTGCACCAATTTAAAAATCCGTCAAAAGCCCATAGTGACGAACGATCAAACTTCTCCGCAAAATTTTATACATTGTTCAACTCACCTGTGGGGGTGGATATCTGAGCATGCATATCAGCTGATGTGCGAGATGTGTCAAACGTATTTTCTGTAACATTGGATAACCCCATTTCCACCGTCATAGTTGGACAACATTCTGTTGTACTAGCAAAATGACATTCAGATTAATTGATTTTTATTGAAATAAATTTACCTCTTGGAGTTGCTTCACTCAACGATAGGGGAGATAGCGTGCAAGTTGCTTCACTGAACAATAGGGGAGATAGCGTGCAAGGAGTATTTGGTACAATACTCTCCAACCGACTACCTATAAAGTCAGAAGCTAACGTTTACTACTCATGTGTAGAACCGTTTGTTTAAACAGTACGAGTTATCTATTACCTCTAGATGATGACCTTCGAGATGATGGAATAATTGGAGTACGAGCCAACTCAAAAGGCCTGGTACGAGATTTTTTGGGAGGTGTTGTGTCAGAGTTAGTATACTCCCACGAAGAAGGCCATCTCTGGCATGGAACCTTGTTTTTTTTGGGACGACCCTTGCCCTTGCCCATATTCGGTTCTTCCAAACTTGTCAATTGTGGATGCGTCCATTCATGGACAGTTCTAGCATACCGGTGTTGTTCATCAACTAGTAGGTTAGGGAACTCCTTGTGATAAAAATCGTCCATCAAGCATCTTACAACCCGACGCTTGCATGTGTCGTCATCCTCGTTCCTCACATCAACACTAATTTCTAGTTGCCTCCAAAAACCATGAATAACACTAGGAGGAACACGTTTCTTCGCAGCCACATATCGTGCAAGTTCATGAAAACAAGGCAGTCCATGTGTAACTGGCAGCAGGCATGCACAATCCGTAGTGAACTGACATGTGGCAGATAACCGCTTGTGTTCTTTCATTAAAAATTCCAAACACTTGTGGGATACAACGTGTTGTAATAGTTTGAACACTTCCAGAGTTGAAGCAGATGACATTGAGATTGTTCGGGACTTTCCGAAAGAAGCCTTAACTTCACCAATCTGCATGGTAAGTAAGGAGTGCATTCTAGTAAAGACACCACCCAAGCCATAAGTATGAGTTCCTAGAAACTTTTTTAGCACAGCATGAGCACCTTCGACCCTACAACAGTCAAACATAAGAAGTAGCAAGGAAGTCAGCTTAGTTACAAAAAAACAAGATGACATCTCATTTATAACTCAGCATGAAATACCTATTTGTGGTGTGAGTGCCAAAATGAGCTACAGTGTCCGTCCAAGCTGAGACAAGTCTTTTCTTATGATTGTAGAGCCAAGTGGTCGTAAGATATGCAAGCAATTTAGGCACGTGTCTCCTTTTTGACTGAATAAGTGCCAAACGCTTTAAGTATACCTCCTCGGTAGCTGACAACCATAAGTTTCTGCAATCATTTGCAAAATCAGTTCCAGAAGGATCATGACCGCATATCTTCTTTGCTTTGTTCTCTATATTCTTATACACATGTCGACGACACAGTAAGTGCATTGCATCTGGAAAGACTTTTTCAGTTGCATTAATCAGTGCCATCTCTCGATCAGTTACAATCGCAGTTGGTGACTCTCCTATGATTGTGTACAACTCTTTTATCTGAGTGACAACCCAAGTGTAATTCTCCTCTTCCTCTTCACTTATGAATGCAGTGGCAATATTGAAGTTCCTCCAAGTGGATCTAAATCCAACTACTTCAAAGCAAGGGACATGGTACCTATGTAAATTTGAATTGAACCATGAAATACGATTAAGTAATAACACACTCAAATAGAATGAATAAATTAATCATAAATTTAAAAAAGAGGAATTAAATTAGTAACGAAAAAGAGGAGAATTATTTACCTGTTTGTATTGTATGTTGAATCCATAATCAACACATTTGGAAATGCCTTTAACAGAGCTAATGATTCTGGATGAGTCCACATATGCTAGATGTTCCCGGTCTCACTCGGTGTCGCTCATGGTATCCTAGTCTGGTTTTCTCAGCGAGGAAGTGTTGTATCACAGTTCGACCACCCTTCAACTCCTTTGCAAGCTTATATCGAGCGTTGTACACTTGTTTAGACGTTGTGAGATTCATCTCATCGGCCTTTAGTGCACACATGATTTGTTTTGCAGAGCATTGGTTGAGAGTTAATCTTCTCGTCAGTTCATACTCTACCTTGTTCAACTTTCCGGCAAATGAATGCCCATGTAAACTTTTTTGAAGAGGATGGTTGTGCTTGCCACGTACAACTTTAACCTTCCATGTACCTCTTGTAGCCTCGTAACACTGCAACCTAAAAGGACATTGACATTTTTTTGTCTTTATAGTCTCATCCTCTCCTTTCACTGGAGTGTATTTTCCATTCTTTTCACACGCCATCCATGTTTTTCCAAGCGTAGAACTAGTACTCTTGAGCACACGACATACCACTAAGCACATTTGGTTTTTTCGTCCGATAAACCTCACTAACTCAAGTAACTCATCACGACTAGAGAACGTTTGCTCTGTTGCAAACATTTCAGAATAATCGGAATTCTCAAACTGAGCCAATTCATTAGGATTATTTCTATCCCAATCATTACCAGCTGAAGGTGGATACACATTTAAGGATTGTTGCATTTGATGAAAAGCGTTATCCATCCAATGTAAACCACTTGAAAAGTCGCCCTCAATATGGGTTCTGACATCATTGTTGTGTAAGGTCCTCATGTTGTACATTCCAAGTTGTATCCCCAACTGTTGGGACGATATTAAGGACGTCAGTCGTTAATATCCAAACCAATAATAATCGTCCCTTGTTTTGATAATGACAAACTCAAATGTATTTGATAAGTTGTCCAAGTTTTGATCTCAGGTAAGTCCAGTGGACGCACATGAGCGAAAAGGACAACAAGTGAACAACAGTCCCTATCCTGTAGGGACGCATGTTACCAGAACTTCCAAAGCTAAACGTAATTGGTGGAGTCCCTGCGCAAGATAGGATGGAGTCCTCATCAAGAAGGGACGCGCGCCAAAATACGGACGAAGTTCAAATTCAAATCAAGGCCGCCCCAACATGATTACATCATCGTCCGGCCTTAGTCCTCAGAAGGAAGCTTCCTTTGTCTGGGCACGTGTAGACAATGCCAAAGACGTCGCTTTCCCAGCAATGGTCCGCTACCCACGCGGAGGCTTCCCAAGCGTCAACAGAGTTGACCTCCTCAAGACGCTCATCGCACCGTTGATCAAAGATCGAGGATCCTGCCAAGTCTCAGAGGACGCTAGAGGACAAGAATCACTTCCGCTATAAATACTCTCCAAGGAGTATGCATAGCGGTAGAGATGTGTGTGTGCAAGAGTGGACTTTGAAGACTTTCTCTCAAGCTCTCCCGAAGCATTCAAGAACACGAACGAAGATCAAGAAGATCAAGTGAGCTTGAAGCAAGAGAAAGAAAGTCCAACCACATCAAATCCAAAACAAACCACAAATCAATTAGAGTTGTAGTTTGTCTCTCACAACGAACCGTGAGAGACGTGACTGATAGCTTCCTTATAGCTAAGAGTGTTAGGTTACTTGTTAGGTTGAAAGGAGTGTTACTAGTGAGGCTAAGGACGGACGCTTAGCTCAGAGAAGTGTAACGACTCGCCTAAGTTGTAAGGACTCGCTCTTAATAAGATAAGGGACGGCTATTGAAAATCCTCCAACGGAGGTAGAGGTTTACCCATAAGACTAGTTGGTCTTAGTGGGGTTCCTCTATAAATACTCGTGTCCACTTATCTTGTACTCTGTTAAGTCTATTTTCCGCTGCACTAAAGGACGCCCTTAACCCAGTTAAGGACGCCCTCATTAACTGACTTACGATCCATCAATTGGTATTAGAGCAGGCGCTCTAGATTTTTGTTGAGTTGCAGGTACAAGATGGACATGGAACCTATTGGAATCTCTTTTGTAAAGCCTCCTCGTCTGACGGACGGCAACTTCAACCGCTAGAAGATCCGCTTCGAGAACTTTTGCAGAAGTCAGAATTATCAATGCTGGAGAGTGATCATGAAGGGTGACCTTACCATCCCTGATGACAAGAAAGACAAAGAGGACGAGTGGGGTCCTGACGAATTCAAGCTTTTGGAAACAAACGCTAAGGCTATATGCTTCCTTCAAGCGTCCCTCTGCGAAAGGGACGCCACCCGAGTTAGCAATTTGGCAACAGCCAAACTACAATGGGAAGCTCTTGAGAAGTACCATGTGGGTACGGCAGAGATGAAGGAAGACGTCAAGCTTGAAATCAAACGAGAGTTCTATGCCTTCAGAATGCTTCCTAACGAATCTGTCAAGTACTACTCATACCGCTTTGAAGCTCTTGTGACCAAGATGCGAAATTTAGGCATCCCAGAAGCTGAAGTCTCAATGAGAAACAGAGTCGGAGTAGTCATTGATGGGCTTACAGGAAAATGGAATTTTGATAGGACTACGTTCAAGGAGAACATAGCCAACAAAACCCTGGATATGGAAGAGATCTATGGGAAGCTGAGAGGCTATGAAGCGAGAAGGGAAGCTGATATGGCTGAATTGGCTAGAAACCCCCAGACAGATCTTGCCTTGATGACGTCAACTCCAGAGTACGCTGAGTATCTGCGCCACCAAAGAGATATTGCCCTAATGGTGGAAGCAAATAAAAATGAGAATCGTGAAAGGATGCGTGCTCAAGCTTTGAAAGAAAAGGAAAGCAAGACTAAGGAACAGCTGGAAGAAGAGGAAGAGATTGCCCTTCTACACAAAGTTGCTCGCTTATGGGGTAAAAAGGCCAGAGATTCCAAGAAACACAAGATGCCTTACAAAAAGGAGAGTCCCAAGTATACAGAGGCAGAGATGAAGGAACTTACTTGCTACAAATGTAACAAGAAAGGACACTTTGCTAAAAGGTGTACTACGGGACTAAACTCAAAAGAAATGAAGATGAAAGCTCTCTTGGGAGCGTGCGAAGCCGCATGGGATAATGTGAGTTCTGATGATGAAGAACCAGAAGGACCAGTGGCGTACATGGCTGTGGAGGACGCCCCAGTTCTTGAAGAGGACGCTTATGAAAAGGAACAAGAGGTAACTCGTGAATCCATGATGAACTTCTTAGAGAATTGTTCCAAAACCAAACTTATTAAGCTCATTAAAAGAATCATGGAAGAAAGCGTTGTTATGCAACATAGAATGGATGAACTTGAACTTGAAAGTGAAAATAGGCTAGTTGAATGTGAGAACTGTGCTACAGTTTCGTTACAACTAGAGTCCTCGTATGTCGAAGTTAAATCCCTGAAAACTGAAGTGATGTGCCTCAAGCTAGAGAACGCTAAGCTTAGGGAAGAGGTGAAAGTGTTAGGGAAGAGCCCGGTAACTGAGGTAGTTCAACCAATGGTGTTTGTCCCAGCCAAAAGAGGACTAGGATACGAGTCTGACACTAGGAACTCTCTCCCTAGTGACTTTGAGGCTAGCAAAACCTCAGAACTTGAATTAGAAAGGGAAAAGACCAAGAACCTTCTTGAAAGAATTCGAGTCCTAGAGAGTGGAGAGAAAGGTAAAAGGGACTATTACACTAACTCCACTAGTCATAGGATCTATAAGAAGATTGCTAAGGGGGAAGGTTCAAAAGTTTGTAACCCTGAAAAGATGAAAAAGAACAAAATCCAACGTCCCAACAAGAAGTACTACCTTGGTACTTACTATAGGACGTGTTGGTACTGTGGAAAAAGAGATCACTTCAAATATGATTGCCTGAAACTGAAGAACGACATTGAAAGTGGCAAAGCTGCTAGGAATAACATTGAAAATGATAAGTCCGTCCCTAAGGCCAACCCTAGACGTCCTAGACGATCTAAGAGTTCTTTCAGAAAGCATGCTATTTCAAATGATGTGAATATAAGTGACTACATGCCAGAACCAGAGTTCTATTTCTGTAACGAACCAGGTAAGGAACACCTTGCCTGGGTCGCCATACACTAACCTTGTTTTGGCAGGTGGAAGTGAGGGGACGTCCATGGATCATTGATAGTGGCGCCTCAAACCATATGACAGGAAGCCAGATCCATCTCACTTCTATCCAAAGTAGCACCACGGGAGGAACAGTCTCGTTTGGCAACAAGGGCAAAGGAAAGATCAAAGGGACGGGAACTGCTATTCTCAATCCGTCTATCAAAGCGACAAATGTTAGCCTTGTTGAAGGACTTGGCTTCAACCTCCTAAGCGTCTCTCAAATGTGTGATCAAGGTGAAAACTTAGTTACATTTGACTCAAAGGAGTGCCTCGTCATCAACAAGAAATCCAACAAAGTCGTCCTCAAAGGAGTCCGAAAGAACAATGTCTACATCTTCAATCAGGAGTTCAAGCCAAAATCTGAGTTGTGCTTATCTGTGTCAAAGGAGGACGCTGACCTCTGGCATCGCCGACTTGGCCATGCTGGACCAAGCACAATCCTCAAGCTTCATCAAAGAAATCTTGTGAAAGGTCTTCCCCAAATTGATCCTGAGAAAATTGAACAGTGTGAAGCATGTATCAAAGGGAAGCAGACAAGAACGTCCTTTAAGTCAAAGAACGATGTCAGCACAAAGAAACCTTTGGAACTTCTCCATATGGATCTTTGTGGACCAATGAAGACGTTAAGCTATGGTGGAAAGAGGTATATCTATGTCCTTGTAGATGACTTTTCTCGATTCACCTGGGTTCTTTTCTTAGCTTCAAAAACAGATTGCTTCAACGCATTCAAAGTCTTCATCAAGCAAGTGGAAGTTGCGCTTGAGACGCCTCTCAAATCCATAAGATCAGACCATGGGACGGAGTTTCAAAACTCAGAGTTCGTGGCCTACTGTGATCAACATGGAGTCTCTCACAACTTCTCAGCTCCAAGGACTCCTCAACAAACTGGAGTGGTGGAAAGAAAGAATAGGATGCTGGAGGATATGGCAAGGACTATGCTCTTAGCCAATAGCGTTCCCAAGTACTTCTGGGCTGAAGCTATTGCTACAGCGTGCTACATTATCAATCGAGCCATGATCCGTCCTTTGCTGAAGAAGACGTCCTATGAGTTGCTGAATGGAAGAAAGCCTCGCATCGACTATCTCAGAGTCTTTGGATGCAAGTGCTTTGTTCACAACAATGATAAAGAAAGACTTGGAAAGTTTGACGCAAGAAGTGACGAAGCCATATTCCTTGGATACTCCCTCACCAGTAAAGCGTATAGAGTTTTCAATAAACGAACTCTAAAGCTTGAGGAGAGCATTCATGTTGTGTTCAAAGAAAGTTCTTCTCACAAAGATAAACCAAGTAAGAAAGAACGCTCATCTCCTCTGCAGCAGGATGACTCCGATGATGAAGTTGATTTCGGGTCCTCTGGAAAATACTATGTTCCTAAGGACGCTACTCAAAATCCTGAAGAAGTCTCAGTAGAAGTTCCCAGTGTTGTTCAGGAAGTTCCATCTCAAAGTGAATCTCCAGCTCAACATGAGGTCGCTGAATCAAGCCTACAAGGAGAACAGCGTCAAGAAGAGGACGCTCAACCTGAGGGGGAACTCTATGAAACTCTCAATGAAGACGACGGGTTTGACTCAGATGAATCTGATTGGACGGACCCTAGGTGTACTCCTGTAAGGGACGATACTCATAAGGGATCCCATCTTTCAAGACTTCATTCAACGGATCAAATCATCTCAGATATGTCAAAAGGAGTTCAAACAAGATCAGCCGTGAATCAGTCCCTTAATGCTAACATAGCGTTCTGTGCCTTCAACGCCTTTGTGTCCTTGGTTGAACCTAAGAACATAAAGGAAGCACTCCAGGACGCTGATTGGATTCAGGCCATGCAAGAGGAACTTAATCAATTCGAAAGAAATAAGGTTTGGACCCTCGTCCCTCGTCCGAGAAACAAAAACATAATAGGGACGAGATGGGTCTACAAGAACAAGCTTGATGAGAATGGTCGCGTGTCAAGAAACAAAGCAAGGCTTGTGGCTCAAGGCTATAGGCAAGAGGAGGGGATCGATTATGATGAAACCTTCGCTCCTGTCGCCAGGATTGAAGCCATTCGCCTCCTCATCGCCTTTGCCGCTCACAAAGGGTTCAAGCTTTTTCAAATGGACGTCAAGACAGCCTTTCTCAACGGCAAGCTCAAAGAAGAAGTGTACGTCGCTCAACCTCCAGGATTTGAGGACACTGATCACCCAGATCATGTGTACTTCTTGGACAAGGCACTCTATGGACTCAACCAAGCCCCTCGTGCATGGTACGATAGGTTTGCGTCCTTCCTCTTGTCCAACGGGTACACACGAGGTAACATTGATAAAACCCTGTTCTTAAAGAAAGTTCTTAAAGATGTCTTAATTGTCCAAGTCTATGTCGATGACATAGTCTTTGGAAGCACTAACATAAAATTTGTAGAGGAATTCAAGAACTTGATGAGTAGTGAGTTTGAGATGTCCCTCATAGGAGAACTCAACTTCTTTTTGGGACTCCAAATCACTCAGCTCAAAGATGGGACGCGGATTCATCAACAAAAGTACATCCGTGAAATGCTTGAGAAGTATGGGATGAACTCTTCAAAACCCATTGATACTCCCATCTCCCCAAACACTCGCCTCTATGCTGATGAAGAAGGCAAGAGTGTAGATCAAAAGCTTTACAGAGGAATGATAGGGTCCTTGCTATATCTTACGGCAAGTCGTCCCGACATCATGTTCGCTGTATGCTTGTGCGCTCGATTCCAAGCAAATCCAAAGGAGTCCCATATGCAAGAGGTCAAAAGAATCTTCAGATATCTCAAGGGACGGGATGACCTATGTCTATGGTATCCCAGAAGGACGTCCCTGAACCTGGTAGCTTACTCTGACGCAGATTACGCTGGCCATGTGGTGGATAGGAAGAGCACCTCAGGAATGGCACAATTCCTTGGCTCATGCCTTGTATCTTGGGGATCCAAAAAGCAAAACTCCGTGGCACTATCAACCGCGGAAGCTGAGTACGTTGCTGCTGCTTCGTGCTGCTCACAAGTCCTATGGATCAAGTACCAACTTGAAGATTATGGTACGTCCCTCAACACAGTCCCTATCTTGTGTGACAACACCAGTGCTATAAGTATTGCCAAAAATCCCGTTCATCATTCTAGGACGAAGCATATTCACATAAGGCATCACTTTCTTCGTGATAATGTTGAACTTGGATTAATTAGAGTGGATCATGTTAGGACTGAGGACCAAGTGGCCGATATTTTCACAAAAGCACTTGATAGACGTCCCTACGAGCACCTCCGGTTGCTCTTGGGGATGATAACTTTTAAATGATCAAGTCCCGTTCTATTATTCCCTCCATGATTGGCCATGTCTTGTTGAGAACTTGTTTTAAGGTGTGTCATGCATTAAAGTCATCTTTAAAGGACGCTAGTCTAAGATATATGTATTCGCTTGTGTCCTTGAATGGTATTCATTTCGCTTTTCATCTCAAGAGTATCCCTGATCACCCTACCCTCATCATAAGCCGAAATGATGGGAACTCTAAGCTTACCCAAGCCGAGAATCTTGCAAACGCGTCCTATGAGCATTTCTTGTTTCACCCTTTACGGGACGTACTTGCTTGATTTTCAAAAATGGTTCTAAGTGATCAAAGGGACGCGTGCTAAGAGCTGAGAGTTGTCTGTACAGAGTTCTAATTACAGAGGTTGAGATCAGTGAATGGGACGCCGTGGTTCAGTTCTGTGTTGTGTAGTGTTGTGTGTTGAAAGGACGTCAGGTCAGAGTCCTTTGCAGTTGTGAGAAGTTTGAATGGTTGAAATTGGGAAGGTAAACCGTTTTAGCGAATCGTCAGCGAAAATCTCGGGATATGCGTAAACAGTGCTCAACAGCTGTATTCCTTAGCAAAGAAGAAAGCCACGCGTGGGAAGGCGGGTGGAGGAAGCTGTGTGTAAAGACCCTGTTACCCCTGACCGTCCAACTTCGTCTTCTTCCTATATATACCCACCTGTGCACTCCGAAAACCTTTCTTCGCTCTTCTGCTGTTTGCACACTTTTAGAAATCTCAAAGATCTTCCAAATCTTCAACCGAATCCCGAAATCTCTCTCCAAACCCTAATCCTCTCCTATTTAACCCATCTCAAAAATGGACAACACAAGAGCCTCAAAGAATCCCTCACCCTCGTCGGCAGCGAAAAACACTAGCTCTTCGAGATCTCCTCCGGTGAAAGGCCGGTCATTAATGGAGTCGAGAGGCAGACCTTCCGGCCGACAAGAACCCCCTCGCCACCTTTCCTCCTCTCAAAGCACCCAGCGCCGCCACTCCAACACCCCTCCTCAACCCCTTCGCTCCCAACCTCCTCAACAAAAACAACCATCCCGCTCTCAATCCAAAACCCAGCCGAAGAGGTTCTCATTTCTGGAGAAGCCCTTCAAACCCGGGCCTGAGCCAGAAAATATCACCAAAGCCTCTGTTTACAGTGGCTCAATTGGCCGGCTCCCCTCTCAACCCAAACGCCGTCCTCCCCTTGACCCTCTCATTGAGGACTGGCTTGAAAAGGAGCCTAGGACGCTCGCCAACATTTGTCTTAGGGCGTCCACTCTCGAACATCCTCCTAAAATCCAACGCCTCCTCCACTACTTCATGATCACATATGTCAAGCCCCGCCTTCAAGAAACCAATCACACCAACCCACCGTTCATTGGGCCAGGAATCATTTCTGACTCTTTTGGTGGAACCATGGACGAGCTCGCCAAACTACTTCCTGATATACTGGAGTTTGTTGTAGCTCCTACGGGCTCCGTCCCTTCTCAAAAAAGGAAAAGGCCTTCCTCTCCCCCTCCGTCCAAATCGCTCCAAATTAAAGGCCCTTCCTCCTCCCCACCAAAGCCAGTCCCTTCCGCCCCTCCTCCTGCCCCAAAACGACGCCTCAAGACCTCTGCTCAGCTTGAAGGCGTCACGGATGAAGAAATGGCCGCCATTCGCCTCTCCGAAATTCAACTGGCAAAAGAGGAGAAGGCGCGCCAAGAGCAAGAGCAAGCAGAGAAAGCAGCCGTTGAGAAGGCGATCCAAGCGAGTATGCAGGACCTTCGTCATCTCCCTCCTCCTCCTCCAAGGGTAGAGGACGCTCCTCAAGTCCAGGCCAAGGACGCTCCACAAGTCCAGGTCCAGGCCAAGGATGCTACCCCTGCTACTCTGCCGCCTCCTCCCTCTGCTCCGCTCAAGGTGAAACCGATCTCAGTGGTTCCGCCCAGCTCCTCCTCTGCTCCTCCCCCAAAAGATAAGCTCCGCACTCCCTCTCCCTCTCCCCCTAGAGCTTCTCCTCCTCCTTCTCCTCCTCCGCCTGCTCCGGCCGTCGAAGAAGCTGCTCAAGTTCAAGGGACGTCTCCTCCATCCGTTCCCACAGAGTCCTTGGCAAGGACTCCAGCGGTGGACGCGCCTCCCACAGAACAGGCGTCCATAGCTGAGGACACTACAATGGTTGAGTTCCAAGAACAACGGAACGAAGCCTCCGATGACGAGGACGCCCCTCCCCAGGATGAGGAACCTGAGGAAGAGGAGGGAGATGGAGATGAAGAAGATGGTGGTGATGAAGTGATCGTGAGCAATGGCTCCAAGCAGAAACGCTTCAAGAAAATCCTATCGCTGCTCCTCTTCACCGCCGAGTTTCTGGCAAAGAACCAACGCCAAGAGTTCTTGGATCTTCTTGAGTTCCAGGGTTGGACGCACTTGGGCGCTGAGGCCGCTGATGTTGACCCTGATGAGGTTCTCCGTTTCTACTCAAAGTTCGAAATCACAGAAGTAAACGGGAAGCCTCAGGGGACTTTTGAAATCGATGGGGACGAGTACTCTGTTGCTGAGGGCACCGTCCGCAAAATGCTAGGCCTGCGTCCTTCTCCGCAAGATGCTCTGCACGATCTTCCGTGCAAAAACTTTGGCCGTTTCTCCCAAGATGAAATCCTCAACAGAATATTCAATGGGAGACAGCCAGCTGCTAAGGACAGAGTTGCTCATTGCCTCACCAAGACGGGCGTCCTTGCGCATCACTTCATTGTGCGCATGGTCGTCCCCCGCCAAGAGAAGAAGTCCATTGTTCAGATCACTGATAGTATTCTCTTGGACGCTTTCTTGGAACGCAAGCCGATAAACTTGCCCCGAGTAATCTTGGAACACATGGGCAAGTGCACAGGAGGCAGGCACTCTCTTCCTTTCCCCGGCTTGGTCAAGCAAATTCTGAAGCAGCAGGGACTCTATGCTCCTAAACAAGAGCGTTCCTTTGGCATTCATTGGGACGTCAGGCAAATTACACTCCCTCCAGTTGGGAAACTCAGGTGTGATGAGCCCCTTCCGTCCGTTAAGCGCCAACTGGACAAGGAACGGAAAGAGGCTGAAAGGAAAGCCGAAGCTGAGAGGAGAGCTCAAGCTGCTGTTGCTGCTGAACCTGGAGAAGGAGATCACGAAGCTGAAAATGTCCAAGTAGTTGGGACGCCAGCTGAGGACGCTGCTGATGACGAGGACGAGCTCGATGGTATGAGCGTCCCTGATGAGGCTGAGAGGCACTCTATGAAGTATCTGATGGGCATGATGATCGAGTACCAGTGCATCATGATTGATCTAATTCAGCAGGTTCACGACACACTTCACGTCCACACAGACCTTCTTGAGCGCAACAACGAGCTCCTTGCCCAGAACAACCATCTTCAGGAGCAACACCTCAAAGCCCTTGGCAAGCGTCCCAGAAAATGATCACCTCCCCCCCTCTCTAACCCTGAAACAATTTATCATTTCTTGAGTTTTTGTTAAGACAATGGGACGCTGTCCCCGTTTTGAACACTTGTTGTGAATGTCTGTAATGAACGTTCTCGTTTCTCATTCTGAATGCCATTCACTACATTTGTGGTTCATTTTGTCTAAGCGTACCTTTCTTTAGTTATGACTTTGTGCTTGCATGCTTTTCGACTTGTTCTCCTTTTCGATGATGCCAAAAGGGGGAAGTATAGTTTTGCAGAGATGCGATTGTCCTTAAGTTATCATAGAAAGCATGTATTCAGGGGGAATTTCGGCCAAGTCAAAAGGTCGTTAGTTAGGAATAAAATAGAACGCACTTAAAAGAATGTGTTGCATGCCAATCTAAGCTGAAAAGAAAATCAAAGTGTAGTTCCTCATGCTAAAAGCTTTACTTCTGTGTGCATTATTTGAAAGAGTTTGTCATCATCAAAAAGGGGGAAATTGTTGGGACGATATTAAGGACGTCAGTCGCTAATATCCAAACCAATAATAATCGTCCCTTGTTTTGATAATGACAAACTCAAATGTATTTGATAAGTTGTCCAAGTTTTAATCTCAGGTAAGTCCAGTGGACGCACATGAGCGAAAAGGACAACAAGTGAACAGCAGTCCCTATGCTGTAGGGACGCATGTTACCAGAACTTCTAAAGCTAAACGTAATTGGTGGAGTCCCTGCGAAAGATAGGACGGAGTCCTCATCAAGAAGGGACGCGCGCCAAAATACGGACGAAGTTCAAATTCAAATCAAGGCCGCCCCAACATGATTACATCATCGTCCGGCCTTAGTCCTCAGAAGGAAGCTTCCTTTGTCTGGGCACGTGTAGACAATGCTAAAGACGTCGCTTTCCCAGCAATGGTCCCCTACCCACGCGGAGGCTTCCCAAGCGTCAACAGAGTTGACCTCCTCAAGACGCTCATCGCATCGTTGATCAAAGATCGAGGATCCTGCCAAGTCTCAGAGGACGCTAGAGGACAAGAATCACTTCCGCTATAAATACTCTCCAAGGAGTATGCATAGCGGTAGAGATGTGTGTGTGCAAGAGTGGACTTTGAAGACTTTCTCTCAAGCTCTCCCGAAGCATTCAAGAACACGAACGAAGATCAAGAAGATCAAGTGAGCTTGAAGCAAGAGAAAGAAAGTCCAACCACATCAAATCCAAAACAAACCACAAATCAATTAGAGTTGTAGTTTGTCTCTCACAACGAACCGTGAGAGACGTGAGTGATAGCTTCCTTATAGCTAAGAGTGTTAGGTTACTTGTTAGGTTGAAAGGAGTGTTACTAGTGAGGCTAAGGACGGACGCTTAGCTCAGAGAAGTGTAACGACTCGCCTAAGTTGTAAGGACTCGCTCTTAATAAGATAAGGGACGGCTATTGAAAATCCTCCAACGGAGGTAGAGGTTTACCCATAAGACTAGTTGGTCTTAGTGGGGTTCCTCTATAAATACTCGTGTCCACTTATCTTGTACTCTGTTAAGTCTATTTTCCGCTGCACTAAAGGACGCCCTTAACCCAGTTAAGGACGCCCTCATTAACTGACTTACGATCCATCACCAACCTCGACCCCAATATATACCTCAGCATCAGCCTGGTTCAAACACATCAACGAAGTTAAAAAAAACGTGTACTGTACACGTCCACAACAATATAATGGACATAATTTATTTGTCCATAGTGTTACTATGGACAATATATAAACGTCCACATATCCGATGGACAAAGTATATTTTTCCGGTTAAACTAAATGGAGGAAACGATGACAAGCTAGAACGCAAATGTTATCGTCAAACGCACAGCCCCTGAACAACAAAAGTATAAATCTTTACGTGTATACCCTAACATTAAACACTAAACCCTAAACCCCTAAACCCCAAATACTAAAACTTTGTACATATCTAAACCCGAAATCCTAACATCAAACCCTAAATCCTAAACCTTAACATAGCTTAAAAGCCCAAAAAAGAACTAAAGCTACACCTATATAGCAAAACAACATAAACATACCTCATTTTGGGAATAATTAATCGAGATATCTTCCAGACCGACATTCAACTCTTCGTACGACATTATATTGTTGTGGACCTCCACATATCACTCTATGCTTTTGTGAGAGAATATAGAAGAGTACCCAAAGTTCTTTTCCACCCAATTGGTCGTGAACCAGAGAATGTAGAAGAGATGCCAGAGATTGTAGAAGAATATCTCCACTCTTAACCCACAATTAAATGTGTTAGTTGTGGGTAAGTCTAGTTATTCAATGCGATTTTCAACTTTTCCCGCTCCGACATACCGTCCGTTATAAGTATATGGACAACGTCAATGTGTCCATAAAAATACCATGGACAAAAGTAACCTGTCCACCTGTTTTCCGTGGACATGAATGAACTGTCCATCCCTTTTTAATGGCATATTGACGCAGCCTAAATTCTCGTTCTCACGCACATATACCCCTCTTCATCCTCGCACACGAACAGATCTCCTCCCCTCTTCAATCCTCATCCTCTTGCAGCCCCTTTGAGAGAACGCACGAATCTCCTCCAACGCCACCGCCGCCCAGCTGCCAGGCTTCCGTTCGCTCTTCCGCCAAGTCAGAGCCGCGCGCCCCGACATTAGCCACCACCTAGCAGCCGAGCCACCTCCTCAAAGTATAAACCCTAAGGTTAGAATTTCGGATTTTTATGCTCAAAATTGGTCTCCTTGGATTTGATTGTTTGGTTTTTTGTTTGCTGAAATAGCTTTTCCTTGGTGTCAAGCTCCCTTTTTTGCTTGCTATGGTTTCCTTAGATTTTTCCGCCTAGGGTTTTCGATTGCAAGCCACATAATCTGAAACAGAAATTGCATTAGCTTTATGGATACTTGCATTGATTGGTACATTGTTGTCTATGCGTTGGATATTCCGGAGAAATTTGTTTGCTTGTGAAGGGTGTTTGTGCCACTGTTTCGTTATGGGAGTTGTTGTTTAAGGGGACAATCTATTACGAAATTTGTTTGTTATGGGAGTTGTTGTTTATGGGAGTTGTTGTTTCAGAGATGTATGTAATTAGTTGGTTAACCAACTAGGTTTCTTTTTTGTGTATATAGGATGTATACCTCTGATTCCGATTGCTCTAGCTACCAAAGTGGTGATATACGAAAGTATGAGCATCACTTCTGTCCACGTAACGAAGAGCAAGAAAAGGAGGATGACTTGGATTCGTATATCCGGATGCTGATGGATATTAGTTGTGTTGAATGTAATACCCCAAAGCTCTTCGAACAAGTAATCAAAGACTTGAGGAAGGAAAAGACTGAAATAAGACGTCAAGTGTGGGAGAAGAATGGAGAGCTTATGGTAGCTGAACGCAAGGAAAAGATCCTTCGTAACAGGATTGCTGAGTTGGAAACCGAGGTCGAACAACTCAAGGCTGCGTTAGACAAGAAACCCCCGACTAATATAGACGTTGAAGTGGAGACACAAGTGAAGATTACGGTGGGAAACAATTGAGTCCTTTGTGAGCGTCTATGTTTGGTGTCTTTTTAGTTTATTGTGGACAATAGGTTAATGCTTTGGTTGTTGTGTGATGATGGTACTTGGCTCTTATGTGACATTTTATGGTTTGTTTGTTGAATGTGGATGTTGTTCTATGTTCTTGTATGACTTCTATGTTCTATGTTGTTCTATGGTGTTATATGACTTCTATGCTCTATGTTGTTCTACATGGTTGAAAATGTCTTGAAGAAGAACACACAAGTACCATCAATTTTCATAACACCAAACACATGACTCGATTAAAATGTGTTAGTTGTGGGTTAAGTAATGCTATACTCGCTTAAAATGTGTTAGTGGTGGGTTAAGTAATGCTATATAGATGCGAATTTCAACTTTTCACGTACTTATAAATCGTCCATTATAAATACATGGCAAAACTTGATACGTCCACACACATATCATGGACAACGTTTAAGGGTCCATAAGTTTTCCATGGACGAACATTTAATGACCATTACAAAATGTTGGACAAGGTTCGTAAAAAAAACTGATGACACAACCGGCCAGTGAAAATGTCTGGACAGTAGTAAGTTGTCCACAAGTTTTCTGTGGTCATATATGAACTGTCCATCCCTTTTTAATGGACAAAGGGGTGCGCTATAAAGTAATCCGGGGGTGCACTATACAGAAAAGCCGAAGCTAAATGAACCCCATTTATCAAAGTACTAATTAATTGTAATTCATGTCTACCCTTGTCATGCCACTATCTTTGTCACCCAGCGTAAGCTTGACTTATTTATCATGATTTGACCTCCTATTTCTTGATTAAACTCGAAAGAAACATTTTTCTAAAACAATTGAAGGAATTTAAATGAGCTTCATGTATTTCACCGGCTCAAACGTACGCAACATCTCAATGTAAATCATCGATGTAGATCACACTAATATAGAATATAAAATGTTAGAAGACACAATCTTGGTGAGACCTTGGGCTAAAATTAGGGTAAAATTTTATACACCTTAAAGTAAAATATTGTATTAAGACTTATCCTGTATAAAGATTCAGGTCATTTAGTGTAACTAAAATATTATATATTTACAACAATTATTTATATGGTAAAATATTAGATTTGTATGTATTATTTCATTATTATTTAATAAAGTAGTATTTCTCTTTTAACCTCCGTATCATTACCGATCATTTAGAACGGAGGCGAAAATATTTCCGTATATAAAAATAATATAGTTTTCTTCTAATATTTATTACGTTTCTTCTTGATTAAGGAATAACTAGACTTTATAATTAGATGATAAGGCCAAGTTGCTGGCATCTAGCTAGTCTTTGTGTTCTCTCGTAAGTCACTGCCTCTTCTTCACGCCATCACCAAATCTCTCCTCGTCCGGCCACCAACACCTTATTCGTCTTCAATCTGATTCGGTTGCCGCAGTCAAGTCTTAGTTGGAGTCTACGTTAGCGTCTCCCTTTGTCGCCGCATCTAACAGACCGGTGTCGCCAAGCGTGGTCGATCTTTCGGTTGCATCATTGTTGAAGGGTTTCTCGAACAAATAAATTTGTATTCAAGACCCCGCTGAGTATAGCGAAGTCAGGATCGTCCACGGGAGTGAGAGTAGTGCTAAGTTTAATCGATAACTACGAAAGAGCAAAAGAAACGCAAACAAACAGAGTCAAGATCGATCAGAGGATGGTCGATCTCGACCCTATAATGGTCAAACCTGAGATCAATCACACACGAACACACGAGAAAACACAAACAACAACTCGAACACGACGGAGGGAGTCGGGATCAAGGCAAAAGATACGAATTTCAATCAATAGAAAGGGCAAATCCTAGGGCTAGGGCTACCACAACAACAACCATACATGCTTTCAACAAGAATTCACAACTATCATGCAATCTAGATCATAGAAAAGTTAACTTTCGCAAACAATTCAAGTTATTCAACCAACTTTCGCAAATTAAACAACTTTCTACCTATCCTTCAACCTAGGAAAATCAACTTTCGCAAATAATCCTATTAGATGTAATCAAGCAACTAACTTTTTACTTTCGCTATAGTCAATCACAAGACATGCCTCAATTTTCACCAAGGATTAAGCACAAGATAGGTTAGATATGATCATCAAGCATTCAAGTCATGAATTCAAGTTTTAAACATGCATGATTGTGTTGGGTTTTTGCCCAACCCTAGAACTTAAGAAAACTACTCACACATAGCAAAGAGAGGCAAGGAAGAAAAAGAAGAAGACATGATCAAAAGCAAACTAAAATTCAACTAAAAACCAAAGATCAATCTTACAAACCTCAAACTTGTTCTCCAAGTCTTCTTCCTAAATCTCCAAGTCTTGATGATTAATTGATTGAATGTATGTTGAATGAATAAAAACTATAGGTTCCACCTCCTTTTATAGACAAAAAGGAGTCCTAATCTAACTAGGAAACACAAACAAAACACCTTCCTAAAATACAAACTAGGAAACTTCAACAATATTTCCGGATAGGTGAAGTCGGTCACGCGCGTTCGACCCCCTTCAGGGTCGAACCTGAGGCATGTTTTCCTTGCGTTCCAAGTTTGGTCAAATGGCTCGAGCACGACCTCTTTGGGCTCGATCTTGGGGTCTATTTCTTCACTTCTCTTCTTGATTTTGCTCCTTTTTAGCTCTTCTCCTTGGCTTGTCCACTTGAATCTTCCTCCTAGCTCGCCCATCCTCTCCTAAAGCTTCGCTCCAAACTCGTCTTCAAGCTCCAAAACACCTACAAAACGACACAAAAGCGCGTAGTTTCCGAATCTCAAGGAAATACGAAAACTCATGCGAAAAGACTCTGTTGGATCGTTAGTACTGAGGGACGTCCTTTACTTTGGTAAAGGCGTCCTTAGGTTAGACGTCCCTACGAGGAGTAGGGGCGTCCTTGAGTAATGCAGCGGAAATTAAGTACTAAACAGATAAAGGATGAACGTAGTGAATTATAGAGGAACCACTCAAGACCAAGTAGTCCTTGAGTGTAAACCTCTACCTCCTTGGAGGATTTTTGAATAGTTCTTTCCTTTATATTGAACGATCTTACAGTTGTACTGGCGAGCCTTTACAGTTCTCTGACACTCAGCTTTTCCCTAAGTTCACTTGTAAAGAACTCCTTTAAGCCTACAACTTAAGCTAGTTCAATCTACTAAAGGACTCTATTCCTACGTTCTGCAGTACTTCGCAGAACTCTCTTTCTCTCTTTTTGGGTTTTCTGTTACAAACTGTTTTTGTGATTTGGTTACAAGTCTCACTCGATCTAACACAAGTTCTAGCACTGTTCTTGAGTTCATGAGTTAGTTCTTCGTGTTCTTGAGTGAGTCACTTTCCTCTGATTCTCTCTGAATATTCCTGAAAGCGTTGGCGTCACAATAAATGCCTTGGAGATATTTATAGGACTTGGGGAAGGGCGTCTTTCTCCTGGGACGATCATGCCCTTCGAGGACGTGGCTACAGGATCTTCTTCCACGTAGTAGGGCGGTGATGAGTAAGATTCCTGTATCCAGCTGTGTATGATGAACTCAGCTACAGGATCGGCCGCCACGTGTTGATGGACTCTTTAACAGGATCGTCCGCCACGTAGTGTTGGACTCCGCTACAGGATCGGTCTCCACGTGTCCTTGGATGATCAAACATTGTCGAGTGATGTCATCCTGTCGGCTAGTGAGTAAGGACTCCTTTCTTGCGTTCCTACTTGCTTGGGACTCCGTCCTTGCTCAAGTAGTCTCTTAGCTTGTCCTTACTTCCTGTTAGCTAGTGTCCCTAAGCTTGTGGGACGCCCATACACACTTGTTGTCCTTTTGGTCACTGGCGTTCCTGAACACTTGGACAACTTTATTAGAATCAAAGTGAGTTTGTCATATCAAAACTAAGGGACGGTTGTGTGGAACACTAACAAGTACGCAAGCGTTCTTGATAGCGTCCCAACAATTTCCCCCTTTTTGATGATGACAAACTCTTTAGCAAAATCGTTTTGACATTGGAACTTAGCATGCATGAAAACTTAGAAGCGTCCTCTAACACTTAGAGACATTTTTAAAGGGCACAAGTTTTCAACCTTTGATTCTCTAGCTTTTGGATTTTAAAGAGAGAGTCGCGTCCTAGAGAAACTTTCTAAGCGTTCTCTTTTATTTTAGCATGAGCGTTCCTTAGACTTTTCACTTAATAGTTCCCCCTTAACACTTGCTTATTCTAGATAACTATTTTGTAGCGCATCTCTGCAAAACTACACTTCCCCCTTTTGGCATCATCGAAAAGGATAACAACTGATAAGAACGTTAGCACAAACACATAACTAAAAGCAGTGGAACGCTTAAACACATATGTGAATACAATCAAGGGATTGCCATTCAAACGGAATTAAGAGTACGGTTATTACAAACCAATATCATAGTGTTTGAAATTCAAAAGAAGCACAAGCAAAATAGTGGTGGAGGAAAGGGGTGGACGGCAATCACTGAGAACGGCGCTGGTCTTGATAAAAGTTGAGCAGTTGCTCTTGAAGTTCAGCAGCCTTGGAGAATGCAGATGACAAGTCCTTTAAGGCAGAGAAAATGAGGCACTGATTGTCCATTATTGCACCCATGAGTTCTGCTGGAGGATGCTGGGCGATGTTTGCAGGAGCAGAACGGGGCAGAGGACCTGTACTCGAAGAAGGAGCGTCCGTTGGAAGAGTTGGAGGAGAAGAAGGCCCTAAGAGCATTTGATCAAGAGTTGTAAGATCTACTGCGGGCTCTTGGTCCTGAGGGGACTCTTGAGACGTAGGATTAAGTCTTGCGGCCTCGGCCTCAGTAGCTAAGCGTTCTTCCTCGGCTTTCTGTCTGGCTTCCTCAGCCTCAGCTTCTAACTGTTTTAGCACAGACGGAAGCTCTTCATTGTGCCTTATCTCGACGAGTCCCTTCTTAGCATTCCATTTCAAACCAAGTTCTTCAGAGGGAGCGCTCTCATCATAGGCGTCCTGGGACTGCAAGATTGCCTTCACTACTCCAGGGTACGGCAAGGCATGCCACTTCCTTCCACACTTGGCCATATGTTGCATAGCAATTCTGGCTAAGTTGATTGGGCGGCGTTCTAGGATAGCGTCAATGAGGATAATATCATGTGTTTGCACAATTGAACGCTTCTCCTGCCTTGGAAGTATGGCGCGACATATGAAGTAATGAACGATTGCGCCAACCTTGCTCAGAACGTGAGCTACCCTGTCAAGTCCCATTGGCCTTTTGCCCTGAAATATGTGCTCAACAAGAGGCAGTTCTTGGTCTGTCGTTTCAAAGCCGCCTTCAGGAAGTGAGCTCAGAGCGTCGGACGGTGGCTTTCGTGGACCTAGACCCATGAAGGATCGGATTTGGCGTTCTGTTACAGAAGCTTTTTCGCCTTCAATTTTGAAGTGAAGGGAGCCATCTTTAGCTTTGTAGTGCAAATCCCTGTAGAATGCCTTTACCTGTTCTTTGTCAACAGTGGTCGGCGCTGGTCCAACGTTCTGCCATCCTTGGAATTTCAGAAGCTCCAGGAACTCCTGAACGGATTCATCGTCGAAGGAGGCTAGCCACTCGTCAGAGTAAATGAGCGGGCTTAGGACTTTGACGGGCACATCAGCATTTTTCCTTTTACGCTTGCCCTTGGGGGACTCAGAGTCCTCATCCTCATCTGACTCGTACTCAGCTTTCTCCGAGTCACTGTCAGAAGCGTCCTTTGAAGGAGCGTCCTCTGTGCCTTGTTCTTTTTCTGTATCGCCACCAGCTGTGGCTTGATCGGCACCTGAGGTCTGACCTTGGGATGTGCCATCAGCGTCCTGAGCCTCTGTCTGATTTTCTGTTGCTGGCTCAGCGTCCGCGGGGACTTGATGGGATTCTGTTTGGATTGTGGGAGAGGGGTTTTCTTGTGGAGCTTGGGAGGGGTTTAGGATTGGGAGGGACTGGTCATAGGGAGGGACTTCCTAAGCATCACGCGCGAGCTCTTCAGAAAGAGTTGGCTCGGCGTTCTCTGGAGCGACCTGGTGCTCACCAGCGTCCTCAATCTGTTCAGTAGGAGCGTTCACATCTCCTTCCGCTTCATCATTTGAATCCCCAACAACATCTATGAAAGGGGAGACCTGAGCGGGCATACCTCTTTGGCTCTCAGAAGAGCTAGAGGAGGAGAAAGAGGAGGAGGGAACGTGCTCAATTTGCGCAGGAACGTCCTTGGCGAGCAAAACCCTTGGCTTTTCACCAGCCTTCCTTCGGCGAAAAGTGTGCTCAAGTGTGCGCTCTGTCTCCTCCGGGCCACTTTCGGAGGATGGACGGCGGGACTTTGGGGTCTCGGGGTCCTTTGGTGGGGAAATGTGGGCCGGGGCAGAAGGAAAGTTGGCCAAATTTAAGGGAGAGAGGGTTTTGGGAGGAAAAGGGATTAGGGCATTTTGCTTGGAAGGTTGAGGGGACGGAGGAGGGGTGGGAAGTTGGACTATTGAGATTGGTTGTGGAGGAGGAGTGGATTCCTTAGAAAGGTTGGAGGGCCTTTTTGTGGTGCTAGGTCGTTTTGTGGTGGTTTTGGAGGATGGGACGCTCGAGGTCTTGGCCTTTTTGAGGGGCCTTGGGTCGTGGACTTTCTTTGAGCGTCCCTCCTTTAAGTGGGGAGGAAACTTATCAACAATCTCCGTTGGTTTAGAAGAGGAGAAGGGTTAGGAAGATTTTGAGAGGGGAGAGGAAGGGGCAGGACGGTTGAGCAATTTTTTGGTGGTTATTGTGGGGACGGCAGGAGGAGGTGGAGAGGGACTGGGCACATGGTTCTTGGTCATTTGGAAGGCTAATGATTTCCTTGGATACATAGGAAACTCGGGCAAGACTGCATTATGCAAGTCTGGTATAAGGTCAAGAAGAGGGCCAAGGTTGTCACCTCCGAACTGGGAGAAGAAGAGCACATCGTCCATCCGTCCAGGTAGATCTTTGAAGTCTGTGTGGTGGAGGCTGGGGACGACGAAGCGTTCAATGAACTTCTTGTAGTTCTTTGTTCTCTCTGCATCGGACTTAACTTCTGGCAGTTCCATGCGTTCCCTGATTAGATTGTACAGCGTCCTGGGCTTCTTGTTGATGAAGTCCAGTAGAGACTCATTGAGAACGATAGGTTTGGACTTCTCTATATAATGGGACTTCACTAGCTTTCTTCGCTTCCCGCCGGTAGAAGATCCGGCCACGTTCAACTGTCTTTGAGACATATTTTCAGATGAAGTTTAGAGAGAGAATGTCGCCGGAGTTCTAGAGAGAAGGCAGAGCAGATTTGAGAGCGAGAAAGTGGTTGAGCGTAATAAATTTGATTGCGACTGTTCTGGCCTTATATAGAGGAAGCGGTGGCACAAATGGTAATTAACACTGTTTTACTGTGCGACACGTGGAAAAACTTCCCCCTTAAGATATGAGCAAAAGCAACGGTCACTGTTCACACTTTCAAAAGTTCAAATTTCTGACTCTTCAACTTCTCCTCAAATACTGAACTGACGTTCTTCCCAACAAACACTGAGCGTTCTCTCATGTGATCACCTTTCGAACCAGTTGAGAACAACGCAAGTACGTCCCGTAAAAGAAAATATGAAGCTCATAGGACGCTTTTGCGGTGTTCTCGGCTAGGGTAAGCTTAGAGTTCCCATCATTTCGGCTTATAATGAGGGTTGGGTGATCAGGGATACTCTTTTCAAGACAAAATAGAGAAATTTTGAATGGCGTTCCAAAGTAGCAAACACATGAAGTTTTAGACTAGCGTCCTTGCGAATATGAATTCAATGCATAACAGTCCTTAAACACTTAGAATCTACAAAACATAGCCAATCATTGAGGGAATAGTAGAACGGGACTTGCTACTTAAAAGTTATCATCCCCAAAAGCAACCTTAGATGCTCAAAGGGACGTCTATCAAGTGCCTTAGTGAAAATATCAGCTATTTGGTCTTCAGTCCTTACATGCTCCATACTAATGAGTCCTAGTTCAACATTATCACGCAAGAAATGATGCCTTATATGAATATGCTTTGTGCGTGAATGAAAAACAAGATTCTTTGAAATTTCAATAGCACTTGTGTTATCACAACGAATGGGTATAGTTTCAAGATTGATACCGTAGTCCTCTAGTTGATATTTGATCCAGATAACTTGTGAACAGCACGAGGCAGCAGCAACGTACTCGGCTTCCGCGGTTGAAAGCGCCACAGAGTTCTGTTTCTTAGATCCCCAAGAGACTAGACATGAACCAAGGAACTGTGCCATTCCTGAAGTGCTTTTTCTATCAATCACATGACCAGCATAATCAGCGTCCGAGTAACCAACTAGCTTGAAGGACGTCTTCCTGGGGTACCAAAGGCAAAGATCATCACGTCCTTTGAGGTAGCGAAAGATCCTCTTGACTTCTTGCATGTGGGACTCCTTTGGATTCGCCTGGAAGCGTGCACACAAGCAAACAGCAAACATAATGTCGGGGCGGCTTGCGGTCAAGTAGAGTAAAGAGCCAATCATCCCTCTGTAAAGCTTTTGATCAACGTCCTTTCCCTGTTCGTCTGCGTAAAGACGCGAGTTTGGAGAACAAGGGGTTGCAACAGGTTTGGACGTGTTCATCCCGTACTTCTCAAGCATTTCACGGACATATTTTTGTTGGTGAATGCGCGTCCCTTCCTTGAGTTGATTGATTTGAAGTCCCAAGAAGAAATTGAGTTCTCCAATGAGGGACATCTCAAACTCACTACTCATTAAGGACTTGAACTCATCTACAAGTTTCATGTTAGTACTACCAAAGACTATATCATCAACATAGACTTGGGCAATTAGAATGTCCTTGTGAACTTTCTTTATGAACAAAGTTTTATCGATTGAACCTCTAGTGTACCCATGAGACAAAAGAAAGGACGCAAACCTGTCGTACCATGCACGAGGGGCTTGCTTGAGTCCATAGAGCGCTTTGTCCAAGTAGTACACATGATCTGGGTGAGAGGCGTCCTCAAAGCCAGGCGGCTGAGCAACGTACACTTCCTCCTTTAGCTTTCCATTGAGAAAGGCAGTCTTGACGTCCATCTGAAATAACTTGAATCCTTTGTGAGCGGCGAAGGCAATAAGGAGACGAACGACTTCAATTCTAGCAACAGGAGCAAAGGTCTCATCATAGTCTATGCCTTCCTCTTGCTTGAATCCTTGAGCCACCAGTCTTGCCTTATTTCTTGACACACGTCCACTTTCATCAAGCTTATTTCTGAACACCCATCGTGTCCCTACGATATTTTTGCCTTTGGGACGTGGGACGAGAGTCCAAACTTTGTTCCTTTCAAACTGATTGAGTTCTTCTTGCATTGCTTGAATCCAGTCAGCGTCCTGGAGTGCTTCTTTGATATTCTTTGGTTCCACCATAGAGACAAAAGCATTGAATGCACAGAAAGCTAAATTTGCACTCTGGGACTTGCTTGCAGCTGACCTTGTTTGAACTCCTTGAGAAGGATCAGAGACAATTTGAGAAGTTGGGTGGTTCCTTGAGAAGCGGGACTCCCTTTGAAACAAATGAGAAAATCTTGGATCAATGTCTCCATCAGAATTATCACTATCACTTTGAGCATCGTCCTCAACGTGTTCCCCCTCAGAGATAGCGTCCACACCTTGACGTTGCTCACCTTGTTGACTTGATTCAGCTACATCTTGTTGAACTGGGGATTCACTACGAGAGGGAACTCCTTGAACAACACTGGGAGCGTCCACTGAGACTTCTTCAGGATTTGGAGGTGCGTCCTTAGAGACATAGTATTTTCCAGAAGTCCAATCCTCAGCTTCATCTTCAGAGTCGTCCTGTTGTTGTGAAGACGAGCGTTCTTTCTTGCTTGGTTTTTCTTTGTGAGAAGAAATTTCTTTGAATACAACATGAATACTCTCCTCAAGCTTTAGAGTCCTTTTGTTGAAAACTCTATATGCTTTGCTGGTAAGCTAGTACCCAAGGAATATGGCTTCATTGCTCCTTGCATCAAATTTTCCAAGTTTTTCTTTATCATTGTTGTGAACGAAACATTTGCAACCAAAGACTCTGAGATAATCGATGCGAGGCTTCTCTCCATTCAACAGCTCATAGGACGTCTTCTTCAGCAGAGGACGGATCATGGCACGATTGATGATGTAACATGCTGTAGCAATAGCTTCCGCCCAGAAGTACTTGGGAACGCTATTTGCCACGAGCATAGTTCTTGCCATATCCTCTAGCGTCCTATTCTTTCTTTCCACAACTCCATTTTGTTGAGGAGTTCTTGGAGCTGAGAAGTTGTGAGAGACTCCATGTTGATCACAGTAGGCCAGGAACTCTGAATTTTAGAACTCCGTTCCATGGTCTGATCTTATGGCTTTGAGAGGCGTCTCAAGAGCAACTTCCACTTGTTTGATGAAGACTTTGAACGCATTGAAACAATCTGCTTTTGACGCCAAGAAAAGAACCCAAGTGAATCGAGAAAAATCATCTACAAGAACGTAAATGAACCTCTTTCCACCGTAGCTCAACGTCTTCATTGGTGCGCAAAGATCCATATGGAGCAGTTCCAAAGGCTTCTTTGTACTGACTTCGTTCTTGGATTTGAAGGACGTTCTTGTTTGCTTCCCTTTAACACAAGCTTCACACTGTTCAACTTTCTCAGGATCAATTCGGGGAAGTCCTTTCACAAGATTTCGCTGGTGTAGCTTAAGGATTGTGCTTGGTCCAGCATGGCCAAGTCGGCGATGCCAGAGATCAGCGTCCTCCTTTGAAGCAGATAGACACAACTCTGATTTAGGCTTGAATTCTTGATTGAAGATGTAGATATTGTTCTTGCGAACTCCTTTGAGAACAACTTTGTTGGACTTCATGTTGATAACTAGGCACTCCTTTGAGTCAAATGTGACTAGATTTTCACCTTGATCACACATCTGAGAGACGCTAAGAAGATTGAAGCCAAGTCCTTCAACAAGACTGACATTTGTTGCTTTAATGGACGGGTTGAGAATAGCAGTTCCCCTTCCTTTGATCTTTCCTTTGCCCTTGTTGCCAAACGAGACAGTTCCTCCCGTGGCACTACTTTGGATAGAAGTGAGATGGATCTGGCTTCCTGTCATATGATTTGAGGCGCCACTATCAATGATCCATGGGCGTCCCCTCACTTCCACCTGCCATAACAAAGTTAGTGTTTGGCGACCCAGGCAAGGTGTTCCTTACCTGGTTCGTTACAAAAGTGGAACTCTGGTTCTGACATGTAGTCATTAATGTTTACATCATTAGAAATAGCATGCTTGCGGAAAGAGTTCCTAGAGCGTCTAGAACGCCTAGGATTAGCCTTAGGAACGGTCTTATCATTTTCATTGTTAGTCCTAGGAGCTTTTCCATTTTCAACATCTTCCTTGAGTTTTAAACATTCATATTTGAAGTGATCTCCTTGTCCACAGTACCAACACGTCCTATAGTAAGTACCAAGATAGTACTTCTTATTGGGACACTGAATCTTGTTTTCTTTCATCTTTTGAGGATTACAAACTTTTGAACCGTCCCCTTTAGCAATCTTCTTGTAAATCTTATGAGTGGTGGAGTTAGTGTAGTAGTCTTCCTTTCCTAATTCTCCACTTTCTAGAACTCTAATTCTTTCAAGAAGGTTTTTAGTTTTCTCTCTTTCAAGTTCCAGTTCAGAAGTCTTGCTTGCCTCAAAATCACTAGGAAGAGAGTTCTTAGTGTCATCTTCATAACCTAGACCTCTCTTAGCTGGGACAAAAACCATAGGTCTCACTTCTTCAACTATGGGACTCTTACCCATCACTTTCACTTCTTCCCTAAGCTTAGCGTTCTCAAGTTTGAGACACATGATTTCAGTTTTTAGGGACTTAGTTTCATCACATGAGGACTCTAGTTGAATAGTCATTGTACTACAATTTTCACATTCAACTACAATGTTTTCATCTTCAAGTTCATCCATTCTTCTTTTCATAGCAAGACTTTCCTCCATTATATTACCAATGAGTTTAAGTAATTTTGGTTTTGAACATTTTTCTAAAGAACGCATTATGGAATCATGAGTTACCTCTTGTTCATTGTCGGGGGCGTTCTCTTCAACAACTGGGGCGTCCTCCACTGCCATGTATGCAACTTGATCGTCACGTTCATCATCACTTGAACTGAGATCATCCCATGCAGCTGTACATGCTCCAATGAGAGCTTTCTTCTTGTCCTTGGAGGACGTTCCCACAGTACATTTTTTGGCAAAATGTCCTTTCTTGTTGCATTTGTAGCATATGAGTTCCTTCATTTCAGCCTCTGTGTACTTGGGACTCTCCTTTTTGTAGGACTTGCTCTTGCTACTATGCTTGTTCTTCTTGTTATAGTACTTGAGAGCCTTGTGAATAAGAGAGAGTTCCTCATCTGAGTCAATCTCTTCCTTTGGCTTTCTTTCTTTCTCTTTGGGACGCAAGTTCTCAAGTTTTTCTTTGTTTTGCATCATCAATGCTAGATCTCTTTGGCCACGAAGGTACTCGGCGTACTCTGGTGTCGTGGACGCCAAAGCAAGATCAGTTTGAGGATTCTTTCCTAGCTGAGCCATGTCAGAGATTCTTCGTTCTTCGTATTGCCTGAGCTTCCCATAGATCTCTTCCATATCTAGAGTTTTGTTGGCTGTGTTTTCTTTGAAAGTTGTCCTATCAAAGTTCCAGACTCCAGTCAACCCATCAATGACTACTTGAACTCTATTCCTCATGGAGATTTCTGATTCTGGAATGCCCAAGTTCTTCATTTTTGTGACAAGACCTTCAAAACGGTACGAGTAGTCATTTGCCGTTTCATTTGGCAACATACTAAAAGCATAGAACTCCTTTTTGATCTTCAGCTGGACGTCCTCTTTCATTTCTGCAGTTCCCACATGAAATTTCTCAAGAGCTTCCCACTGTTGTTTTGCTGTGGGGAGATTGCAAACTCTTGTGGCATCCCTTTCGCAGAGGGACGCTTGAAGGAAGCACACTGCTTTAGCATTTCTTTCCATTAGCTTGAATTCGTCAGGACCCCACTCGTCCTCTTTGTCTTTCTTGTCATCGGGAACTTTGAGATCACCTTTTCTGATAACGTTCCAGCATTGATAATTTGTGCTTCTGCAGAAGTTCTCCAATCTGGTTTTCCAGCGGTTGAAGTTGCCGTCCGTTAGACGCGGAGGCTTCACAAAAGAGATTCCAATAGGTTCCATGTCCATCTTTACCTGCAACTCAGTAAGAATCTAGAGCGCCTGCTCTGATACCAATTGTTGGATCGTTAGTACTGAGGGACGTCCTTTACTTTGGTAAAGGCGTCCTTAGGTTAGACGTCTCTACGAGGAGTAGGGGCGTCCTTGAGTAATGCAGCGGAAATTAAGTACTAAACAGATAAAGGATGAACGTAGTGAATTATAGAGGAACCACTCAAGACCAAGTAGTCCTTGAGTGTAAACCTCTACCCCCCTTGGAGGATTTTTGAATAGTTCTTTCCTTTCTATTGAACGATCTTACAGTTGTACTGGCGAGACTTTACAGTTCTCTGACACTCAGCTTTTCCCTAAGTTCACTTGTAAAGAACTCCTTTAAGCCTACAACTTAAGCTAGTTCAATCTACTAAAGGACTCTATTCCTACGTTCTGCAGTACTTCGCAGAACTCTCTTTCTCTCTTTTTGGGTTTTCTGTTACAAACTGTTTTTGTGATTTGGTTACAAGTCTCACTCGATCTAGCACAAGTTCTAGCACTGTTCTTGAGTTCTTGAGTTAGTTCTTCGTGTTCTTGAGTGAGTCGCTTTCCTCTGATTCTCTCTGAATATTCCTGAAAGCGTTGGCGTCACAATAAATGCCTTGGGGTTATTTATAGGACTTGGGGAAGGGCCTCTTTCTCCTGGGACGATCATGCCCTTCGAGGACGTGGCTACAGGATCTTCCTCCACGTAGTAGGGCGGTGATGAGTAAGCTTCCTGTATCCAGCTGTGTATGATGAACTTAGCTACAAGATCGGCCGCCACGTGTTGATGGACTCTGTAACAGGATCGTCCGCCACGTAGTGTTGGACTCCGCTATAGGATCGGTCTCCACGTGTCCTTGGATGATCAAACATTGTCGAGTGATGTCATCCTGTCGGCTAGTGAGTAAGGACTCCTTTCTTGCGTTCCTACTTGCTTGGGACTCCGTCCTTGCTCAAGTAGTCTCTTAGCTTGTCCTTACTTCCTGTTAGCTAGCGTCCCTAAGCTTGTGGGACGCCCATACACACTTGTTGTCCTTTTGGTCACTGGCGTTCCTGAACACTTGGACAACTTTATTAGAATCAAAGTGAGTTTGTCATATCAAAACTAAGGGACGGTTGTGTGGAACACTAACAAGTACGCAAGCGTTCTTGATAGCGTCCCAACAGACTCAAAAACACAAGACTCAACTACGAAACACAACTCAAACTAACCTATCTAGACCCTAAAAATCTACCTAAAAACGCGGACATCAAAACACCCCATACTTAGACTTGCTTGTCCTCAAGCAATAATCATGCAAATCAAGACCAATAACACAACCTTCAAGCTTAGCCCTTGTCAAAACATTTTAAACACAAGTGAAAAGAAGACAAGTGATTTTAACGTCATCACATATGCACAAGTCTCAAGCTAGGCAATCACAATCCAACCTCACAAGGGATATAAAAGTGTTTCTCTCAACTCTCATGTGTTTAGGCTATCAAATCAACTCTCATCTCAATCTTTATGCAACATCTACTTTATCATTGAGACTTATATCACCAATCTCTCTACCTAGAGAAGTCAAAACACATCAATCTTCATAAGAACTTAGGCTCAATGAAATCTTCATAGAAGACTCATTCGGCCGGGTTGTAATGGGGCTCGGTAATAACATAAGGGAGGGAAGTTATTTGGCCATGTGGTGCTAAATCCGGGAATCAAACTCCTAAATACAACACTTCAAACCAAAACAACTCACTCACTTTTCTTTTCAACTCTTAACCAAACACTTCAATGAAACTCAAACCCAACAATTTCTAACCCAAACTCCCATAATACAACTTATAAATACTAGGAATTCTTGGCTTTGCACTTAAACATTTTCTTTCTTTTCCTTTCTTTCTCTTTTTTTTTTCTTTTTTTCTTCCTAGCTCGAGCCTACTGAGGGTCGAGGTCGACCCCTGGGGGGGTCGAACCTGGGAGTACATTTTCACTGGGGGCCGAGATCGACCCATATGGGGGCCGATCCTGAGACTATTTGCTCGAGCTTCTTTACTTCTTTTCTTCAACTTTTCAACAATGTGCAATCCAAGCCAAGAATCCTATTACACTACACTTCAACAAGTTGTTTTCTACCCTTTAACAATGTCACCTCTTTCTAACCCAACACAAATGTCACTCAACAAAGCTTATTCCCAACACTCTTCATCTAAGTTCAATTCCCGGAATAGGGTCAAGCTAATTTAGGTTAGGGGTAATTTTTGTGGAGCTTCAAACAAAAGGCCAAGGCTAGAACGGGGTTTCAAGCAAAGATAATTCAAGGTAGGCATGGAAGAATATGGGCTAAAAATATAAGTTCTTAATCACAATCAACATGCATGAACAATCTCATAACGGCTTCAAGAAATAGATAACCATATCAATGACAAGAGACATATGCATAAAAAGAGCAAAATCACACAAACAAAGAAGAGGGAATCAATGATGTTCTCCCTATAAGGCCAAAGTTCTCACTAGGTAAAAATTGATGGATTGCAACTACTTCTACTCAAGACACATATGCTCAATTTCATCACAAGTCAATTTCACAATCAAGAGCAATTTCTCATAAACATGGGCTACACTATCCAATTATGCCAAAGGAATTACAGGACAAGCATGAAAATTAGTTTTCATCATAGGACATCTAAGATGGAATGTTTTTCTATCCTAAAACAAACAAAGAAGCAAATATTTTTTGTTTTTCGACATTTTTCAATTTCTTTTGGATTTTTGAACTTTTCTCAATTTTTTTTTGGATTTTTTCAAGACTTTTCTCTTCACACACAAACTATCAAACTACTCAAACAAAGCAAGCAAAGACTCAATTATGTACAATATGTGAGACTCCTTCTTCCCCACCCCATACTTAAATCATGCAATGTCCCCATGCATGAAAACATATGACAAAGTAAAGAGAAAAGAAGAAGAAGACTCACAAAAACTCATGGAAGCTTGGTCGGAGATGGAGTTCCTCATGGAGGAGGAGGTGGTCGACGTGGGCGGAAAGGAGGTTGCTCCGGGGGAGCCCATGCATCACGATCGGGGAAGTTGCCTTGGTTCCATCGCATGTAGTCCTCCATTTGAGCCCACTGGTAATCATCCACTTCTTGTTGAGCATAGAAGTACCCTTGAAATTGTTGGAATTGTTGGTGTTATTGAGTCATCATCTCCCGGGTCTGAGTTTGGTACTCCATGAGGGCCGCTTGACCCTTCATAATCTCATCATATTGCCCCTTTTGCGAGACGCGCATGGAGGCCATCTCGTTGGCTAAGTAAGCCATGTCATATGTCGGTGGGGCCTCATGAGGTGGTGGCTCGGTGTAGGAAGGGCCGGAGTGAGCTCCCGAAGACGCCCCAAACTCGAAGTACGGACCGGAAGAAGGAGGAAAGCATGGTGGGATCGACCCAGAGGGGTCGAGTTCGACCCCCATAGGGTCGATCCTGGGGCTGTCCGAAGGTGGGGGCAAAGCAAGGTAGTTAGTAGCTTGAGGGTCGGGGCTTGGGTACCGACGTGGGCGGCGTCTCAAAGACTCATCTTGTGTGGGCCGAATTCTCTAAGGAAACTTGTTGGGAGACCATACCTCGTACCAATTCGGGAGATGGAGCAAGTCAACTCACTCCCGAGTAATAGCAACTTGCTTCCCGTTGTAGGTGGAGTAGAAGGTGGAGTCGCCTTTGGAAGGTTTGTCAATTAGCTTGGCGTTGGCGATGAATGGGATATCCACAAAGATGGGCTTCTCGGCGGTGTACGCCCTCAAGTTCACGCCAAGACTCATTGCAAGTCGGGCAATCATACCACCGAAGTAGATAGCACCCGAACCGCCCTTGAAATCCTCAATACTCTTCATCCACTCGTAGCCAAGATTGATAGGAGCCGGAGAAGTAAAGAGCATGGTTCTTAGCACAATCATCTCCCTTCTAGAAGTACGATTGAGCTCGGTTCTTGGGAAGAGGACGCTCCCTAGAATGTGCAAGATGATCCGGAAAAGAGGATTGGCAAGATTGGAGACTTGCATGTTATGGCAAGATGGCACATCTTTCCCGGAAAGGTAGCTCCAAGTGGCGAGGATCGGAATGGGGCTTCGGTCGTCCTCCGTCGGATTGGGGAAGCCAAAGGCGTCATTGAGTTGCTTCAAAGTGAGCTTGAACCATTTGTTGCCCAATTGAAACTCCATCTTCTTGTTGGAATCCGGGCTCTTTATGTCGGAGGAGAAGGTCGCCATGAACTCACAAGTGAGAATGGGATAATGATGATTGTCCCACTCTAATATGTGCTCGGCTCCGATGTAGGAGAAAGCCTCCTTGACATCCTCATGAATATGCAATCTTTGCCCATCCGCCTCATCATACCACCTCGTCTTGTGTTTCATCTCGAGGTAGGTATTGAAGTCGTCAACATACTTGGCGGCAATGTGGTAATCATCTAGAGTGGACTTGTCTCTCCTCTTTGCTCTCTTTGAAGGTTTAGAACCCGAAGCCGACATAGTACCTACATCAATTCAAACACCAAAACCACATAATACACACAATCCACCCCACACTTAAACAAAGGCAAGAATATCAACCAAAACACTTCATAACATGGATAGAAGAGGATTTATAATAATGGAACATGAAGCACAAATCCACATCTCATCCTATCATGCAACCTAAGCCCAAAGAAACACACCCATCAAGAACAAAATGCACCCTAGCACGACCCAAGGAGGGTCGCCCTCGGCCCCATAGGGGTCGATCCTGAGCAGAACAATCAAATCATCAAGAACACACATGTCAGGTTCGACCCCAGGGGGGGTCGATCATGACCTGGGGGGTCGATCCTGAACGTCCAAGTCGTCTTCTACCTCTAGCTTAACCAAAAAATCGGGTATGGAACCCATTGGCACCAATCCACAATTTTCTACCAAAATTAGCTCATGAAGATCAAATCTAGACATACCCAAGCATGCAAACTTCAACAACAACACATTCAAGCAAGCAATTTGTCAAATTCATCAATCTAGGTCAAAAACCCCCAAATATGCATATTCAACCCAAAAATCCAATTTCACTCAAGATTAAGCAAAATTGAGAGTAGTGGGTTAGAAATCATACCGAAATTGCCTTGTAAGAAGTGAAAGAAGTAGAAATTTGGGTCGATCTCGAACTAGATCTAGGAGGAGATGATGGGCTGATTTTTGGGGTTATGGGGGGGCGGTTTTCGAGCAGCAACACAGCTATGGAGAGGGTGGTGGTGCGGCTGAGGTGCGGTGGCGGCCGGAGCAGCGGCGGGGTGGTGGTTTCCGGCGAGGTTGTGCGTGAAAGAGGGGTGAGAGAGGGGGTCGAGCAAAAGAGAGGGGGAGGCAAGGGAGGTCGGGCTAACTGATGTGGTGAAGGAGGGGGAGGAGTTTTGAATTAAATTTGGGTAAAAAGACATACCTTACACCAAGGGGGGTAGAATCGGAAATATGCACTAGGGTCAATCACGACCCCCTGGGGGTCGATCTCGACCCATCTGGGTTGTATTTTCCGCCTTTTCAGTCCTTGTGCAAGATCGTCTTGTCCCGTCTCTTGAGCTCGTGTTTTGCAACTTAGAGTCCTGCAAAAAAACATCCCAAAAATCCTATCCCAAGCAAAATATATCCTAATCTAATCTAAGGAAGGTGAGAAAATAAAAACAAAAATCTAATCTAGAAATTGGAAAATCAAACAGAATGGAAAAAAAAAAGAAAAATCTAATCTAAAACCGGGTTGCCTCCCGTAAGCGCTTTTTTAACGTCATGAGCTTGACGATGGGTGTTGTAGCTTAGTCCGAGGTGGTGAGAGCCCAAGTGGCTCGGATCTCTTCGTCGGGTTCCTTCCTAGCATAGTACTTATTCAAACGATGCCCATTGACTTTGAAAATCCCACCATTCTCATCTATAAGATCGGCCGCCCTGTGCAAGTAAATATGGTGAACCGTGAATGGTCCGCTCCATCGGGTCCGTAGCTTTCCGGGGAAGAGTCGGAGCCTTGAGTTGAATAAGAGCACTTGGTCACCGGCCTTGATGGTTTTTGGCACAAGCTTGCTATCATGCCACTTCTTGGTCCTTTCCTTGTAAATTTTGGAGTTCTCATATGCCTTGAGCCTCAACTCTTCAAGTTCTTGCAATTCCATGAAACGCTTCTCCCCGGCCGCATCGAGATCCATGTTGAGCTTCTTGAGAGCCCATAGAGCCTTGTGTTCGAGCTCGACGGGCAAATGACAAGACTTGCCATACACTAGATTGAAAGGAGTGGTGCGGAGTGATGTTTTGTAGGCGGTGCGGTAGGCCCATAGAGCATCATCAAGCTTAGAAGACCAATCTTTTCTTGAGCGGGACACCGTCTTTTCTAGAATGCTCTTGATTTGCCAGTTTGAAACTTCTACTTGACCGCTAGTTTGAGGATGATAAGGTGTGGCCACCTTGTGAGACACCCCATACTTGGTCAAAAGCGCCTCAAAGCTCGGCTCAATGAAATGAGAGCCTCCATCACTAATGAGGACACGCGGGACACCAAAGCGGGGAAAGATGTTGGTCTTCATGAACTTGGCCACTACTCGAGCATCATTCGTCCTTGTAGCTATGGCCTCAACCCACTTGGAAACATAGTCAACCGCCACGAGTATGTACTTGTAGGGACCCGAAGAGGGGAAGGGTCCCATGAAGTCAATACCCCAAACATCAAAGAGCTCAACTTCCAAGATACCGGTGAGTGGGTTCTCGTTCCTCCATGTAATGTTCCCCGACCGTTGACACTCATCACAAGTGGTCACATATGCTTGCACATCTTTGAAGAGAGTTGGCCAATAGAGTCCGCTTTGAAGGATCTTAGCGGTTGTCTTGAAGCCCTTAGCATGGCCACCCGTGGGTAGAGTATGACAATGTCAGATGACTCCCTCTATCTCATCGTCCGGCACACAACGTCGAAAGATGTGATCACTCCCTTGCTTGAACAAGTAAGGATCATCCCAATAGTAGCGCTTGACGTGGTGGAGGAACTTCTTCTTAGCTTGGGACGTCAATCCTTCAAGGATAATGCCTCCTACAACATAGTTAGCAAAATCCGCAAACCAAGGGGTCTTCGACCCACGTATAGCAAGAATAGAAGGGGGAGGTGAAGAAGATGGAGATGGAAGAACATTAGAACTTGAAAGACCCGAAGAGGGAGAAGAAGACGTACTAGATCGACCCAAGGGAAGGGTCGTGATCGGCCCCTTGGGGGTCGAACTTGAGAGTTCATTTTCTCCGGTGGGGGTCGATCTCGACCCTGTGGGGGTCGAACCTGAGAGTTCGGCAGCACCTCCTCCAATGTCTTCATTGTAACACCCCAAAATTATCTCGGGAATGCTACACGCCAGTGACCTTGGAATTCACACCCAAAGTCACCCAAGGCTTATACAGTACATAACAATAAAAAGAATAATATCCAAAATTCATAAATAGATCTCAAAACTTATATTGTCTTACAATCCAAAACAGTAAATGTGAATAATTAAAACGAAAGTGCGGAAGTAATCGATAACAAACGATCCTTAGAATAAAAGTATCACATTTATTCTCAACTAAATCCAAATGAAAATAACCTTGAAAGAAATGCTCCAAGTCTTCAACTCACTCCTCTTGAGACTCCAACGGCTCGAATCCTGATGTGCCGTGACGTAAATACGGTTGACACCAGCCGACCATGCGAGGAAAGAAAACGGACGGTTAGTCTTGTGACAGACTAAGCAAATGGGTTTTAGAAAAACGGTTCTTATGGTTAGACTCCACTATTAGTATTGAAACCCGAATGAAAGCCGGTCAATAATCTAATAATGAAGTATCCCCATCGAAGGTAAGAAAGGAAATATGCTCAGGAAGGAAGATAGGACGCCACACGAGGTGGTTCCTTAAGAGAAGTATGCGATTTGTTGGGAACTTATTATTCACACAAGTTTTTGAAAAACCTCCGTCGAGTGATTGGGTCTACGACCAACCTCACCGCACAATAATTGTACGAATTCAGATTGGAAAGCAGACTTGGTCAATCGGGAGTAAGAACGGTTTTCCAAGTTGTACTAACCGCCCTGGTTCATTAATTATGTGCATAGGCACTTATCTTACTTACTTTCAAAACGGTACATTCAGGTTGATAGCTTTTAAAATAACGGATTCGACAATGGTCGAAACAAAACGAAGGAGATCTCAAGAATTCAATAAAGGCACTAGCTAGGTGCGATCACCCCTCATATTCGGATGAGGCGGCACGGTCATGACCAGGCACTAGGGTATAGGTCCATCCTAATGCAAATATTTTAAAGAGGCGTCCAGGGTCTAACCCACACCCCTAATACTACGCTAAGTCCACATCAAGTCTCAATGGAGACGAAACACATAAGGCCACAACATCGAGACCTAAGTCCAAGTTCTAGCGCAGTCTAGCAATATATACATCCTACATATATAATGAGGTCATTAATGCTATAACAATAAATCCTAGTTCATTTATTAGCACACAAAGTTCCCAACAATATTTAAAACAGTTATGCAAGCGAGAACCGTCCACTTGCCTTGATTCGAAGGCAAAAGAGAAATTTGTCAACGAGGTGAATCCTTACGAACAGGGTTCGTTTCCTGTTTCATTAACAACGACAAAATAAATTATAAGAATTTATTTTGGTTTTTCGTTATCTAGGAAAAGGTTGGATTCAAGATATATGCTAAAGATCTTATATGTATATAAATATTTTATTTATTATACATACTCATGTTCTTAATATATATCTTAATCATTATTTCATTCTTGATTTTAATTTCTTAAATATTACATATGTCTTAGCAAAACACTTTTGAAAATCTATTCTTTTAAATTTACCAACACTTAGTCATGGTAAAAATTAAAGGATCAAGAAACAATAATTTTATTTTTATGTTCATAAAGTAAAAATACATTCTTTTTGGCTAATTACAATCTACTAGTTAAATTACGATAAAATAGGCTATAATATACATAAAAAATTACGTAAATAATAAAAACATCTAAGCTACTTAGAAATACTTAAAATAGTTTTGAATTTCGTAATTATTTTATTTAATTAAAAATTGTATTCTTTTCTTTAATATTCTATAGTGTGATATTTGTTTTCTTTAGGCATCAAAAGTCGAATAAAATATTCCAAAATACTGTATATAGTTCATAAATCATATTTACAGAACATATATAGTTTATAGGAATTTATATAATTAATTTAAAATATAATACGAATTTATTTCGAAAATCAGGGTGTTTACTTAATCGAATTTATTAATTGGCAAAAACAACTTCATAAATTCTGAAATTTTTACAATTATTAGAAAACTTCATTATGTAATCATATAAATATTTGTATGATTTATAAGCAACTACAACTAATTCAAATCGATTTCATGAAACAATTGAATTTTCGGATTTTTAAAAGAATTTGAATTGGAGCAGGGATTTTACAGTGATGACGAGACGTTTTTGGGCGGCTCGTTCTCAGTGGTCCAGCGGTGGTTCGACACGGAGTTGGCGACAGTTGGAAGAGGAAGTGCTGGCCTACTTGCTGTCGGCAGTGGTGGTGGTTTTGGTGGTCCGACGGCGGCGTACCGTGGCTGTAAACTTGCTTCGTCAACACAGATACGCTCTGTTTTTGGCTGAGCAGGTGCGTGTTTTCGATCGGATTTTTGAGGGATGAAACGAACACATTAAGGGATGAAATTTTGGGATTTTGAAGAGATTGAAAGGAGGATTCTAGATCTGGTTTCGGTTTTGAGTTTCGTTGAGTGGTTTAGGAGAAATTAAACTCCGAAGCGGTGAAGTTACACAACTAGGGTTCCGGGGTTTTGACTGAATTTGTGTGTGATTGTGACGGGATTTGGGGTTCGATTTATAAGGATTGGGTGGATTGAGATTCAAGGATTCGAGTTGTATGCTTTCCATAGATGTTAGGCCACGATTTGGGAATGATTCCTTTGAAAACAAATCGGGTCTTTCATGAAGAAGGAAGGTGGTTTGAAGAAGGAAAGAAAGAAATAGGAAGAAGATCGGCTGTCAAGCCACCTTTTAGGGTTAATTACAGAATTGGCCCAAGGTTTTTAAATTGTGATAAAAATACCCTTTTCCATTATAATTTATCCGAAAACAATTTCTTATTCTAGATATTAATTTTCTTTTCCTTACATATGCATGTAAGTGTGTTTATAAATTTCATTTATTGTTTTCTTCCTATTATTTCCCTTTAAATAAAAGTTCTTTCTTTCTTTTTAATATAATATTATTTTGAAACAATATTATTGTATGAGTATAAAAGATTACCTCCCATTTTATTATCTTAATATACTCATTTTAATTTAATATAGCTTCCTAGTTTTATCTTCTCAATGATGTTTCATATAGCTTTATCTTAAAACTTTGAACACTTTCTTTAGCATAGGTTAATAGGTACATGACCTATTGATAAGAGTTTAAAAGTATTATCATGGCATTATCGGTTCTTATTAAATTTCCATTTAATAAATAATGCCAATACTTTTATTCATGGTGGTCAATAAGGGAAAATTACAATAGTACCCTCTATGAAAAAGAGGGTTATTACAATAGTACCCCCTTAAAAATAGTTTCGTCCCCGAAACTAGCCAGAGAAAAGCTCCGGGAATCTAGTCTGCATATCTTGCTCTGTTTCCCATGTCTCCCACACAGTCTCTTCGCTTCCATTCTTGGACCACAAAACCCTTACCAAAGGTATCTCTTTGTTGCGTAGCTTTTTCAGTCGATGCCCTAATACACGGACAGGCCTCTCTTCGTAGGTGCCATTAGGCTGGATCTCAATATCTTCGTAGTTGAGGATATGTGAGTCATCCGGCACGTACTCGCGTAACAACGAGACATGGAAGACATTGTGAACCGGGTGTACTGATGGTGGTAGGGCAAGTCGGTAAGCTTGCTTCCCAATTCTCTCAAGGATTTCAAAAGGGCTGACATAACGTGGGTTGAGCTTCCCTTGCTTTCCAAAACGAAACACACCCTTGGTTGGTGAGACTCGGACAAACACTTTCCCTCCAACAGTGAATTCAACGTCCCTTCTTTTTAAATCTGCATATGATTTTTGTCGGCTTTGCGCTGTAAGCATCCTTTGCCTGATTAAAGCAATGTCGGTAGTGGTTCGCTCCACCAACTCTGGACCAAGAAGAATCTTATCAGCATTTTCATCCCAACATATCGGTGATCGACATCTTCGACCATATAGAGCTTCAAACGGTGCCATCTTGATGGTTGAGTGCCAACTGTTGTTGTAGGTGAACTCAACTAGACTCAGACTGCTCTCCCAACTAGTTGGCCGATCCAACACACATGCTCGAAGCATGTCTTCTAGAGTCTGTATAGTCCTTTCTGATTGTCCATCTGTTTGAGGATGAAATGCAGTACTGAACCGCAATTCCGTACCCATGGACTTATGCAACCCTTGCCAGAATCTAGACATGAAACGTCCATCTCGGTCAGACACAATGGTCTTGGGGGTCCCATGTAGGCGGACAATTTCATGGATGAATACCTCAGACAGCTTGGGAACACCCCAATTTGACTTGATTGCTATGAAGTGTGCACTCTTAGTTAGTCGGTCAATCACGACCCATATGGCATCCTTTTGGCTTTGAGTCTTTGGGAGGCCAGTCACAAAGTCCATAGCAATATCCTCCCACTTCCACTCAGGTACTGGGAGAGGTTGGAGCTCTCCTCCTGGTCTGCGATGTTCAATCTTTACCTTTTGGCACACTAAACACCTCGCAACAAATTCCGCTACATCCCACTTCATGTTTGGCCACCAGAAATTTTTACGCAGGTCTTTGTACATCTTGCTCGAACCTGGGTGAACTGAGTAAGCAGAGGAGTGGGCTTCCTTCATAATTAGTTGTCGAATTTCCTCAATGGCAGGGACACAAATTCTGTCATGGAACCACAATGATCCATCATCTTGAATAACGAATCCTGGTGCCTTCCCTTCTTGCACCTCTCCACTCAGCTTAATCAAATTGTTGTCCTCTATCTGTCCCTCCTTAATTTGATCCATTAGGGTGGGCTGAATTTCTAGCATATTTAGCCCGCCCTGCTGTTGGCCAAACCAAACTTCAATGCCTTCCCTCTTTAACTCTTGTTGTAGGGCGGGTTGTGTAGTAAGCATAGCCACCATGGTCTCTTGAGTGGCCTTTCGGCTTAAGGCATCAGCCACGACGTTAGCTTTACCCGGGTGGTAAAGTAACTCAATATCATAGTCCTTAATCAACTCTAACCACCTCCGTTGCCTCATGTTTAGTTCCTTCTGCGTGAACACATACTTGAGACTCTTGTGATCGGTGAAAATTTGACACTTCGCGCCGTACAAGTAGTGTCGCCAAATCTTCAAGGCAAAAACTACTGCAGCCAATTCCAAATCATGGGTCGGGTAATTCACTTCATATGGCTTGAGCTGCCGTGAAGCATATGCAATTACCCTCCCCTTTTGCATTAATACACAACCCAAACCTTGTTTAGAGGCATCACTGTACACCACATAATCATCACTATCGTCTGGTAGTGTCAAGATAGGGGCGGTAGTCAAGCGCCTCTTGAGTTCTTGGAAGCTAGCTTCACATTTCTCGCTCCACTCGAACTTCTTATGCACCTTGCGGAGCAGGCTGGTCATGGGTAGGGCGATCTTAGAGAATCCCTCTACAAACCGTCTATAGTACCCTGCAAGGCCTAAGAAGCTTCGTACTTCCTTCACATTTCGGGGTTGCACCCAATCTGCCACTGCCTTAATCTTATCAGGGTCTACCATCACTCCCTCAGCATTGATCACATGACCCAAGAATGCAACTTCTCTTAGCCAGAAGTCACACTTTGATAATTTGGCATACAATTCATGTCGCCTAAGAATCCCCAATACAATTCTTAAGTGCTCTTCATGAGTGGCCTCGTCCTCAGAGTAGATCAGGATATCATCAATGAAGACCACTACGAACTTATCCAGGTAATCATGGAAACAACGGTGCATTAGATCCATGAATACCGCTGGTGCATTCGTGAGACCAAAGGGCATCACTACAAACTCATAGTGACCATATCGGGTCCGAAAGGCTGTCTTGGTGACATCTTCCTCTCGAATCCGAAGCTGATGGTACCCAGACCTTAGGTCAACCTTGGAAAATATCTTTGCGCCCCTTAACTGATCGAGTAGATCGTCAATTCTCGGGAGCGGATACTTGTTCTTGATGGTGACCTTGTTCAGTTCGCGATAATCAATGCATAACCGAAGGGTTCCGTCCTTCTTTTTCACGAACAAAACAGGTGCACCCCAAGGTGATGCACTTGGTCTAATGTATCCCTTCTCCATTAGCTCTTCCAACTGCTTCTTCAGCTCTTTCATCTCCAACGGGGCCATTCTGTATGGTGCTTTGGAGATAGGTGCAGTCCCAGGCTCAAGTTCTATGGTGAACTCGATCTCCCTCTGAGGGGGAAGGCCTGGGATGTCTTCTGGAAAGACATCTGAAAATTCTCTTACCACGGGAATTGCTTGAATGGACCTTTCTTCCTCCTTAGGCTGCTCTAGATAACATAAATATCCAGTACAACCTTGTCGAAGCAGTTTCCTTGCCGTCATGGCATTAATCAATTTCCCATTGTCGGACTCTTGTCGCCCCTTAAACTTGCACACATACTTTCCTCCAGCAGTAACAGTCACAGTCCTAGTGTTGAAGTCAATCACCGCTCCATGTCGTGTCAACCAGTCCATCCCCAAGATGATGTCATAAGGGCCCATGGGTATACAAATCAAGTCAGCGTCAAACTTTCGACCTTGAATGGTGATCGGAAAGTTTGTGAGTTGTTTTATCCCCACGATTTTCTCCCCGTTAGGGAGGTTCACGATAAAAGGTTCACATGTAGCATTACATTCAAGGCTAACCTTCTCTACACAACTTTCGGATATAAAGGAGTGTGTTGCACCGGAATCAAATAACATGAAGGCGGTAATAGAGCGGAGGTATAAGGTACCTTGAGTGACTGGGGCATTGGGCTCATCCACACGACGCATCTCGTACAGTCGTTGGCCTTGACTAGCCGAAGTTGTCGGTGCCCTTCCCTTGTTCTGGGCAGTAGATTGTGATGAAGCTGCCCTTGATGGACCCGAGTAAGCTCGGTTATTGTGAGAGACTGATGCTTGTCGTGATTGGGTTGCCCTTTTCCTCTGAGGACAGTGCATGCGCATATGTCCTTCCTTCCCACATTCAAAGCACTTTTTCTTTTCCTTAGAGCACTGTCTGTTGGTGTGTCCTGGTTCATTGCAGTTATAACACACCACAAAACCCCTCTGATGGCCAGAGAATTGAGTGGACCGTGATTGACCTGACTCAGAACGAGCTCGGCCAGACCTTTCAAAGTTGGAAGAAGGGTAAGGTCGCTTGAACCCGGTGACTTGGGATCCATGATGCGGTGCCTTCCCTCCTCCCTTTGACTTGCTAGAATTCTCCTCAAGAGTCACCTCTACCTTATAGGCCGCATTCACATACTCCTCCAAGGTGCTGCATGAGTAGTGCACCATGGCCAATTTTACCTCAGGGTTCATCCATCCATGAAACCTCTTAATCTTTTCCTCTTCTGAGGTAATCTCTGACCCGGCGTATTGTAGCAAATGATTGAACTTAGTGGCCAGCTGAGCCATATTCAGGCCCTCAGTCTTGGGGTATAAGAACTCATTCATCTTCTCATCCCTCATAGCACTAGGGAAGAAGCGATCAGACATCTTGCTCTTGAAGTCATTCCAGGTGAGGTCTGGTTGATCGGCTAGACCGGTATTCTCCCACCACTCACTAGCAGCCCCTCTCAATTGTAGAGCTGCAATGCGCACCTTCTCAGCTGGGGTGCACACAACATTACGGAGCAGGCGTTCGATGTGGGTGAACCAGTAGGTCATCTGGATAGGCTCTCCTGCACCGTCAAAGCTTTCAGGTTTCAAGGTAGCAATTGTCTTTAGGGCTTGAGCAAAATTGGTTCCAATATCAGTATGAGCCTGGATGTTGTCATTGCCCGATGATCGATCCCCCGGAGCTATTTCAGGTGCATGGTTAGGGGTTATCCCTTGAAGGATCTTTAGAAGGAGAGTAGCTAGTGCCTCTAGTGCAGCAGTGGTTGAGGCAGGGGTGTTCAGGTTCTGTTGTGGGTTTTGCTGTTGGTTTCTAGCGTTTGGCTCTTCATTATTTCCTCCTTGATTCGAGGCACTCCTAAGTGGGATCCGAGGAGAGTTGCTTCCTCCATCACGGTTTTGACTCCTCGTGTTCACCATCTGAATGCGTATAAATTTATTTCGTTCAATCATTATGAACTCAATAAGGTATGGGTAAACAACTATGAGCTGAGCTTAAACTCAGATTTCATAAACACAATAGTTGAACTTATAGAACATCCATAGTTCTATAAGCGTGGAGAATAGGAGTAACTATGACTTGGAGACATTCAAACTTTAATGATTTGATCAAAACGTTTTTTTTTTTTTTTTTTTTTGTAAAGAGTTGAAAATGTATGAAACCATGTTTAAAAGTTGAAAATCTTTTAATAAAACCATTTGGCTCTGATACCATATTTGTAACACCCCAAAATTATCTCGGGAATGCTACACGCCAGTGACCTTGGAATTCACACCCAAAGTCACCCAAGGCTTATACAGTACATAACAATAAAAAGAATAATATCCAAAATTCATAAATAGATCTCAAAACTTATATTGTCTTACAATCCAAAACAGTAAATGTGAATAATTAAAACGAAAGTGCGGAAGTAATCGATAACAAACGATCCTTAGAATAAAAGTATCACATTTATTCTCAACTAAATCCAAATGAAAATAACCTTGAAAGAAATGCTCCAAGTCTTCAACTCACTCCTCTTGAGACTCCAACGGCTCGAATCCTGATGTGCCGTGACGTAAATACGGTTGACACCAGCCGACCATGCGAGGAAAGAAAACGGACGGTTAGTCTTGTGACAGACTAAGCAAATGGGTTTTAGAAAAACGGTTCTTATGGTTAGACTCCACTATTAGTATTGAAACCCGAATGAAAGCCGGTCAATAATCTAATAATGAAGTATCCCCATCGAAGGTAAGAAAGGAAATATGCTCAGGAAGGAAGATAGGACGCCACACGAGGTGGTTCCTTAAGAGAAGTATGCGATTTGTTGGGAACTTATTATTCACACAAGTTTTTGAAAAACCTCCGTCGAGTGATTGGGTCTACGACCAACCTCACCGCACAATAATTGTACGAATTCAGATTGGAAAGCAGACTTGGTCAATCGGGAGTAAGAACGGTTTTCCAAGTTGTACTAACCGCCCTGGTTCATTAATTATGTGCATAGGCACTTATCTTACTTACTTTCAAAACGGTACATTCAGGTTGATAGCTTTTAAAATAACGGATTCGACAATGGTCGAAACAAAACGAAGGAGATCTCAAGAATTCAATAAAGGCACTAGCTAGGTGCGATCACCCCTCATATTCGGATGAGGCGGCACGGTCATGACCAGGCACTAGGGTATAGGTCCATCCTAATGCAAATATTTTAAAGAGGCGTCCAGGGTCTAACCCACACCCCTAATACTACGCTAAGTCCACATCAAGTCTCAATGGAGACGAAACACATAAGGCCACAACATCGAGACCTAAGTCCAAGTTCTAGCGCAGTCTAGCAATATATACATCCTACATATATAATGAGGTCATTAATGCTATAACAATAAATCCTAGTTCATTTATTAGCACACAAAGTTCCCAACAATATTTAAAACAGTTATGCAAGCGAGAACCGTCCACTTGCCTTGATTCGAAGGCAAAAGAGAAATTTGTCAACGAGGTGAATCCTTACGAACAGGGTTCGTTTCCTGTTTCATTAACAACGACAAAATAAATTATAAGAATTTATTTTGGTTTTTCGTTATCTAGGAAAAGGTTGGATTCAAGATATATGCTAAAGATCTTATATGTATATAAATATTTTATTTATTATACATACTCATGTTCTTAATATATATCTTAATCATTATTTCATTCTTGATTTTAATTTCTTAAATATTACATATGTCTTAGCAAAACACTTTTGAAAATCTATTCTTTTAAATTTACCAACACTTAGTCATGGTAAAAATTAAAGGATCAAGAAACAATAATTTTATTTTTATGTTCATAAAGTAAAAATACATTCTTTTTGGCTAATTACAATCTACTAGTTAAATTACGATAAAATAGGCTATAATATACATAAAAAATTACGTAAATAATAAAAACATCTAAGCTACTTAGAAATACTTAAAATAGTTTTGAATTTCGTAATTATTTTATTTAATTAAAAATTGTATTCTTTTCTTTAATATTCTATAGTGTGATATTTGTTTTCTTTAGGCATCAAAAGTCGAATAAAATATTCCAAAATACTGTATATAGTTCATAAATCATATTTACAGAACATATATAGTTTATAGGAATTTATATAATTAATTTAAAATATAATACGAATTTATTTCGAAAATCAGGGTGTTTACTTAATCGAATTTATTAATTGGCAAAAACAACTTCATAAATTCTGAAATTTTTACAATTATTAGAACACTTCATTATGTAATCATATAAATATTTGTATGATTTATAAGCAACTACAACTAATTCAAATCGATTTCATGAAACAATTGAATTTTCGGATTTTTAAAAGAATTTGAATTGGAGCAGGGATTTTACAGTGATGACGAGACGTTTTTGGGCGGCTCGTTCTCAGTGGTCCAGCGGTGGTTCGACGCGGAGTTGGCGACAGTTGGAAGAGGAAGTGCTGGCCTACTTGCTGTCGGCAGTGGTGGTGGTTTTGGTGGTCCGACGGCGGCGTACCGTGGCTGTAAACTTGCTTCGTCAACACAGATACGCTCTGTTTTTGGCTGAGCAGGTGCGTGTTTTCGATCGGATTTTTGAGGGATGAAACGAACACATTAAGGGATGAAATTTTGGGATTTTGAAGAGATTGAAAGGAGGATTCTAGATCTGGTTTCGGTTTTGAGTTTCGTTGAGTGGTTTAGGAGAAATTAAACTCCGAAGCGGTGAAGTTACACAACTAGGGTTCCGGGGTTTTGACTGAATTTGTGTGTGATTGTGACGGGATTTGGGGTTCGATTTATAAGGATTGGGTGGATTGAGATTCAAGGATTCGAGTTGTATGCTTTCCATAGATGTTAGGCCACGATTTGGGAATGATTCCTTTGAAAACAAATCGGGTCTTTCATGAAGAAGGAAGGTGGTTTGAAGAAGGAAAGAAAGAAATAGGAAGAAGATCGGCTGTCAAGCCACCTTTTAGGGTTAATTACAGAATTGGCCCAAGGTTTTTAAATTGTGATAAAAATACCCTTTTCCATTATAATTTATCCGAAAACAATTTCTTATTCTAGATATTAATTTTCTTTTCCTTACATATGCATGTAAGTGTGTTTATAAATTTCATTTATTGTTTTCTTCCTATTATTTCCCTTTAAATAAAAGTTCTTTCTTTCTTTTTAATATAATATTATTTTGAAACAATATTATTGTATGAGTATAAAAGATTACCTCCCATTTTATTATCTTAATATACTCATTTTAATTTAATATAGCTTCCTAGTTTTATCTTCTCAATGATGTTTCATATAGCTTTATCTTAAAACTTTGAACACTTTTTTTAGCATAGGTTAATAGGTACATGACCTATTGATAAGAGTTTAAAAGTATTATCATGGCATTATCGGTTCTTATTAAATTTCCATTTAATAAATAATGCCAATACTTTTATTCATGGTGGTCAATAAGGGAAAATTACAATAGTACCCTCTATGAAAAAGAGGGTTATTACATTCATGGTGATCTTCGTTGCCTAGCATGAGGGTCTCATCCGGGCGTGTATCATCGATGGGGATCGATCCGCCGGACTCCATGATGTGCTCAAGGGGTAGTCTAGATAGGTGATCCGCCATTAGGTTTTCCGCTCCCTTCTTGTCTCGGATTTCATGATCAAATTCCTGCAACAAAAGCATCCAACGAAGCAGCCTAGGCTTGGCGTCTTTTTTCGCCATTAGAAATCTTATCGCGGCATGGTCGGTATAAACAATCACCTTAGACCCTACTAGATAGGAGCGGAATTTTTCAAATGCAAATACTACGGCAAGAAACTCTTTCTCGGTGGTAGTGTACTTACTTTGAGCTTCATCAAGAGTCTTACTTGCATCGTAAATGGCATGAAGCTTCTTGTCCTTCCGCTGCCCAAGAACCGCACCAATAGCATAGTCACTAGCATCACACATGATTTCAAAGGGAAGTGTCCAATCCGGTGATTGCATGATGGGGGCGGTCACAAGGGCTCTCCTCAACCTGTAAAATGCTTCAAGACAATCCGAGGACATGCTAAACTCTACATCTTTCACTAGTAAGTGAGTCAAAGGCTTAGCAATTTTAGAAAAGTCTTGAATGAAGCGCCTATAGAACCCCGCATGCCCCAAGAAACTCCTAACGTCTTTCAAGGAAGATGGAGGGGGCAATTTTTCAATAAGCTCAATTTTTGCTTTGTCCACCTCAATCCCTCGCTTAGACACTAGATGACCTAAGACAATTCCTTCTCTAACCATGAAATGACACTTTTCCCAATTAAGCACAAGGTTCGTTTCCTCACATCTTTTAAGGACCCTAGAGAGGTTAACAAGACATGAATCAAAAGAGGAACCATAAACCGAGAAATCATCCATAAACACCTCCACTATCTCCTCAATCATGTCGGAGAAGATGGCCATCATACACCTTTGGAAAGTGGCCGGAGCATTGCAAAGCCCAAACGGCATTCTCTTGTAAGCGAACGTCCCATAAGGACAAGTGAATGTGGTCTTCTCTTGATCATCAGGGTGAATGGGAATCTGCCAAAAACCACTATAGCCATCCAAATAGCAAAAGTAATCATGTTGAGCTAAACGTTCCAAAACTTGGTCAATGAAGGGGAGCGGGAAGTGATCCTTCCTAGTGGCACTATTAAGTTTCCTATAGTCTATGCACATCCTCCACTTGGTGGTAGTCCTAGTAGGAATCAACTCTCCCTTCTCATTCTCTACAACAGTCATCCCCCCTTTCTTAGGAACCACATGTACGGGGCTAACCCATTTACTATCGGAGATAGGAAATATGATACCGGCATCTAGCATTCTAAGGATTTCTTTCTTCACTACCTCTTTCATGTTAGGGTTTAGCCTACGTTGGTGCTCAATAGTGGGTTTATAGTCATCCTCCATATATATCCTATGCATGCACAATGATGGTGAAATACCACTAAGTTCCTCTAGAGAATATCCTATGGCTTTCCTATGGGTCCTAAGCACATCAAGCAATTTGTTCTCCTCGTCCTCACTCAAATGAGCATTAATAATGACGGGGAGAGAAGAATTTGGACCAAGAAAAGCGTACCTCAAAGAATCGGGAAGCTCCTTGAGCTCGGGAGTGGGCTCGGGCAAGCTAACTTCATCCTCGTGCTTCGCCTTGAGTGCATCCAAGACAAGGAAGGACTCCTCGCCATCATCCAAGGGGGTCGTGCTCGACCCACTGGGGGTCGATCCTGAGACCCTCGAACTTTGCGGAAGAGGTTCCCATGTCAAAATTCGTCCCGTCGGGTTGTTGCACTCGATGTAGTCGGAGTGTGTGTAGAGCATCTTGACCTCCTCATGACTTGATTCCTTCAATGTTGGATTGAACCGGAACTCGACCACTTCTTCACCAATCTTGAAAGTAAGAAGTCCACTCTTGACATCAATGACCGCGCCCGCGTTGGCTAAGAAGGGTTGTCCGAGTATGATGGGAACGACCGGATCCTCGGGCATCTCCATGACTATGAAATCATTAGGCACAAAGAACTTCCCCACTTGAACGGGAAAATCATCAACTACACCCGTGGGCTGAACACACGATCCATCCGCCATGTATAACCTCATGTTCACCGGTACTAATGGCCCCATGTTGGTCTTGGACCAAATTGAGAGTGGAAGCAAGCTAGCAGTAGCACCAAGATCACACAATGCCTTGAAACGATAAACGCCAATACCGATTGTAATAGCAAACTTCCCGGGATCACCGAGCTTCTCGGGAAGGTCCAACGACCTCACCTCATCCGTGAGTTCCGACATAGATCGCTTCCCAGATAGAATCTCCTTCAAGAACTTGGTGTAAGTGGGCATTTCATTCAAGGCCTCGGCGTAAGGAATAGAAATATTCAAGCCTTGAAGCAACTTAACAAAGCGCTTAAACTTTCCTTCCGTCGCGTCCTTGGGCTTCTTCGAAGGGTAAGGAAGTACCTTAGAATGGGAAGAGGAAGGAGTAGGATCCGGAATGATTGGCGGAGAAGGGTTGGAAGACGTTCCGAGTGCAGGGTGGGCGAGCTCGACCTCAGTGGGGTTGATCGCCTCTTCATCCTCATCATTGGCGGTCTCAGGCTCGACCATGGAGGGGGTCGAGATCGACCCAGGTGGGGTCGATCCTGAGGCTGCTTCTTTCGCCGGTTGCTTTGGTGGATCGGGTAATGCTTTGCCACTTCGAAGGTTCATGGCTCGGATTTCACCATTGCTTGCTCGGCCTCTAGGATTCTCCTCGGGTCGGCCCGGAAGTTGTCCTTGAGGTCGTGGGATTTGAGCCGCTAGATTACCAAGTTGGGAATCAACATTCTTCCTCCATGCATCTAAGTTTTCCAATTGGCTTTGAACGCCATCAAGTTTGCGGTCGAATCTTTCAAAGAAACCTTGAGCCCAAGCCGGTGGTTCTTCTTGATAACCGGGAGGTCTATAAGGAGGGGCCCTTTGCTCTTGTGGAGGAGGTGGATAACTTTGGCCTTGACCATTGTTATTCCATTGAGAATAGTTGTTGTTGTTCCTCCCCGCATAAGCATTGTTTTGGCCTCGGTAGGGTCCTCGCATATAGTTGGCCTCCGCATATGCCTCGGCAGCCCGAACTTGCTCCACATTTGTGCAAGAAGCGGTGGTATGAGATTGAGAGCCACATTCTTGACAAGTGGGGGCAGCGGACTTGTAGTAACTCACTTGCTTCTCGAGCCGGTTGATCTTATCTTGCAAGAATTGAAACTTCACATCTTGATCAATTGACTCACTATTCGGATCATAAAGCTTCTTTGTTTGAATCCGGATGGGTTGTTGGGTACCATACATGGCATCATAGTTGGTGAGTTTGTCCAATAGAGCCCATGCCTCATCGGGATCCATCTCAATGAAACCGCAATCGGTGTGAAGATTGATGCGGTCCTTTGTGGCAGCGTTGATCCCTTGGAAGAATATCTCTTGAAGAACATAAGGAGGTTGTCCATGAGTTGGACGTTGCCGAAGAAGCTCCTTGAATCTCTCCCAAGTCTCAACAAAAGTCTCGTTAGGAAGTTGATGATAAGAAGTGATGCGCTTCCTTAGCTCGGTGGTCTTGGTTGGTGGAAAGAACTTCGTCATGAACAAGTCGTGCAAAGCCCTTCCATGTAGTGATGGACCTAGCGGGTAGACTTTCGAGCCAATGAAGTGCCTTCCCGGTTAGAGACCACTTGAACGCCTTGAGGAGCACATATTCAAGTGACACGCCATCGGCGGCGATGGTGTCACAAAGATCGGTGAAATTTTTGATGTGCTCCATAGGGCATTCGGATGTCTTGCCTTCACATTGAGACCTCTTGATGAGAGTGATGAAGTGGGACTTGATCTCAAAGGCACGCTCAATCGCCGGGAGCACTATAGCGGACTCGGGAACTCTAAGCTCCGGATGCATGTATTGCTTAGCGTTCCTTGGAATAGCATCTAGTTGTTGTTGGAGACGGGCAGCAGCCTCTCTCTCTCGGGCAGCAACCTCTCTTTCTCGATGCAAAGCAGCATCTTGAGCAACACGCTCCATTTGCATACGCTCCATCTGAGCACGGAGTTGTTCCATCTGTTGAGCAAGAGCCTCAACGTCGGCCATTGCTCGTCGTTCTCGTAGCCTGCGATGAAGGGTTCTCTCTATTTCAGGATCAAAGGGAAAATAGTCGATTTTCCTTCGTGAACTAGAGGGCATACACCTGCAATCACAAACACAAGTAAACGAATCAGTAACACACAAGGGGTATGGGCTATTCCCAAACCCAAATATCAACTAAACTCGGCACTATTGCACACTCCCCGGCAACGGCGCCAATTTGTTGAAGGGTTTCTCGAACAAATAAATTTGTATTCAAGACCCCGCTGAGTATAGCGAAGTCAGGATCGTCCACGGGAGTGAGAGTAGTGCTAAGTTTAATCGATAACTACGAAAGAGCAAAAGAAACGCAAATAAACAGAGTCAGGATCGACCAGAGGATGGTCGATCCCGACCCTATAAGGGTCGAACCTGAGATCAATCACACACGAACACACGAGAAAACACAAACAACAACTCGAACACGACGGAGGGAGTCGGGATCAAGGCAAAAGATACGAATTTCAATCAATAAAAAGGGCAAATCCTAGGGCTAGGGCTACCACAACAACAACCATACATGCTTTCAACAAGAATTCACAACTATCATGCAATCTAGATCATAGAAAAGTTAACTTTCGCAAACAATTCAAGTTATTCAACCAACTTTCGCAAATTAAACAACTTTCTACCTATCCTTCAACCTAGGAAAATCAACTTTCGCAAATAATCCTATTAGATGTAATCAATCAACTAACTTTTTACTTTCGCTATAGTCAATCACAAGACATGCCTCAATTTTCACCAAGGATTAAACACAAGATAGGTTAGATATGATCATCAAGCATTCAAGTCATGAATTCAAGTTTTAAACATGCATGATTGTGTTGGGTTTTTGCCCAACCCTAGAACTTAAAAAACTACTCACACATAGCAAAGAGAGACAAGGAAGAAGAAGAAGAAGACATGATCAAAACCAAACTAAAATTCAACTAAAAACCAAAGATCAATCTTACAAACCTCAAACTTGTTCTCCAAGTCTTCTTCCTAAATCTCCAAGTCTTGATGATTAATTGATTGAATGTATGTTGAATGAATAAAAACTATAGGTTCCACCTGCTTTCATACACAAAAAGGAGTCCTAATCTAACTAGGAAACACAAACAAAACACCTTCCTAAAATACAAACTAGGAAACTTCAACAATATTTCCGGATAGGTGAAGTCGGTCACGCGCGTTCGACCCCCCATAGGGTCGATATCGACCCCCTTCAGGGTCGAACCTGAGGCATGTTTTCCTTGCGTTCCAAGTTTGGTCAAATGGCTCGAGCACGACCTCTTTGGGCTCGATCTTGGGGTCTATTTCTTCACTTCTTTTCTTGATTTTGCTCCTTTTTAGCTCTTCTCCTTGGCTTGTCCACTTGAATCTTCCTCCTAGCTCGCCCATCCTCTCCTAAAGCTTCGCTCCAAACTCGTCTTCAAGCTCCAAAACACCTACAAAATGACACAAAAGCGCGTAGTTTCCGAATCTCAAGGAAATACGAAAACTCATGCGAAAAGACTCAAAAACACAAGACTCAACTACGAAACACAACTCAAACTAACCTATCTAGACCCTAAAAATCTACCTAAAAACGCGGACATCAATCATCGGAGGAGAACCTCTAGTAAGTCGATATTTCTTTCCTTCCTTCTTAGAAGCGGGTTGCCGTTTAAGGGATTGCTGGTGAAGTTGGGGTTGTCTTATAGATCGAAAATTCTAGCTAGTGTCATCGGAAATTATAGTTCTCCTGTAGTTGAAAGCTAGCATAGTTCATTTATCTACTATAATTAATTAATTAGAGGTTGTAGACTTATAGTTGAAGATAGTTTTTGTTTGTACACAAAATATGCCGTGTACAAGTTTCTGCTCCTTCTTCAATGATGTTCAATGTTCTTCCACTCTGCAAGCCTCTTTCCCTTCAATGACCTGCAAAACAATGGACCTAGGGGCGAGCGACCCCTAATCCACCTCCGATGCTTAAGTCAATAAGGGCAATGTCGAATAAAGGCGTCAGGCAGAGTGATAGCTTAGAACTTGACTTACCAGGCACATGAATACATGTGTATTTATAGAGGAGAGGGACAGGCGAGGGAGGAAGGCGCGTGCCCCTAGGCCCGATCGGCCCACTAGGGTTATCGTTGGGCGATATCTTGCTCCCCAAGTCAACCAATATCTTATTTCAGGCGAAGATAAGATTCTCCTCCATAAATAATATCCTAACTAGAGTAACTACCCTAATAAAGGATAAAACATAATAAATATGGATAGCAAAATAAATAAGATAGAGAAATAAATGCTAACTAATTGAAATGGAATCTTGCCCGCCTACAATGCCCCCTCCGGAACCCATATACTCGTGTACCATGTACTATCCCGTGTATAGGGACCGGAACTAAAGCGGTGAGTGGCCATGCAGATTAGGGTGCTCTCATTCGTATATTCATACATTTGTACATTCGTACAATCGTGTATGCATATATTCGTATATTCGTATATTTTTACATCCGTATTCCATAAATACGGGATCCGTGCAACTCCTACGCATTGGTCGCGTAGGGCCTTCATAAGGTGTTTTCCTTGGCCAAGTTATTCCGTTAGCGCACCGCATAACGTTGGTATTTCTTTTTTGTGCAAGACTCAATCTATTGCAAAACGATGCAAAGTTTGATTAAAAATTCAAATATGAATGTCATGAGCTAAGGACAAACTAAAAAATGAAAAACTAAAGGGGGGCCTCATCAAAACCACATGGGAAAAAAGAGTACTGCCCCCACTAAATGGAATCCTAAGCCTCGGCCGACTTATCTAGGGCCGCGTAGGCCGCAAGTCGCCGGAATCTCACCCGTGCCCGCAAGTGGTGGGCCGCGCTCGCGGCAATCCTCACCGCACTCGCGGTGGTCGGGGCCGCGCTTGCGGCGATCCGGGTTGTGCTCTCGGTCGGTTCCGGTGACTATGTCCACTTGCCCGAGCCCTTTGTCGCCATCTGCGATCCTCTCATTGGGCCGAACTCCTTTCGCGCATAGCCTTGCCTGAAGCTGATTAGCCCACACCCGCACAATTGCACCTTTATCCATAAATTGAACCATTTGATGCAAGGACGAAGGTACCGCTCCCATGCCATGGATCCAAGGTCGCCCGAGTATCAAGTTGTACGGCCCCGGGATGTCGACGACTACGAACTCGGTGGGATGCTCCTTTCCGGCGAGACTCACGCGAGCCTTTAGGACTCCAAGTGGAAAAGAGGGATATCCACCGAGTCCGGAAAGTTGCATCTTGACCTCTTCAAGGTCCTTCTTGGATTTTCCGAGCGATTTGAGAGTGTCGTAGTACATCACGTCGACCGAGCTGCCAGAATCCACTAAGGCGCGGTGGATCTTGATATCTCCGAGCTCCACCGTCAGGACGAGCGGGTCGTTGTGTGGGTGTTGGACGGTCGCCAAGTCTTCGTCGCGAAAGACAAGTCCCGGTCCGCGCGGTCCGAGCGGAGGGCGCGGCTCGGCATGCTGGACGCGCATCACCTCTAGCTCGTGGCACTCCTTGCGAAACCGACTCCGCGACTCCGGATCGTCTTCCTTGTAAAGAGTCGTAATAGTCTGGACCACCTCAATCTGCTTAGCACTCGTTTCCTCGCCATCCGAGGTCTTAATGTATTGCTTGAGGTGTCCTCTCTTTACTAGCTCCTCGAGATATTCTTTGAAGGGCTCACAATTCTCGGTCATATGCCCCCGGGCTCGATGGTACATGCACCACTTGCGCCCGCGCTGGTTTTCCTCCGCATCTTCCCCTCTTGGCGGGAGCTTGAACCATTCGAAGTTCCGAATCCGGCTCAAGAGACGGTAGATCAGGATGTTGAAGGTAGTAAACACGTCCTGCCCCTGGTCCACCCTTTTTCGCTTTCCGGCATTCGGCCTAGGCGATCCGCGCGTTCGGCGGGGAGGTGTAGGGGACCGATCGCCGTCGTCCTCGTCTTCTAACCTGGCGTATTGATGGACTCGATCCTGCAGCTCGTCGAGCGTTGAGGGCAGGCGCAGAGTCAGGCTCTCTCGGAGTTTAGATTTCTTCGGTACAGCCCGGCGGAAGGCGGCTATGGCGGTCTTCTTATCGTACCCGTCGATTTGAGCGTAGCACTCCATAAAGCGGTTTGTGAACCGACGGAGGCTCTCATCCTTGCATTGCCTTAGGCTAAGCAATGTATCCAAGGAGATCGCTTCTCGATTGTTGGCAATGTATCGCTTGGCAAAAGCCGAAGCCAACTGCCCCCATGATGTCGTGCTTTTTAGTTGATTTTCTAGGTAGTTTTCTAGCTCGTTTTGCACGCTTTCCCTTTTGTGTTTGTGTGTTTTGCATAAGATTTCCACTCTCTTTCGAGAGTTGGAGTCGTTTGTGTTTGCATTTGTGTTGTGTAGGTATTTGGAGCCTTTTGGAGAAGTTTTCATGCATTTTCGGAGCTTTCTAGGAACCGCTAAGTTGCAAGAGTCAAAGTGTCAAGAGCCAAGATCCAAAGTTGCAACCAAAGGAGCCTCAAGAGAGTAGCAAATTCTCAAGAAATCCAAGGAGCAAAAAGGAAGGAACACCCAACAAAAGCCCAACCAATCGGAGCAAGAACGAAGCAAACCGAGAAGAAGTCCACGTTCTGCAGTAGGTCGGCGCCGACCCCATATGGTCACGGCCGACCCCTCTCAGCACCCGAAAAGAAATCCGTGCGCTGCAAGTAACGCTATTGGGCGGGATTTTCGAAACCCGAAAAAGCAGGCGGCAGTGCAGGCTTGTGGCAGAGATGTGGCAATGGAGGAAGCTTCCCTCCCTTGCTTTTGTGGGCTGCTACAAAACCCATTTTGTCTCCCTTTCTAATGAGCTTTTCCAAGGAGGGAAAAGGCTCAAGGAAGAGAGAGGAGAGAGTGGTCTGAGGAGTAGGAAGAAGGAGTTGGGTTTGAAGAAGAAGAAAGTGGCGTAAGAGAAGAAGAGTGTGAGTGTGAGAGAGAAGTGGTTTGTAAGGAGAGATAGTGGAGAAGAAAGCTTGTGTTGGTTGTGCTCTAGGAAGAAGACAACAATGGTGTTTGAAGAAATTTGTGGATTTGCTTGGGTTTGTAAGTTTGGATCTTTGAGTTATTGAAGTTGTTTGTTTGTGATGATGTTTTCCTCTTCTTTAGTGTTGTTTGTGTGTTTGATTATGTGTGAGTAGTTAGCTTGCTAGGGTTAGGGTGAAACCCACCATGAAAGTGCATTTGAAACCTTGATTGTTTGGATCCATGCTTAACTTGAAATCTCTGCCATAAATCACTCTTGTGTGCTTAAAACCCTTGAAGAAGGAGGAATGTTCTTGTTTGCTGCCTAATTGAGAGGTTTGGTTGTGAATGTGGACTATCCGGGTTAGATGAAAGTCGAACCCTTCGAAGAACAAGTTGGATTGCATGTTAACCCTTTCATGTAATTGGAGGCTCTTGATGTGTTCTTTTGTGATGAAAGTCACCCATGAGGTTGTGAGTTGAGTTGGTCCTTTATCATCGTATGAATGCATGCTCGTGGTGTCGTGAATCCCCACCCCTAGTTGTTTTTCCTTGATTTTACGAAACCCATTTTCACGCCCAGAAAAGGGTCGGCTGCGACCAGTGTAGGTCGCCGCGACCTCCTCTGTAGTTGTTGTCTTGCGTTGTGAAGTCCTGTTTTAGGTCGGCCGCGACCTCCCTAGGGTCGGCTGCGACCTCTTCCCGAGACTTGTTGTTTGTGTTCGTTTGCTTGTTTTGCTCTGCTTTGGTTTGTTTTGCTTTCGTAGTTTGATTGCTAGACTATAGAACTACTAGCTCCCGTGGACGATCCTGACTTCCCTATACTCAGCGGGGTCTTGACAAATTTTATTTGTGAGACTCTCTCAACAAATTGGCGCCGTTGCCGGGGAGTTAGTTTAGTTTCCAAGTCTAGCTTTCTTTTGGGTGAGGGACTAGCCCGAACCCCTATTTTGTTACTAACTCGTTTCTCTAGTGTTTTGTGCGCAGGTGTATGCCCTCTAGTTCGCAAAGGGTGATTGACCATTTCCCCTTTGACCCCGAAATAGAGAGAACCCTTCGTCGAAGACTAAGAGAACGAAAAGCAATGGCCGACGCTGAGGCTCTTGCTCGTCAAATGGCTGAACTTCGTGCTCAAATGGAGCGTATGCAAATGGAGCGTGATGCTCAAGCCGCAGCTGCGCGGCAAGAAAGAGAGGAGGCCGCCCGCCTCCGAGAACAACTTGATGCAATCCCGAGGAACGCTAAGCAATACATGCATCCTGATCTTAGGGTTCCCGAGTCCGCTATTGTACTCCCGGCGATTGAGCGTGCTTTTGAGATCAAGTCCCACTTCATCACTCTTATCAAAAGATCTCAATATGAAGGCAAGCCCACCGAATGCCCCATGGAGCACATCAAGAACTTCACTGATCTTTGTGACACTATCGCCGCCGATGGTGTCTCACTCGAGTATGTTCTCCTTAAGGCGTTCAAGTGGTCTTTATGCGGGAAAGCTCTTCATTGGCTCGAAAGTTTGCCCTCTAGATCCATCACTACATGGAAGGCTTTGCACGACTTGTTCATGACGAAGTTCTTTCCACCGGCCAAAACCACCAAGCTAAGGAAGCGCATCACCTCCTACCATCAACTTCCCAACGAGACATTTGTTGAAACTTGAGAGAGATTTAAGGAGCTTCTTCGGCAATGTCCAACCCATGGACAACGTCCTTATGTTCTTCAAGAGATATTCTTTCAAGGGATAAATGCCGCAACAAAAGACCGCATCAACCTCCACACCGATTGCGGTTTCATTGAGATGGATCCCAACGAGGCATGGGGTCTCATGGACAAACTCACCAACTATGATGCCATGTACGGGACCCAACAAGCCGTCCGGATTCCACCAAGAAAGCTCTATGATCCTAATAGTGAGCCAATTGATCAAGATGGGAAGTTCCAATTTATGCAAGATGAGATCAACAAGCTCAAGAAGCAAGTGAGCTACTTCAAGTCCGCCGGCCCTCCTTGTCAAGAGTGCGGTTCTCAATCTCACACCGCCGCCTCTTGTACCAATGTGGAGTAGGTCCGGGCCGCCGAGGCTTATGCGGAGGCAAACTATATGAGAGGACCCTACCGAGGCCGAAACAACGTTTATGCGGGGAGGAACAACAACTATCCTCAATGGAATAACCATGGCCAAGGTCAAGGTTATCCACCTCCCCCGCAAGAACAAAGGGCCCCTCCTTATAGACCTCCCAGTTATCAAGCGGAGCCATCATGGGTCCAAGAGTTGCAAGAAGGATTGATGCAAGGGGTGAGAATCGAGCTCACCACTCAGTTGAAAGGAGTCCATACGAGGTTGGGAGATCTTGACGCATGGAGAAATAATGTTGACTCCCAACTTGGTGATCTCGCGGCCCAAATCCCAAGACCTCAAGGGCGCTTACCGGGCCACCCCGATGAGAACCCAAGAGGCCATATTGCCGCAGTTCACCTAAGAAGCGGGAAGAAGTTGCCGGACCGAGTAGCAAGTGAAGAGACGGCGAACAAAGAAAACGAAACTCCCCTGGAACAGGTCGTGGCCGACCCCCCAATGGTCTCCACCGACCCTGTCACTACTGCAGAGGAGGTCGCAGCCGACCACCCCCAGGTCGCTGCCGACCCTCCTCAGAGAATCCCGACGCCCGTCCATTTGCCTCCGACAACGAAGGTACTTCCCTACCCATCCAAAAAGGCTAATGATTTCACGGAGGGAAAGTTCAAACGCTTTGTGAAGGTCCTCCAAGGCCTCAACATCACCATTCCCTTTACCGAAGCGTTGAACGAGATGCCCGCCTACACCAAATTTCTCAAGGAAATCTTGTCCAAGAAGCGGTCAATGTCCAAATTGACCAATGAAGTGCGGTCCATTGAGCTCCCGGAGAAACTTGGTGATCCGGGTAAGTTTGCTATTACCATTGGCATAGGTGCACACCGATTCAAAGCTCTATGTGATCTTGGTGCAAGTGCTAGCCTCCTCCCTCTTTCTATATGGTCCAAGACCAACATGGGTCCTTTGGTCCCGTTAAACATGAGGCTCTATATGGCGGATGGCTCTTGTGTGCAACCCACCGGTATTGTCGACGACTTTCCTATCCAAGTCGGCAAGTTCTTTGTGCCCAACGACTTTATTGTGATGGAAATGCCGGAAGATCCCGTCGTCCCAATCATTCTTGGACGGCCATTCCTTGCCACCGCCGGTGCGGTGATTGACGTGAAGAAAGGTCTCCTCACGTTTGAGATTGGAGAAGAGGTGGTAGAGTTCCGACACAAGTGAAGATGACGAAGGAGAAGCGGACCTCCCCTGTTGTAGGTCGGAGCCGACCATCCCTAGGTCGCCCGCGACCTCCGACAGGATCTCGCCAACATACTTGATTGAAGATGAAGATGGCGAAGCGAAGGAGTTTCTGAAGGCGGATGAAGACGACGACATTATTACACCACCCCCGCCTACTCCAGAGCTTAAGACTCTCCCCGAGTCTTTGAAGTATGAGTTTCTTGGCCCAAATTCCACTTTTCCGGTTATTGTAAATGCAAATCTAAATGCGGAAGAAGTTGGAAAGTTGCTTGATGTTCTTAAGATTCATAGGAAAGCCATTGGGTACTCGCTTGAGGACTTGAGTGGACTTTCACCTTCCTTGTGCATGCATCGAATTTTTCTCGAGGAAGGACATAGACCCACCATTGAGCATCAACGACGACTCAATCCTAACATGAAGGATGTTGTGAAGAAGGAGATTTTGAGGATGCTTGATGCGGGAATCATATTCCCGATCTCGGATAGTAAATGGGTGAGCCCGGTTCATGTAGTTCCTAAGAAGAGCAGCCTCACAGTGGTGGAGAATGAGAAGGGCGAAGTGATTCCTACTAGGACTACTACTAGTTGGCGCATGTGCATTGATTATAGGAAACTCAATAGTGCCACTAGGAAAGACCATTTTCCTTTGCGCTTTATTGACCAAGTGCTAGAGAGATTAGCTCTTCATGACTACTTTTGTTATCTCGATGGCTATAGTGGTTTTTGGCAGGTTCCGATACACCCCGATGACCAAGAGAAGACAACTTTCACATGCCCTTACGGAACGTTTGCCTATAGGAGAATGCCATTCGGACTGTGCAATGCACCCGCTACCTTCCAAAGATGTATGATGGCCATCTTCTCCGACATGATAGAGGACATTGTGGAGGTTTTCATGGATGACTTCTCGGTGTACGGTACCAATTTTGACTCTTGCCTTGCTAATCTTTCTAGAGTTCTCAAGAGATGTGAAGAAACCAATCTAGTGCTAAATTGGGAAAAATGTCACTTTATGGTTCGAGAAGGGATAGTCCTAGGTCATGTGGTGTCTAAGAGAGGAATTGAAGTGGATCAAGCTAAAATCGAATTGATTGAAAAATTGCCACCCCCCACTTCCGTAAGAAGAATTAGAAGCTTTCTAGGACATGCCGGGTTTTATAGGCGGTTTATTCAAGATTTTTCGAAAATTTCCAAACCATTGACTAACTTCCTCATGAAAGATGTTGTGTTTGAGTTTTCTTCCGAGTGTCTTGAAGCCTTTCATAGGATCCGGGATGCACTTGTGTCGGCTCCTATCATGCAACCACCGGATTGGACACTCCCCTTTGAGATCATGTGTGATGCAAGCGATTATGCCATGGGCGCGGTTCTCGGGCAAAGAAAGGAGAAGAAGCTTCATGCGATCTACTATGCAAGCAAGACGCTTGATGAGGCCCAAGGCAAGTACACAACAACGGAGAAAGAGTTTCTAGCCGTGGTGTTCGCATTTGAGAAGTTCCGGTCTTACTTAGTGGGCTCGAAAGTGATAGTCTACACCGACCACGCAGCCGTCCGTTACCTCATGGACAAGAAGGATGCTAAACCGCGCTTGCTCCGGTGGATGCTCCTCCTTCAAGAATTTGATCTAGAGATACGAGACAAGAAGGGAGCGGAAAACCTTGTGGCGGATCACCTTTCGAGGCTACCCATTGAACACATCACGGAGTCCGGGATCATTGTCCCCATCAACGAATCCCGCCCGGACGAAACTCTTCTAAGCTGCGAAGTGTTGCGAGAAGGAAGCTCCTAGAGTAGGTCGGCTGCGACCACCATATGGTCGGCTGCGACCTCCTCTGCCCCTTCTCCGGTTTCTTGTGATGGTCAAGACGGTATGCGAGCGACCCCGGTCGAGGTCGCCCAAGGTCACATCTTCTACCTCTCCTGTGTACTTCCTAATCCTCCTTCCTCTTCTCCCATTTTGCACTCAATAGATGCTATTAAGGGGGTGAAAGCCCCGTGGTTTGCGGATTTTGCCAATTATGTTGTAGGTGGCATTGTTCCGGATGGATTGAACTCTCAAGCCAAGAAGAAATTCCTCCACGACGTCAAGCGCTACTATTAGGACGATCCTTACTTGTTCAAACAAGGAAGTGATCACATCTTTAGACGTTATGTGCCGGATGAAGAGATAGAAGGAGTGATCCGTCATTGCCACACTCTTCCGACGGGAGGCCATGCTAAGGGTTTCAAAACCATCGCGAAGATTCTTCAAAGTTGATTGGCCTACTATCTTCAAGGACGTGCAAGCTTATGTGACCGCTTGTGGTGAATGCCAAAGAGCGGGGAACATTACATGGAGGAACGAAAACCCGCTCACCGGAATTTTAGAGGTGGAACTCTTTGATGTTTGGGGTATTGACTTCATGGGGCCCTTCCCCTCATCGGGTCCCTACAAGTATATACTCGTGGCGGTTGATTATGTTTCCAAGTAGGTTGAAGCCGTAGCCACATGAACAAATGATGCACGAGTGGTGGCGAAGTTCATGAAGACTAACATTTTCCCCCGGTTTGGTGTCCCCCGAGTCCTCATTAGTGATGGTGGCTCACACTTTATTAAGAGGAGCTTTGAATCTCTTTTGACCAAGTATGGGGTTTCACATAGGGTGGCCATACCTTACCATCCTCAAACTAGTGGTCAAGTGGAGGTCTCTAACCGTCAAATCAAGAGCATTCGTGAAAAGACGGTGTCTCGCTCAAGGAAGGATTGGTCCTTTAAGCTAGATGATGCTCTATGGGCATACCGCACCGCCTACAAGACACCACTCCGCACCACTCCTTTCAACCTAATGTATGGCAAGTCGTGCCACTTGCCCGTTGAGCTTGAACATAAAGCTTTATGGGCTCTCAAGGAGCTCAATATGGACCTCGACGCGGCCGGAGCAAAAAGATTCATGGACTTGCAAGAATTGGAGGAATTAAGGCTTAAGGCGTATGAGAACTCAAGGATCTACAAGGAGAAGACAAAGAAGTGGCATGATAGGAAGCTTGTGCCCAAAAACATCAAGGAAGGTGACCGAGTACTTCTCTTCAACTCTCGGCTTCGCCTTTTTCCCGGGAAATTGAGAACCCGATGGAGTGGACCGTTCACGGTTCATCGTATGTACCCTCACGGAGCGGCCGACCTCATAGACGACAATGGAGGAATTTTCAAGGTCAATGGCCACCGGTTGAAGAAGTACTATGAGAAGGTGGAACCCGACGAAGAAATCCGAGCCACATGGGCTCTTATCACCGTCACCTAGCTAAGGTACTCCTCGTCTAGCTCAAAGAAGTTAAAGAAAGCGCTTCTCGGGAGGCAACCCGATCTTTCCCTTTCTTAGTCTAGATAGGTAGTTTGCTTTGTGTTTCCTAGAGTATTTTGTAGGGATCCGAGATTTTGGTCGGGTGCATGAGGATGAAGACGAAAGATCAAAGTGGTGGAAAGCTCCCTGGAATTGGTCGGCGCCGACCCCCTGTAGGTCGCGGCCGACCCCCTCTGGCGAAAGGTAGAAATTGTGTAAAAATTTTGGGAAATTACAAGTAAGCCCCTGAACTTTTTCTTTACAATTTTTATCCCTTCCCACCTCTTTTTACTCTTCCCTTCCCCGACCTAGCTGCATTCCCACGACCCCCTTTGCCTCCATTACCTCCCTCAAGCTCTCATTCAACTCCATTGCTCCATAACCACTAGATCTAGCTCTTTTCTTCCAAATTTCACCAAAATCCTTCCTAAATCTTCCTTCCTTTACTCAAATCACCCACAGAAACCCAGAAACTTTGACCCACCCATACCAAAACCCACGACCCCGACCTCCCACAACCTCGGCTTCGACCCCTATTTTGCTTGCATTCATCTTGTTTGACACTCTTTTGGTATGTTCTTCTACTCCCTTGCTCTTAAATTCTAGTTTACTTGAGTAATTTTGAGGGTTTAGTTTGAAATCTAGATTTGGGTGTTCTTGAGCTTGAATGTTGAAATTTGGGTTGTATGTGCTTAGATCTACATGTTTGGTTGAGGATTCTTGAGTTTTGGTATGATTTAGTGCTTGATCTATGCTTGTTTGGGTGATTTTGGGTCAATAGAATTTTTCTAGGATTTTTGATAGCCATTAGAGAGGCAAAAGCTGATTTTTCCGAGCATGATCACCTATAGCAGGTCGCCGCCGACCACCCCTGGTCGCCGCCGACCACCGCCAGACCTTGAAAAATTGTTGTTGCTTGTTTTGGCGCGTACTTGTGTATGTGCGAGCTCCCATGGGTCGTCCCCGACCCCGGATATCTCGTAATCTCTTTGAAAACATGCTATTTGAGTTGCTCTTGCCATGAATTGATTGCTTGAAGCACGAGTCCTTCCCATTACTTGCTTGCGTTTCATGATTGTGCATGCTTGGTTGAGAATTTTCGTATGAAATTGAAAGTGTGTGTTTCTAGCAAGTATGGGGTGACCTTTTGGAAATTGGTTGTGTATCTCTTGTGTGGTGTTTGTGTTGTTTGAGTTGGAATTACCTTGGAAGTTTCTTGTTGGTTTTGTAGGAAAATGGCATCATCTTCAAGGGCAACCAAGAAGCAAAAGAAGGGCAAGAATGTGGCGGTGATGGACGACGTTGTGATCCGAGACGAAGGGCAAATGCAACTTTATGTGGACATGATGGCGGAGACGGTGAAGGCACGGTCCTACTATCCCGATTCGCATGTGAGCCTCCATATGCACTCGGCGGTGGAGGAGGCGTTTCGTTTACTTGGAGCCGAGCGACTCCTTGAGGACCCCGTCCCGAGACATTACCCGGCGCTTACTTGTGAATTCGCCGCCACCCTCACCATCTCTGGACCACACCCGGCGGATTTTGGCAAGACCAAGATTGAATTTCAAATGGGCGGGAAGAAGCATTCCACCACCATTACCAAGCTCAACAAGATGCTAGGCCTTCCTACACCATCGGGAGCCTACGCCTTAAACGACTTCCCCGTCCAAAAGATGTGGTCTTACCTAGCTTGCAAAGGAGAAACCACGAGCAACCCACTCGCTCGGGACATAGCTAGCCCGGTCTTCAAGGTGATCTTGCGTATTCTTGGCGCCGCTATTTGGTGCAAGTACGAGCTCTCCCGCCCCACCTTGCAAGAGCTCGCATGCTTGTTCTCCATCCTCTTCACCAATGCTCCAACAATGAACTTTGCCTATGAGTTCGTCCACAACATCATCAACCAACGAAAGAACCCGAAGTTTACCATGTGTGGTTGGTTGGTGGTCCTCATCGCCCAAGCCCTCAAGGTTGATCTCGCCCGCTACAACTCCAAGCCCGTCACTCGCATGGATATCCGGTATTATTTGAACACCAAGGTGGTTGAGTGGACTGAGGGGATTGGCTATTACAACAATTTCACCGATCCCACCAGAGTAACTCACAAAGTCCGCCTCAACGACGAAAATTGTGAGTTATTCTACATTCCAAATTGGTACGATGCTTGGGCGCCCTCCGAAAATCCCTCCCCCTACTATCAACTCCTCTCGGAAGATGAGCACGTAAGACGACAGCCAAGTCGGTTCCCGAGAGATAGCCCAACCACGCGCACAAGGCAAAAACGCGGAAGAAGTGACTCCCTGGAAGGGGTCGGCGCCGACCACCCTGAGGTCGGCCGCGACCACTTCCATGAAGGTGGATTTGCGCAAGATGGGGTCGGCTTCGGGCAACAACAGGTCGGTGGCGAGGCAGGGCAGACCGGCAATGATCCTATGGACTACACGATGGGCCCCCAGCCCGGGATGTTCCCATACTCCTCCAATCATTCGGGATTCGGGTGGTCCGGTGGTCCTCAATTCGAGCCTCAAGGTGGCGAGTCTAGCACTCAAGTTCCCCCAACCATGGAGATGCTCGACGCCAAGATGGACGCCCTCGGCATTCAACAAAACTTCCTGTATTCCAAGATCCAACACTACCACGACCAAAACTTGACCCGTTTTCAAGATGCAACTAGAGGCTTTGACAACTTCCGGAATGAGTACTATGAAGACCGCCAAGCCCAATTTGCCTACAACGCTTGGCTTGCCCAAAAGATGTTCCCGGATTCTCCGTTCCCTCAACCTCCTCCAAGGTGAACCTTCTCCAACAATGCTCCAAACCCAAGTTAGTTTCTCTTTTCCCTCTCTTTACTTATTAATCAATGGGGACATTGATGTTTAAGTATGGGGTGGTTTGGGAGATGCTACTTGTTTGTGTTATGTGTTTCCATGCTTGTGTGTGCATTTGCATGTGTGTATGTGTGTGTTTACATGATTGAGTCTTTTGCTTTGATTTTCATGATGGATGAATACCCTTGCTAAGACGTCCTAGGATAGTGATCACAAGCATCATCATGTAAATCCTTGTAACTTGCTTTGTAAAGACTGCCCACCATGACTTTGATTTTCGAATTTTGAGCATAGAATGGACATTGAGCATGCATGATTCTAAGTGAAAAGCAATCCAACAAATTGAACCTAAGTGAGAAATTCTTTGGCCACAAGGAATGTATGTTTTATTCCTTGGTTTTTCATGTGTGATTTTTTACATTCATGACTTGTTAGATCAAATGATATTGAACTTATTTTCATTAGCCTATTTCTATCCTTTCTATTCTACCTATGCATGATCCTTTGATTTGAAGCCCCTTGTTTGAGCCTAAAGCCTTATTTCTAGCCCCACAAAAGTATCCTAGCCATTATAAGCTTGACCCCCTTAATCCGGGAATTAGGACTTAGAGTGGATTGTGATGTTGATGTGGAGAGGGGTGAAGATGAAGAGATTGTGAAGGTGGAAGTGGAAGGAATTGTCTCAAGAAAAGAACCGCGAAAGATGAAGTGTTGGCAAATGATGCACAAGTATAGGAAAAGTGGCCCTCTGCCGTGGGTCTCGGCTGACCACCTAGTGGTCGCAGCCGACCCCCACCAGGCCCTTCAAAAACAAATGGTGGTGTTTGAATAAGTGCTCAAGCCAAAGCTTTTTCATAAGAAGAAAAGACGAAGAAATAGGCGAAGTGATGAGTGTTTTGAAAGATTAAGTGTTTGGTGTTTGGAGGAAGAAAGAAGAGTTGGTTGAGTGTAGTTGAGCTTTGAAGTCTAGGAGTCTAGGTTCCCGGATCCATTAGCACCACAAGACCAAATCTTTCCACACCCCTTGAATTACCGAGCCCCATTACAACCCGGCCGAATGAAACTTCTTTGAAGTCTTCATTGAGCCACCCTAAGTTCTCTTGATGGTTTAGCTTGTCTTGATTTCTTCGGTGGAGAATTTCGAATATAATTCCCATTGACTATGAGGTTTTGCATTTGGGATTGAATTTGAGTGCTTGATTGATACATCCTAAATACTTGAAAATGAGTGAAACACATTAACCTTGTGAGGTTGGATTGTTATTGCTTAGAATGCATACATGTGTGCTATGATATTGAAGTTGTTTGCTCATTGTTATTCTTGCGCTTATTTTTCCTTAAAGGCATTCTTTGAGCTTGTTGCTTGGTATTGATGCATGAAAGGTATTGCTTGAGGACAAGCAAGCTTAAGTATGGGGTATTTTGATGTCGTGCTTTTTAGTTGATTTTCTAGGTAGTTTTCTAGCTCGTTTTGCACGCTTTCCCTTTTGTGTTTGTGTGTTTTGCATAAGATTTCCACTCTCTTTCGAGAGTTGGAGTCGTTTGTGTTTGCATTTGTGTTGTGTAGGTATTTGGAGCCTTTTGGAGAAGTTTTCATGCATTTTCGGAGCTTTCTAGGAACCGCTAAGTTGCAAGAGTCAAAGTGTCAAGAGCCAAGATCCAAAGTTGCAACCAAAGGAGCCTCAAGGGAGTAGCAAATTCTCAAGAAATCCAAGGAGCAAAAAGGAAGGAACGCCCAACAAAAGCCCAACCAATCGGAGCAAGAACGAAGCAAACCGAGAAGAAGTCCACGTTCTGCAGTAGGTCGGCGCTGACCCCCATATGGTCGCGGCCGACCCCTCTCAGCACCCGAAAAGAAATCCGTGCGCTGCAAGTAACGCTTTTGGGCGGGATTTTCGAAACCCGAAAAAGCAGGCGGCAGTGCAGGCTTGTGGCAGAGATGTGGCAGTGGAGGAAGCTTCCCTCCCTTGCTTTTGTGGGCTGCTACAAAACCCATTTTGTCTCCCTTTCTAATGAGCTTTTCCAAGGAGGGAAAAGGCTCAAGGAAGAGAGAGGAGAGAGTGGTCTGAGGAGTAGGAAGAAGGAGTTGGGTTTGAAGAAGAAGAAAGTGGCGTGAGAGAAGAAGAGTGTGAGTGTGAGAGAGAAGTGGTTTGTAAGGAGAGATAGTGGAGAAGAAAGCTTGTGTTGGTTGTGCTCTAGGAAGAAGACAGCAATGGTGTTTGAAGAAATTTGTGGATTTGCTTGGGTTTGTAAGTTTGGATCTTTAAGTTATTGAAGTTGTTTGTTTGTGATGATGTTTTCCTCTTCTTTAGTGTTGTTTGTGTGTTTGATTATGTGTGAGTAGTTAGCTTGCTAGGGTTAGGGTGAAACCCATCATGAAAGTGCATTTGAAACCTTGATTGTTTGGATCCATGCTTAACTTGAAATCTCTGCCATAAATCCCTCTTGTGTGCTTAAAACCCTTGAAGAAGGGGGAATGTTCTTGTTTGCTGCCTAATTGAGAGGTTTGGTTGTGAATGTGGACTATCCGGGTTAGATGAAAGTCGAACCCTTCGAAGAACAAGTTGGATTGCATGTTAACCCTTTCATGTAAGTGGAGGCTCTTGATGTGTTCTTTTGTGATGAAAGTCACCCATGAGGTTGTGAGTTGAGTTGGTCCTTTATCATTGTGGGAATGCATGCTCGTGGTGTCGTGAATCCCCACCCCTAGTTGTTTTTCCTTGATTTTACGAAACCCATTTTCACGCCCAGAAAAGGGTCGGCCGCAACCAGTTGCAGGTCGCCGCGACCTCCTCTGTAGTTGTTGTCTTGCGTTGTGAAGTCCTGTTTTAGGTCGGCCGCGACCTCCCTAGGGTCGGCTGCGACCTCTTCCCGAGACTTGTCGTTTGTGTTCGTTTGCTTGTTTTCCTCTGCTTTGTTTTGTTTTGCTTTCGTAGTTTGATTGCTAGACTATAGAACTACTAGCTCCCGTGGACGATCCTGACTTCGCTATACTCAGCGGGGTCTTGACAAATTTTATTTGTGAGACTCTCTCAACACCCCACGACCGGATCGACCCGGGCTCCAAGCTTTGGAACCACTTAATCGCGCCCTTCCCGAGACTTCCGGGGAATATCTTGCACATGATGGCGTCGTCAGAAGTCCATAACGCCATCCTATGAGTGTAATCGGTGATGTGGTTCACTGGGTCCGACGCACCGTCATAGACCGTGAAGCTTGGCGGTGCGAACTTCTTTGGCGGCTCTGCCTGCTGAATAGTTCGATGGAATGGTGTAGAAGTTACCAAAGCCAACTTCCTATCCACTCGGTCTTGAGCTGACTTCCGTAGCCCTCCCTGGCTCTTGAGCAGGTCGAGCAGCCTCTTCTCGGTTCGCTGCTCGGCTCGAGCCTCAATCTCGCGATGCTCGTCGCGGTCGAACCTGTCCTCATCCTCGTCGCGTCGACTCCTAGGATGGTATCGATCATGATCGCGAACCCTCCCGCGTTCTTCCTCCGACCCGCGGTCGCGGCTAGTGGATCCGCGGTCGCGGGTCGAGCCGCTCGCGGAATCGCTTGGTTCTGCGCGGTTTCCGCGCCAGCGGGGCTCGTCTCCGCGCCCGCGGGG